>CM067078.1:14252503-14805003 GCA_033980235.1 Diadema setosum
ATCACAAAAAGTTCCAAAACTCATTTCAATTCTTATGTATTTTATTGTTTTCAGAATTTCTTATGTATTTCTTTGTTTTTCAACTTTTGTTTTTTCTTTGTTTTTTCATTGGAAATTGTCACTGACCATTTTTCTACCATAATTAGCACAAAAGTAATAAATGAAAGTGATTAATTGTAGAAATAATCAGGTTTTTATGACTTTCATGACAGAGCACTGTTTTCCATAGGAAATGTACACAAAATCACAAAATTGTGCCCGTTTTGGGGCGACATTCCGTTACAAAAATGGGCGTGGCTTCGCAAAAGTATGTGCGGACGTTGCAAATTTGGTCTCAAAAGTTGCGCGAGACTTGAACACATACAGTCAAGAAGCCTCGCGACGAGGCCTTCTCGCGTTACAGAATTATAGCGCGAAACATCGAGGGGGGCGGCGGATTCCCCTCCCCCTTCCCCCCCCCCCCCCCCCCCCCCCCCCCCCCCCCCCCCCCGGGCCCTTTTAGGGTTAAAAGCCCTTTTAATACACACCCCTCATGGTCACTGTCAACTCTAATAACTTTTGAAAAGATGGTGCTGCTGCTCTGAAAGTTGGCATTAGTCATAGAATGTGGTAGTAGAGTATGCTCAATTTCAGCTGAATCTCATAATCCCTTTATTGTTGTTGCTGTGGAGTGGTACATCCTGTTTTTTGTCCCATTCATCGCACAGAGCATGGCCTGGTGAGATTAAGCACTTGAATAGACCCTATATGTACCTCAGAACCTTTTTTCTGGGTACACACATTTCCAGGGTGTGTGCTTTCTTTCCCATATTTATAGGTTAGGAGAGTCCATTTGAATCGAGTTGACATCATTTTAAAGCTTTAAGTCTCCTCTTTCAGAATCTGCCCTTAGCTAAACATTAAATTTCTGGCAACTTTTTGTTGGTTTTGAGATGCAAGGTCACATATGGAGTGAGGTGAAAGAAAAATCCAGTTCCTTGCACTTGAAATACATGTACATGAGAATTTAATCACATTGTTTGAAGTGGCCAAGTCTCCCCATTAAATCTCACAACACAAAATGTGTCACATGACATGTAACATATTATGGACCTACACAACTCCAATGCCCGCTCTTTGTTTTCTGCACATGGATGTACACTTTGTAGCTCTATTGACCCTCCTGACAAGCCAGTCCAAATTTGTGATTGGATGCCAAAGGAATCTTTGCGGGTGTGTGTGTGTGTGTGTGTGTGTGTGTGTGTGTGTGTGTGTAGACAACACAGTGTAATCCCTAAGTTGAATTATCCTTCAGGTTTATGCCAGGTTTAAGTGTGTGCGTGTGTGTCACATCGCACAAACACACTGCTATAGCTTCTGACCATCCAAGCATTGAAGAACACTGAACTAGGGCTTTCTATAGCTCAGTCGGTAGAGCACCGGGCTAGCACTCCGGAGGTCTCGGGTTCAAATCCCGATGGAATCCCATTTTCTTTGCTCATTTTTCCAGTGTAATATTCATAGGTAAAACCGTGGTGTAACAACTGTAGTGTATTTGGTACATGTATTTTCTTTGGTGTTTGCAGGTTTGAATAACTCATTGGTTCTACTCATAAAACAAAGTTTAGACAGCTGTGATAGCTGAATCATTTTGAGGACTAGACTAGTTAAATACATTGTACATGTATTTAGGAGAATTACCCCCCCCCCCCCCCAACAATTACCCCGGACCTTTTCCCTGCCCCTAACCCTATTAAATTTGGATCCAATTTTTGTAATGCAATTTATACACTGTACATCATGATTCATCAATCGTTTTTTGCTCTTACACTTTGTTGCTTCTGCAACATATTTTCTAGAAAGTATAAGCTATGTGTATGCAACTTAGACTTTAGGTAGATGTTGTACATGTAGTGTGTGCATCCAGTGCCAGTTTGCAGACCGTGAGTGGTCACAAGTTTCCCACCAATCCTTGCAGCTACACATATGCACACACAAACAAATTGCAAATTGATAAATGCACACACTGCTTGCAGTAAGAGATGATAACAGATCAATCCGAAGTTCAAGAAATTTCCAATAAAATACCCTTTATTCTGTACAATGTACTTCCTACATGTACATAAAAGAGCCCACAAATTCTGATATAACTTCTTATATTCGGCACGAGGTTAACAGTTCTTTGTATCAAGTTGCACAATGATGACGGTGGGCTATAGAGTACCACTGGTGCGATCATGCAGCACATATAGCTGCATGTATACATAATACATCCACAATCAATGTACAATGTATGGAATGCCAACATGGTAATGATCACGACACAGCAATGTGATATTAGTACACGGGCGAAAAACCATACCTCCCCTCGATGAGCAGAGTGGAGTATTGTACTGCTGCTCTGAATTTTTCTTGATTGAGTGGAGATAAGTCACAAGCTCTTTCACAAGATCTATCTGTCGTGATTATCAGGTCCGTCACCATTCCCACATCCAAATCATGGAGATTCCACACAGCAATCAGGGAGATATCTGTGTGTTACATGCATTTCAATGGGCAACAACAATTCCCAAATCAGGGAGATTAGATTTTGATATTCTCTTATTCCGACATGAACAGACTTTGACATTTTCAGGGACACTCCTGCAGAATCAGGGATACTTGGTAGCTCTGGATTATGTCTGTGATTGACAAGATTCTAAATTCCCCTTTAACTCAAGAATCTGTTGTGTATTTCAGTGGGTAAGACCAGGGCCCTGTTTTATGAAGAGTTAAAATTGATTATATAGTTGATTTCAACTGTAAGTCTATGGCAGGCTGTGTGGTAAGGAAATTTAAAATCGATTTTATCTTTTGATAAAACGGGGCCCAGAGATCATAAATCACGCTGTTTCTAACTAGAGTGTCCCCAGCTGCAGCAGCTGTACCCCAAGGCAAGGCACTTTATCTCCATTGCATGAGACTCGAAAGCTGTTGGGCCTGTGGTAGCTTGCATGTAAATGTTCAGTGCTTTCAATAGTAGTCACTTGAAACAAAATCAAGTTCTAATCAATTCTAAGTTTGCCCAGGACCTTTCTGGTTAACAGAGGAACAGAGTAGTGTATTGTATTATTTCCTCCCCCCCCCCCCACAATTTAGTACAGTGCTTATGATACACTGTATAAAACTTCTATCTCAAATTAACTGGACAGTTGGCACGTAAATACGTATTCAATGGCTTTGGTTATTCTCTAGCTTATCTACATGAGAGCAATGTCACGGCAATTTCAGTGAACATGGGATGAGAGAAAACATAGAAAATGATTCTTATATACCCCCTTCAAACTTCGTTTGGCGGGGGTATAAATAGGATGAAGAACGTAAGAAGGGAGATAAAAGTAAGGTGAAACATGTCACGGACATCCTTGCCACATGATTTCAATCATAAAAAAAATCAAGGTGGTAAGTGAGTGAGACAGGAAAGAAAAGGGCTTTCTGTAAAAGAAAAAAAGAAAAGAAAAAAAAGAGGTTCAATCTGAACACACATGTAGTGAAACAATAGTTACATGTACATTGCGAAGCTGCATGTACAAAAATTGATGGTTTAATAGGCACAAACTCCTCTGCGCAAAAATAGCATGGGGAAAATCTTCCCTTATAGAATATAAAAATCAAACTAAAACACAATACCATCAATCCCAAATATATGTTCTCAGCTGGTAGCACAAAACATCCAAATATAAAACAGATGATATTGCATACAACAATAACTTTGATAATTTTTGAGAGGCAAGTAACAATGAGCACTGTCTCAAGATTTCAAAAGACAGTCAAAAGAAATGTGTAATATGAGTGTTTTCTCTATTTGGTATGAAAGTACTGACCACTATATTCCTCTGCTAAAATCACCAGTACCTGAAGAAAAAAAAACTACTTAATTAAAATGAAATCAAAACTTTCAGATTCGTTGGTTCTTTTATTTCAGTTCTGTGTTCATTTTTTTCTACAACAACTTGTCTATTGAAATTTAAAGAGAAGTTCCCTTTCTCTTTCTAATAGTTCATTAAATTAGAACTAATGTAATGAATATGATGAGGTAGGCATTTCCTAGTTGCATTGTGAAATTGTAGGTATCATTTTTCAATGGATTTTCATCCAACAACACACTGTTGAAATCTACCTCCTATAAAAGCCAATTGTAATAGTACATAACTGTTATTTGATACAAACGAGACTTTAAAGAAGAAAAAAAAAATACAGTGACTGTAAATGAAGGACCTATACAATGTAGCAGTCACAACATTTGAATTTTGTTTTTATAGTGCAAACAAGGTGTGTAGAATACTGCTGAACTGCCCAATGCACTTTGCAATCCACTCCTCACAAATATCAAGATTTAAGGGAACACTGTCTCGTGATTATACACCCTGTGGTGTGGGCATCCTATTCTTACCAAGGAAATGGCAGTCTGGGTAACAAACCTTACTACTTTCCTACATGACAGATGCATTTGTGTAGATATGCGAGAATGAGGGGAAGGTAATGATAGGATTTCACTCGTGATGCTAATAACCACCTCCACTTTAAAAAAAGAGTGCATAGCTCTCTTCACTGCACTGGTACAAGATATTTGGTACCCTATTGTGAACGGTACGGGTTAAAAGTCTCGACTTGAGATGCACTAAAGTTGCGTTATGTCGTCAGCTTCATCCAGATGACAGTGAAGAGACTCCCGTAAACCCACAGCTTCCAGTACGCCTGTCGCTGGGAAGACAACATCACGAACGGCACCATGCTGAGCATCGAGATGGCAAACGACGGAAAAGTGGTTCCCAGACCAAGTCTTGATCTACGACCTTCGCCCTCGAGGTGACCTCTCTTTTCTGGGACTTCGGAGTAGAAGTCAGCCAGCATTCTGCAGAAAGTAAAAATATACACTTATACCAGGGCTTGATATTAGCAGTGGCCTAGGACCCCCCAAACAAACAAACAAAAAAAAAAGTATTCAAAATGGGTTGTTAATAACAAATGTTATGTTTCATTAACCCGTTGAGGACGAGTCCCGAGTAAACTCGGGCAGGTGTCTATGGGAATTGCGTGTTGTAGCAAAATCAAACCGTCCTCAACGGGTTAATTTATGGACAATAAATTTCTTTTTGGTCACCAAAATTTACTTCAAAAGATTTAATTGGCAAGATTGAGCCACCTGAGGAAAAGTAAGCAGTTATCAAACCCTGCTTATTTCAAGGAAATGCAGAAATACTGAGCATTTTTTGTATTGGCAACAGATGTATGAACGAATGTATGAAGTCAATCATAATACTACTGGAATGCATTATGCTAATTCATTAACACACGACATGCACAACTGAACTTCAGTCACACACTTTAACCCGTTGAGGATGCGCTGATTTCGCTGTAGCATGCATTTCCCATCAACACCTACCCGAATATACTTGGGATTAGCCTTCAACAGGTTGATAATATTAAAAAAAAAAAGGCAGGTGTCAACAAATCCTGTCTACTGATGAGGAAAGACCTCTATACACCACCAGCTCTGTCAGCCATTCATCTGCACTCCACTACAAAACCATCACGGTAGCCTACCAGTACAAGTCAAGTATGAGAGAGGCCACAAAAGCTTTTACTGTGGGGAGGGGTAGGGGTCCAGAGTAGTGCTCCCAGTTGGGTGATACACCGTCCCCCACCATCCCCCTGTACATTTACACATGCACCTTCAGTTAGTGCAACAGCCTTGAAACAGGCTGAATTATTGTCACTGTGACTTGCTGAAGGTGCCTGGGCATCTCATACTCTGGATCTGTAAAGCGTACCTGTCTTTGTCCACAAAGACCCCGTGCAACCATCTCTGGAAGTCGACAATATCTGACGGGATGCTGTCCACCGCGATCCGACGCATGTGGATGTGTATCCGAGGGCATTTGCCCATAAGGAAATCTGGACATAACAAAGCAGAGCCAGGAGCTTTGGTTCAAGTTCTCACACATCTGTAGCATATTGTATTTTTTTCTCCTTCTCCTCCTGCCTCTACTCACTATGTGCTTTGGAATATATTTACCAGACAGATGCCGCAATACCAATATTCTGTATTATTGTAAAATTATCACTATATCACTATATACATTATATATATGTATAATGAACTAAATTTCTTTGAGAAAAAAAAAATGACACTGCATCTATAGTTACAGCACATGGTGTTAAAATTTCAATAAACAGATGTAACAATGCAGTAATGCACTGAGAATTCTTTCTGGTCAGTTCCTCCTGCACTAGAATGCATCTGATAGCTTTAGTCTCTTTTGTCACTCATGAAATTAGCTGCAGCTGAATTGAGCAAAATGCAGTCTTCCTTCCCTCTACAAATGCATCTACAGTCCTTCTAGGAAAATCGGTCATTGTCACACCTGTTTGGTTTGTCTTACAGGGTGTGTTTTATGCTCAATTTGAAAAGACAGAATCAGTTGACTTAAAATGTTGCTCATAGGGGCAGGCCTAACGTTTAAGTTTACTTTTTTCAACCTTGAGAAAGAGCCGATATCGCAAGCATGCAGTGTATTATTAAAAATACTTCAATTAAACCTCTAATGCAGCCAACTGTTCAACATACTTGTCTACTTCATATCAATAGGAAAAGCAGTGAGAAAGGCGTTGAGGTCACAAACCTGGTAAACATCTTTATACAGTCAAACCAGTCTATAGCGGCCACCCACGGGAAATGACAAAAGTGGTCACTATAGACAGGTGGCCAACTTTTGCATTGTTTAATAGCAACAAATACAACCTGTTATTCTTTTTAAAAAACACGGCAAATAAGTCTGCATGAGCAGTTATAACAAGGAGATATTTTTTGTACAGTTATTTCATTTTAAATTTTCTTTTAGCCTACTTCTGTTCTTTTGATAGGACTTGGTAGAATTCACCTTATGAACGTAAAAGCCAAATGTATTCGTGGCTGATAGTAACAGTTGAGCTAAATTTTTGTGGCCGCTATACGCAGTTAGATATTCACCATGGGATACAAAATGAGTAGCCGCTGGCCGTGTCAGGCAGGTGACCAGTATGAAAGGGTCTTTAATACAGCAATTTCGTGCGGGGAATTTTCAAGTAGCAGCTATAAGCAGGTGGCCGCTATAGACAGGAGGCCTTATAATGTGGAGCCAACAATAGACTGTATTGAAGATGAGATGATTGAGTGTCTGGGTACCTGGCATAGAGGGCGCTTCTCGTCGTTTGACCTGCCCCTCGCCCTGCTCCCCTGTGTTGGAGTACGCTATTGTGACATCATAGAGGGTATCTACGTAGCCCCTGAATCCCTCCACGCAGAGGTGGGTGGCTCGCACCCTGGGGGAGAGTACATGATGCAGGACAGGAAGATCTGTCAAGGGGAAAAAATAAATTGGAGTAATTTGATGACAGCCCTGAATATACTGCCTGTGAGATCCCAGCTATTCCTGTACAAATCTCATACAAAATGGGTTAAGACCCATCTACATACTGTAGACACCGTCAAACCACTGTATTCAATCGAGAAACTACCCACAGTACAACTACAGTGCATAATTCACGCTAAGCAGACATAAATAACAGACTTATTTTTCTCTGTTTTTCTTTTTTCATATTGATACTGCATACTATTTGCTTTATTTCTTCTACCAAGCAATCTCTACAAATCTCAAATAAACAGTAAGAATTATAAGGGCTTTGTCTTCTGGGTCCAAGCAGAGTTTTATTAGAATTAAAAAAATAATAATAAATCAGAGAAAAAAAAAAAAATCTTTCCTCCTTATCTTAAGAATGATGTACCAAACAAAGAACTTGGTCATAATAGAGAAACCCAAAATATTTGACATTATTTTGCATTCATCTTTTCATACTAGTCCCTAAAATCCATATTATGTAAAAAATAAAAAATAAATAAATAAATTTAAATAAATAAAATAAAATGAAATGAAATTTTGAGTACACATATCATCTTTCCAGGCATATCATATACTTTTTTTTTTTCAATTCAGCTTTGAATATCTATATGTCAACAAAACTGTGTTTAAATTCAAGCAAACTTTTCTTGAAAATCATCAAGCTAGCTTGTGTAGCACTTGGCTTAACCCCTTTCACACAGTTTTGACAGCAACACACACACACAAAAAAAAAAAAATCCTATAATATTGTACAATCTTTCAAAAGTCTCCGGGTGCATTTAAGCACTTTCCCAAAGCAAACTGAACTGTACCAAACCAAACCTGAGCCACAAGAGTGCACTTAGAGTGTTCACACTTTTGAAGTTCATCATTGATACAGTATCTGATGGACAGCAACAAAAATAAAGTGATTTGTTCAAATTCTCTATCATATATTGCCTGTCCCCTTCTAAAAATGACTCATGAGGAAGCCTACGCTTTCTCCACAGAGTTCTTGAATCCTCCGAATCTGGCACAGTTTGATACAGTTCACTTAGGTTTGCATTCGATGGCTTGAACGCACCGCACCCTCTGGCACAAAAAGGGTAGATGAATGTCAGAACTGATATGATCATCACCTTGTCCGTATGCAAAGCCCTGGCTGGCTTTGATCACCTCCTCCTTGTCCGGTCTGAATCGTGTGCCTTCCGGAAACACCACCATCCACACCTGCAATGGATTAAATGTGCTGCTATTACAACAATTACATTCAGTTTTATGAGGAAATCTGTAGAGTTGCTTCCTTTTGATATATACAGTATGTCCCCCCAAAAATTACAATTGGATTTTTGCATTGATAACACCCGTAGACCGTCTACATGCTACTTCAGGGTCTTAAAATATACGGTAACATCTTAGCTCTATTTTGCGGAAAACCTCATTCAATTTGGTTAAGCGGTCACAGAGAAATGTGGATTGTTGTTAAGCATGTCATGAGTCTGATTCTTCCTAGTTTAGCACTTGGATGCCCTTGGAATGGCATAATGTGTAAACACAATAGACAGAACTTGGAAGGAAGAGATTCCTGACATTCTCTACAAAAATCCTCATTTCTCTTTGACCAATGAAGCAAACTGAATGGGGATTTCCGTAAAGATGTGGGCAATGAGTTATAGTTTTATACCTAAAATTGTGTTTGGATTGTTTCACTATTTTTAAAGTTATCGTTGCGGAAGGTACCATTGTAATTTTTGGGGGAACATATGTGACCCGCTACAACAAAAGGATCCTAAAGTCGCTGATGGCTGAGCCAAGAAAATCAAGTTTGAAGTCTGATGATCAAAATCGGTTAGAACTATTGGTTTTCTGTCCTTTGAATTCATGATTTTGTAGTCTAATGTATCATCTATCATCTGCCAAAATTTCGAAGTTGAATGGTCAAATGAAAAGGCAAGAAAATAGCATTTTTCTGGGCCATGATTTTCCGACTTTCAGCGGAACAGAAACAGGTCCGAAGATTTGGATTTAGCGCCGCAGCTAGACTCCGCCCCTAGCAACAAGGGAGTGATCTTATTGGTCAGTGCGTGGCATCCTGGTTACTGATTGGTCGTGCGTAGACCGCTGACGCTAAACTTGAATGAATATCATGGAGGTTGCTAAGAGCATGCCTTCTATTGTCAAGCGGTGAAAACTGTCTTGCCTCCCCTAGATCATGATAGTGTCGGAGGGAAAACTTTGAAGGCGGTTTTCTCGAAACGCCGATTTCCTATACCACTCGATATGCGCAAATAAAATTGATATCTTCGCAACAGAGTACTTTCATGAGTCGTATATGAAATTAAAGTGGAAGGGCAAGGGAATAATATCATGTCATTTTCAGAAAATTGTCCTCCCCGACTTTAGGATCCTTTTGTTGTAGCGGGTCACTATATGGTATATCTATTTAAAAAATTGGGGGTCATGTGACCTCAATTTTTTCACCATCATACAGAGCATACAAAAAAATACCCCAAATCGAGAAAAATATCAATTTCGAGAATTCAGAGTTCTGAGCTCACCGATATTTTCTAGTTTGCAGGCACAAACCCTTGTTGGTCGTAAAGGAGTCTGCACCAAGACTACTACACATACAATACATGCACCACTTCAGCACTGTCCCATAGGCCTTGTATTGTAGCTTTGATCGAGGCTGCAGTGCAAGAGTGGTGCATGTAGTAGTCTTGGCGCAGACTCCTTTACAACCAACAAGGGTTTGTGCCTGCAAACTAGATATTTTCCTTGAGATCACACAAAGAATTAAAACTAAAACAAAAACAAAAACAAACAAGGAAAAGTAGAAATTACGCGGTGCGTAATATATGTCCCCGCCGGAAGTAGCATTTTGTAGCAAAATGTGCAATATAGGTAAAAAATCAAGGTCAAAGGTCAAAGAAGTCAAAGGTCAAAATTCTGTGTAAAAGTTTTGAAGCCCTCACCTAGTGCCATCACATAAAGTAAACGGAATCGAAATCGGGTTAGAAATGGCGAAGGAGTAGCATTTTATAGCCAATGTACAATACAGGTCAAAAATCAAGGTCAAAGGTCAAAGAAGGCAAAGGTCAAAATTCTGTGTAACGTTTTGAAGCCCTCACCTAGTGCCATCACATAAAGCAAACGTAATCGAAATCGGGTTAGAAATGGTGAAGGAGTAGCATTTTGTAGCCAATGTACAATACAGGTCAAAAATCAAGGTCAAAGGTCAAAGAAGGCAAAGGTCAAAATTCTGTGTAGAAGTTTTGAAGCCCTCACCTAGTGCCATCACATAAAGCAAACGGAATCGAAATCGGGTTAGAAATGGCGAAGGAGTAGCATTTTGTAGCAAAATGTACAATATAGGTCAAAAATCAAGGTCAAAGGTCAAAGAAGGCAAAGGTCAAAATTCTGTGTAGAAGTTTTGAAGCCCTCACCTAGTGCCATCACATAAAGCAAACGGAATCGAAATCGGGTTAGAAATGGCGAAGGAGTAGCATTTTGTAGCAAAATGTACAATATAGGTCAAAAATCAAGGTCAAAGGTCAAAGAAGGCAAAGGTCAAAATTCTGTGTAGAAGTTTTGAAGCCCTCACCTAGTGCCATCACATAAAGCAAACGGAATCGAAATCGGGTTAGAAATGGCGAAGGAGTAGCATTTTGTAGCAAAATGTACAATATAGGTCAAAAATCAAGGTCAAAGGTCAAAGAAGTCAAAGGTCAAAATTCTGTGTAGAAGTTTTGAAGCCCTCACCTAGTGCCATCATATAAAGCAAACGGAATCGAAATCGGGTTAGAAATGGCGAAGGAGTAGCATTTTGTAGCAAAATGTACAATATAGGTCAAAGGTCAAGGTCAAAGGTCGCGACTGAAATTCTGTGTAGAAGTTTCAAAGCTCCCATGTAGTGCTATCATATAAAGCAAACAGAATCGAAATTGGCTCATAAATGACAGAGAAGTAGCAAATTGAAGATTTTGATCACACACGGACGCACACACGGACGCACGGACGCACGGACGCACGGACGGACGGACGGACACACACACGTACGGAGCCCGTTTCATAGTCCCCTGCTCGAACTCGTTCGGCGGGGACAAAAAACAAAAACAGAACAATCAAACAAATGACAGAGCATACTAACTGTGCAGCAAAAAGAGACAACTTTATCCTCTAGTATTTTACAAGGGTTTTCTAGTGTGAAAAAAGGGCCAAAATGGCAATCAAAGGTCAATGCAATAATAAAGTTAACATTTGAATTGACTCTGTTTCCAGGAAGAGGTTTCCAGTAGTATCTAGCATCTTTTGCAACAATCTGTCCAAGTTTTGTCCTTTGGAACAAACACATTAGTGTTCACACTTTTGAAGTTCATTATCCACACAGTATCTGATGGACTGCTACAAAAAGGGAAATGATTTGAGCTCAGTCTCCATCCTGTAGAATTCAAATCCTACTCCTGCCCCTCTCCCAAACAATGATATAATGATGACTACCAATTTTCAAATCAACAGTAATGCAGAATTCATGTTCAGAAGTACTAGGTGTTACAAAAAGCAAACATAAAAATCCCACTTTTGATCCTTAATAGTTTGAAAACTATACATCAGATAACACTGTCATTGATTTGAGTAATAGCTGAATAGTGTACAATTTTGTTGGAGGTGATTTGAATATGAGAACATGAATCAGTTTCATTACATAAATGATTAATTTTAAAGTTAAGTTCCAGATTTTGGTCGAATTTGGACCATCTGTACAAGATTGAACTACATACACAGGAACCAGTGACGCGTGTGTGAGCGTGTGCTTACAATGACCCTGAACAATAGACATGAATACCATGAATACCACTTTTTCAGAGCTCTGCTCGACTAGGCTTCTGGTGTCTTGCTCCAAGGCACATGAATGCTTTATTTATAATTCATGATGAATTGCCCTAGGTACTGCTAGTCTGAATTCATGGTACAGGATAAAATGCATGCACATAAAATATAAAGTAAAAAAAAAAATAAGCACATGTTTCATGTGCCTGCATACACTACATTTCAGGATGAATAAAGACTAGCTGTGATTGTGGAATTTTTCATGACCAACTAAAAGAGCATTCCAATCCTGGTCATTGTTCAGAACCATTGTTGGGGTGTTTGCAATAACCACACACTCCTATACACGCCATTTGACCCCTTTGTAAAATCAAAATTTTGTACAGAGGGCTGAAAATAGAGCAAAATCTGAAACCTAACTTCAAAATAAATCTTGAATTTGAAAAAATTGATTTATGCTATCATTATTAAATTACCTCAAACAAAATTGGACACTATTCAGCTATTGTTCATATCAATGTCAGTGTTATCTGATAACACTTAGTTTTTGAACTATTAAGGATCAAAAGAGGAAAATGTTTTTTGCAACACCGAGTAGAAGTAATGGCTGCTGGAAATACCGACATGAGCTCGGCGTAAAACTCACCGGGATCTTGTGATCTCTCAGGCTCTTCAGCTGCTTGGACACCTTTGTAAAAGATGGTGGTGTGCCTTGCTTGCCTCTGTTGACAAAAATACTCCCATGCTGTTAAAATACAAGAGTGGAAAGAAGTGGAAAGAAATTCAGAGCAGCTTACGAAAAAATAACAAAAAAAAAACAAGGCAAGTGCCCAAATGTGTCATCATGCCTACAAATGTACCACACCAAGGTTGTAAAAATCTAACTTTGATTAACATTGGCCCCTGAAAGTTTGTTGACCGCTGTCTGTGACCTTTGACCTTGTGATTTTTAACTCCCCAAGAGACATCTACCACCAAAGTTTGGTCACAAACAGTCCTACCGAGCAAAAGTTATAAGCCATAATCCACTCTTCACTCCAAGTTTGATCAGAAGTACTCGTAACAAAGTAATTTAAGTTTTTGTAGCGTTACGGACGGACAGACGTTGCAGGCGATCCCTTAGTCTCCCCTCATCTCCGGTCGGCTCGACAAAAAAAAAAAAATCAACCAAATATGATGATACTTTCCAAGAGATATGAAGTCATAACTATACTAACTGATTGTTCAGCAAAAATATGTGAGTCTTGAGGGGATTATGCTTTGCAAAGTGGTCCAGATTGTCAATCTCAAAGACAAATAATGGAAGGGAGTTCCATAGGTGAGGAGCAATGAGGAAAATGTTCAGTCTCCATATCCCTTGAGATGTGTGATGGGCATCTAGAGACTAAAAGGACAGATAATATTACAATATAAACATAGGACAAAAAAAAATGCTATTTTTCTTTTTTCTTTTTCTTTCTTTTTTTTTTTTTTTTTTGCACACTTGTCTCTTTGCTGATTCCTCCTATTCTAAAACACACTTACCAGGCCAAAGACGTATCCATAGAGCGGCAGAAACTTGAGCCCGCTCTTCAGGATGTACCGAATTCTGCCGAGGCAGCCCGCCCTTGCAGCCAGCATGTCGGTGACGACCCAGTCGAGGGTGGTCTGATGGTTGGACACATACACCACATTCTCCTTCTTGGAGAGGCAGTCCTCTGCTTCTCCATACAGAATCACCTTGGCATGGAGGAGAGGCATGTTTAGAGATAGGCATGACAGTATTACATCAAACTTTGTATCTCATTTCAGCATTTACTTTCCCCCTTTATCATACATTCAGGATTAAATAGCATGCACACACCTGACTTGTCCGAGATGGCAGTTCAAGGACACCTGGGGGGCATTTCATGAAGGAACTTGTCAGATAACATGTCCGACAAGTCAATTATATCTGACAAGTTCAGAGAAATCAGCCAGTCAGACTAAAGAATTTCTCAAAACTTGTCGGATATAATTGACTTGTCAATTTTATCCGACAAGTTCCTTCATGAAATGCCCCCCTGATGTTAACCCATTTCTAGCTATGACTCTGATGCAGTTTGGTGTGCATCATCCGACAAGAGTTCTACATGGTTCCCCTTCTATTCTAGATGTCTATATCACAGCCAGACAGTAAAAATAAACTCAAGCCAAGGCATACACTCACTTTTCACAATCACACAGATCTGTCATCATCGATCAACCCAGGGAGGCGTTTCCTCTCACCTCCCTGATCAACCTCACACCCCGACAGTCACATTCCTGGATCTAAACTAGCCCGACCAGTGTACAGCGACAGGGCTGTGTATAGATCTAGATCTAGTTAGATCTAAACCAACACGAAGATAACCTTTCACAGAACACTCACGAGCGCCAGATTCATCAACAGAAGTCAGAAGTGTCAAAAGTAAATACTCAAATATCACACCTCTACACCACTGTAGTGTTCAAAGAAGAACTCAACGAGGCGCTGGTAAGTTGCCCAAACAGTGTCTTCCACGGCCCTGTACCATCGCACGGGGAGCACGTAGCTGAGAGCGTGGCAGCCGAAGTACGCCCGGAGGTACGTGGGCGCACAGCCCATCATCATTGCGGCGGGTACCACATACCGCAGCGAGTTCAGATGAAGGATTACCGTGAACATGTTTGTAGTACTTGGACAAGATAATTTCAATAGCAGTAATTCATTGATCAGCAGAAATGGATCGTAACATCATGACGGCACAGACGGCGCAAATTTGGTCAGATAAAATGAGTTGAGAGTGCTCAGCTGAACTGCATGTGTTCAGGTTCCGCATAAACTCACGTGTACTGTACCGACCGACAGAGTGCAGTGCTGCTAGGCCTCGCGCCTACTCACTGTTGTTTTTTTATGATGAAACTGCAAAACTACGGTAGCGTCAAACTGGCGGAGCGGGAAGCAAAAAGAACGTGGTTCCATGATATTTTGCTAAGGACTGTACGCGACAATATAATTATTGCTCCCATGAAATAGGCCTATCTATCTGCACACTATAAACCAAACATTCTACCCATTCTAACCATAACAATAATCCTAAATCCTCACAACAAAATAAACCCAAAACCTTATCACAATTCTACAGTAATTTTGGGGGAGCATATTTGGTTATATTTTCATCAGTCCTATGAATAAAGCGAATTGTCATAGCAAATTAGATCGAAGGTGTGTGGGACCTATATACATTTCTTGTATTTAAACTCATGTTAATCGCTCAATCTTAAAGCAAGAACGAGGGAGAGAGAGAGAGAATAGCTATACATAAAAAGCCATTTTTTTTTCGATGTTTGCCGCCAGGTTTTTGTTTTGTTTTGTTTTGTTTTGTTTTTTTTCCAAAGACTGATGTCGAGGGATATTAAAGTTTCCCCACGCACTCCCACGCAATGCGTGTTCAGTGAGTAAAATAAAACAGAAATTAGTGGCACACCTGTCAATTTCCCACTCAACAAGTGACTATTAAAAAAATTAAAGAAGAAAGCCGCCCCAAAAGTAAATAGACTTCAAAAGAAAGAGAAAAATATTTCCTATATATAGGACCAGCGATAAACAAAAACGGATAAGAAATAAGGAAGATTATGACATGTTGAAATTTCACTTCTTTTTTTTTTGTCGGAAAACATCATCTTGACCCAGTCCTTATGAATATTCATATCAGCAAGTTGACGATATCATGCTCTCACAATATTTCTTATTCATTCCATATTTTATGCAGAAATGATAAAAAAAAATCTTATATTTCAGCTGAGGTATATTGATAGGCCTATATAGATATAAAACTTGTCTTAAAACCATATAGCACCAAAAATTAAAAAGAACACATAACTCTGATCTATATATAGATTCCCATTGGAACATGCTTTTACTTGTATATAAGCTGAAAAAGTTGTGGGGGCGCTGTGGCATAGGGGATAAGACTCCCTACTCCCGATCGGAGGACCCGAGTTCGAATCCAGCCCAGCTCTGACGTTTGGCTTGGACAAGACGTTTTACCTATACATATCCCTCTCGACCCAGGTGTATAATACATGTAATTAAATGGGTACCTGGCAACGCTGGGGTAAAAATAATGGCAGGGCCCTCTGGTAGAGCAGTGCAGGCAACACTGAAGAGGTTACCCTGGATAAATAAGACCGTATTATTATTATTATTATTATTATTATTATTATTATTATTATTATTATTATTATTATTATTATTATTATAAAAATTCCGAATTTCATATTATAACACGTGTACAAACGACATGAAAAATTGTAAGGGTATAACATCATCAACTCGTTCATTTAAATATTCATATAAGGACTGGTCAATATATAACAGCTTTCCATGTGAAATTTCAAAATGTCACGATATTGATTATCCAATTTTGTTATTTCTGTATATCATTCTCAGGAACATTTTCTCTCTCTCTCTTGAAGTTTATTTTGGGGTGGATTTCGGGACGTTTCTTTTTAATATTTCTGATACACATAACGCTAAATTCCTCCTGTCAGGTCAAAACTATTCCTGATCAGTGTCGACGTGGAATATATACAACTCAACGTCTGTTCATGTTAGTAGATATTTTAATTGATAATCCACATCCTACAGGTGGAAATGAGTGGCTATATAATTGAGAAAAAAAGATCCTCTGGTTTTTTAATTCATGTGTTAGTGGAATTTAGGTTGCAAATCATCTTGTTTTTATAATTTATCATCTCTTTCATCTGTGCAGGTTTTACAAGTTGTTGTTGTTGTTTTTTTCAACATTCATGAACACTGATTTCAGTTTAGTTTCTGTCAAGCTTGATATCTGTTCATGGCATATCCGATATCACCTAGACGGTGAATAAGCCCATTCAGCCGCGGGAATAAAAAGCAAAATTTTATAATGGTCCGAATGTTCATTCATTGAAGTCCCAACAATAAACTTGAAAACGAGGTCCAGAAAATTTGTAATGTTCCAACGTGGATAAGGTCATTTGTGGTCGCGAGTGCAACGATGTGCATAACATTATGAAATGGTATCCACAGGGCGATGGAGGGGCTGCAAATAGTGCTGCAGGCCCCTGGCCCCCACGTCTACACACACACACACACACACACACACACACACGCACACACACACACACACACACACACACTGTGGCTGGCTCTAAGAAAACAACTAAAAATACGGGGAGGGGGGGGGGGGGGGGGGCACCCCGTGCATACCCCCATCCGCCACTGCAGATTTAAACAACACAACGAATCTAATACTTCTACACCTCAAATCTTCATCAATAGTGCATCCCTTTCCATATTACTACAGTGTCACAATAACACTTTTGATGTAATCTTTCACAACCTATTTTGTTGGTTATAAAGAATGACCGCACGCAAAAACAACGATTTCCCTTAGTGTTCTTCAAGTCATTAGTATTTTGCTGATGTCCCCAAAACATAGAATATGTCCTTATGTTATACTGAACATAACATCTACAGGTCATTCTTCACCGTTAGAAATTCCCACGTTCAGAAAATATAGGGCCCGTTTTATTTTTCTCCATCATAGTTCTTTTGCTTCTTTTCTTCCTTCCCCACCTCCTTCTTGTTTTTGTTTTTCATCGCAGCCGTTCATTTTGCATGCAATACATTATCATTATCAGGGACGGCGGAACGGGGTGGGGCTTAGCCTTTAAACAAGGCGACTCGCTCTGCGTGCCCCCGTATAGCGCGTTTACCCCACAAACCTTTTGGCCGGCTCGCTCCGCTCGCCGGCCAACAGGTTTGTGGGGTAAACGCGCTATACGGGGGCACGCAGAGCGAGTCGCCTTGTTTAAAGGCTAGGTGGGGCTCAGCCCCCGCCCCCACATTTTTTTTTTTTTTTTTTACAACATACAAAGGAATACATATTATAATACATATTATGAGGTGTCGCCCTGCAGATTGAAGTTTTTTTTTTTTTTTTTTTTTTTTTTTTTTTTTTTTGCTTGCTTGCTTGCTTGCTTGCTTGCTTGCTCTTGCTTGCGAAGTTGCTGAAATTGTTAGCTGGTGAAACTCGGAAGTGGCACCAGAAGTTTTGAAAACGTGGCGCCGGCCATGATTATCTGCATGTAGGTGTCTTTTGTGTGTGTGTGTGTTTGTTTGTTTGTTTGATTGTTTGTTGTTGTTGTTGTTGGGTTTTTGGTTTTTTTTTTTGTTTTTGAGGGGGGGGGGGGCTTGTAGGCCTACAACCTCTGGCTTTTTCAGGAGGTCCCACACATCCCAAGTATACATCCACCTGGTTCAACTATAGTTATAAAAAACAATGTACATGTCATCACGCGAGGGGTTTGTGTTACATGTAAATGATTTGTGAATTAAAAAAAAAATGAATTGAAATTGAAATTGAAATTGAACATTGCATCACGGCACTTGGCCTTAATTTCTGATTTTGAAAAACAGGACGTTTTAACTGTACCATCGCAAACTTGCCATTACACTTATACCGCTAACTTCAATATGGTCATGTGATCAATGTTTACAGCTAGCTGCACACACTCGCACGCTGGCAGAAAAAGCGCAGCAGGAGCACTGCAATTGTACTGCTAGCAGTGGGAGCTGGTGGTAGTCGGAGGGTTACTTTCACAATCAACACAACACTCAACAGTCGAGTTTTTAGAGATCATACTCGAGTCAAGTAGCTAACCGGGGAAAACCAAGACGTGACTGACGCATTACGTGCTCGGAAGTGAAAATTTCAGCTCCAGAGCTTGATACCGAGTTTCTAGAGACAAAAGACAACTGTCTGAAACTCCATTAACACTGGAACTTAAGGAATTCCGAGGCCTTCTGAGAACGGAAGTAGGCCGACTGACTCACTATCACGTATTTTCCTATCACAGCATCAGTAAATTAATCACGTATTTTCACGGCAACGGTTGTTGAAATCTCAAACTAAAACTCAAAGACAATGGAGAGTCTCTCCGCTGGTCTTTCCGTCATTGTTTGGGGATGCACGGGAGGAATATTATTGGTAAGTGCTATCATCACATCACTATGCAGTGGTCTTAAGTTAAGTTATAGACAAGGTCTAGTCTATATTGGCTAAATCCTGCTTTTAAGAGGTAAAAAAAGACAGTTATTTGGCCCACTTACAACTGTTACATTGGTCATTCTTGACATTACCAGTAATTTACCACTTGATACCAGATCCAGATGAGATATGAGATGGGCTTGTTCGGCACAAAATGGTTGTTTACTTGTAAATTTACATAGACATTAAGACAGAAAGATCCGTCTGTCCGGAGGAGTCTTTTACTTTTAGATATCTATGACGTTATCGCTCTCCTCCGTAAGGAGGGTATCCGTGAAGCCAGACGCAGTCTCTGCGGAACAATTCCCCGATGACCAGAATTTACAGACCGATCTTTCGGTCAAAAATGTACGGTACTTTCACTGACTGTGTTGTGACTCTGAGGCTGAGCTGTGGGTGTGAAGTAGAAAGGCATTTTAACATTTTGGCTAGAGTTCCATATGTACCCCCCGCTAAAATTGGAAAAAAAAAAAAAAAAGAAATATACAGAGACTCCAACTCTCCCGTTTTCGATGGGAGATCTCCCGCCGAAAGCCCATTTTTGCAAAATCTCCCGTTCTCCCGTTTGAGATTTGATTTCTCCCGCCCTGGCTCTGTGTCTCCCGGTGGAAAGGATTTCTTACTTATTGCTATCGTATGTTGAAAAAATAAGCCTTAGATAGCACCAGAGAACATCTAGAACCCTAGAAACTTCGCACACATCAACTTGGAGTCTCCCGTTTGCTAGGGGTTTCGGGCGGGAGAATCTCCAGATCAGAAGGTGCTTGGGGTTGGAGTCTCTGAATATATCATGAAAATTACCTTTCAAGTTATGATCATACAAGTGTGGGTCTAACTACAGCTGGAAATTGGAAGTTACGCCCCACCCCCCCCCCCCCCCCAGCCTGCCGATTACAAGGAAAACAAAGGCTCAAACGAAACCATGTTTGGAAGCCAGGGTCTACCAATTGTAACCAGCGCTGAGAATTGACGTTGCAGTGCAACCTCTCTGGAAGGGAACATGTGAGAATGACATCATCACAATCAGCTGTGATCTGACTGCTTATCTCATCTAACAAGTTATCCTGCTCCCTAGCCTGATCGATGTCTAGAGTCTAGTCCACATCAAACTTGTCTTTATTTCTCATCTGAGTCACTGGATGCTTTCGTTGTGTTTCTCTCATCATATTAAATATTGTTTTCTTCTGAAATCAATCTCACACTGCACAGCTCCTGCTCATAGCAATTTTCTTCTTCATCTATGGACTCAAGAGTGTGATCCACAGCGAATGCAGTGCTACAACAACAGGTAAAACTAAGTAAAAGTCCTCTTTTTTTTAAGCTCTCCAGCCTGTAAAGTACACTTTCCTACAGATGCCCTAAACTGCAGACCATGGCCAAATGGCATGGGATTCCCCACTTTTTAAAACATTATGGAGGCATGTGATAAGGCTATTAACCTACATGTAATTACTAACAGCAGCACAGCCTTGTCCCTAATGCATGTGTACACAATATTTTTCTCATCACTTTGTTTAGTCCTCTACTGGTAGCCCAAATGAAAGTGTTTGTCATTATTAGTCTACACATACAGAGGATATTGTGTTTATTACGTGTATTAAAATTGCAAAGAGCCTGTAGTATACATGTTCATATGTAGGGACTCGATGTGCCATTTATTTTTGTGTTTTGTGTGTGCGCGCACATCTTTAGTAATGTTCATTCAGTTGTAAATATCTTATTCTCCAACTGTTTTAAATGTTAACTTCTTTTGGCATTGGTTCCCTTAAAATTTTGTATTTGTGTCCAGCTAAGTACAATTGTATGCCTGATACTTCAGCATTTGGTCTTGCTTAGTCTTGTCTTGTAAGAATTGTCTGCAGTACCCAAACACATGCAGCAATTGTAATCTTCTGGGCATTGGTTCCCTTTTGTCTTAAAAATCATTGTACATCAACATTTATTCTTGTCTTAAATACATAAAGTTAGATTTAGAGTTGTTGGCAGTACACTGAGCAGCTGTATGTTATCCTGTGAAATGTTGGCTCCCTTTGATTTTTGTCTCTTATGTTCCATACTTCAGCCTTCCTGAGTCTGTGTGTCTCAGTCCTGACTGTGGCTCTCATTCCTATTGACATCTTCCTCGTCTCCTCCATGAAGGACGGCAATGGCACGTTTGAGGTGAGTCCTCCTCCTCTCAGTCAATCTCGAGTCAAGGTCAGGCAAGTGGTTCTACGACATTTTGCTCCTATGCGACAATTGCGCTCATAAAATATCCACGCACTAAACCAAACATAAATTCTACCTATTAACATAACCCTATTAAATCCTAATCCCTATGTCCACTTAAACCTAAAACCCTGGGCATCAAAATCCTAACCCTAAGTCCTTGGTGAAAATTTAAGGCCCGAGCAATTGTCTTGGGAGAAAACATCATGTCACCCATGGAAGTACAGCGTACTGTGTAGTTGTGGAAGCTCTGGGATGGTGTGCTTTTATTACATGATAAATGTTGGGTGTTTCTTCTGCTTCTTCTTTAGTTTGTTGTTGTTATTATCATTATCACCGTCCTCTTATGAATGATATACAATTGTATGCTACTATTAGTATACAAATAGTGAATGGTCACGAGTGCAATGGTACGAGATTTCGCACGAGGTGAAAGATAGAGGCGCTCTATTCAACGAGGCGAAGCCGAGTTGAATAGTGCGCCTCATCTTTCACCGAGTGCGAAATCTCGTTCCATTGCACGAGTAAAGACCATAACACTATTTGTTTTATACAACGTCCAAGTAGATCTTTCTAATTTGGTCGGAGGATTGTTGGGTAGGTCTAAGTATGCCTAGAAGTCTATATATGTATGAAAAATAGCAATACTTACATGTGGATCCACTGCGATTCTCTTTCTGGCTTGTGCAATCAGTGATACAGGTCACAGCTAGCGCTCGTACACTAGCACTACATAGGCCTGCATACGCGGATCCGCAATGTACCGCACACGTACACTGCGCTAGCTGCATGCGATCCTCAATATGCAACACACAGTACATGCAGTACCGTACAATTTCTCAAACCGTGGAATAGAGCAAAAAAATCGAACCAAGTTGCACGCAAAAATAGAACCAAAATTGCACGGCGCGTTGAATGGAGTATTTATTGAATATCACGTCACCAACAATCCTCCAATCAAATTACAAGGATCTACGTACTTGGACGTTGTATAATCTTGTTTAATTACTTGATCTTCAAAATCCAACAAGCGCATAGAGCAGTTTCAGTTATTCTTTTTTTAACATAATGCATCATTAGCAAGGAAATGAAAAAAAAAAATGCTCCGATGTTAATCAGAAGTCACATCTATGTACTAACTTTTGAAGTAACCAACTGCAGTTTTATGACAATCAGAATGTTAGATTCAACTTTGTGTGACGTCTTGATATTGACAAGTCAACCAAAGTTTCATATTATCTGTATGCAATTTGAATGCAGGCACAGTAAACACATAATAAGTATCTGCACATTCCAAGCATGCTATATACTGCATACATTTCTGGTGGTATACTATCTAGCATACGGTATTAGGTCTTGTAAGGCAATTTTACAAGTGGTTGAATTTGTGATGAAAAACCAGTGTGATAGATAAAGTATAGACCTTATGCATTGACGTCATCACTCGCTTGACAACCTCTCGCGACGCCATCTTAGAGGGCAAGCGAGTCCTTGACATCGCAGAGGCGTGCAGCAGCTAGTTATGTGCTTTTCCTATGCGCGCTAGCGGCGATCGCTTCACCCGCCGCCAGTCCCCAGGCTAGTGGCAGGTATTTTTTTTACCATCAAACAAGTTTGACATGACATGACACATTATGCAGCAATATTTGGGTAATTTTCTCACATTGTGCAATCGAAATACTCACAGTAACTGCAGAATTCTTAGGTTATATCGCAGAAATTTGTATCCATAGCACAACATCGCCGTTCGCTGAATGTATGTCGCCATTTTGAATTTCATTAGCCAATCACATGCGAGGTACGTGTTTTAGTAAAAAACACGTAGAAATCTACCTCACATGTGATTGGCTAACGGATTCGTAGGTTGATGAGCTGTTACGACTGTTACGAGTTGCATCTTTTTTCATGAAAATTGTGCCAAAATGTTGGATATATCATTAACCTGGTGAGTGCAATGCATACATCAAATGTCGATTTTGCTATACAGGCTTGAATTTCCCGATCTAGGGCTGTAGATTACATGCAATAGAAAAGACAGTAAAAGAAACACCGATGTTGTGTGTAAATGCCCATTGCCTCGCGTGTAAAAACACGCTCTAGCAACGCATCGCTTGCCCTCTGAGGGAGGGCGCCCTTCAGTTTGTAAGACCGTGTGACGTCATATGCATAAGGTCTATTATTCCTTTTCAGAAAAAAAAAAATGAAGTTACTGTCTTCTAATCTTGGAGCCAAAAATACAATGCATTTAGACTTTCTATAGGAGACAGTATTGGTATAATGAATATTGATTGATTTTACAAACTTCTCAAAAGTAAAACATGGTAAAACTAATGTATATAATGCAAAAGGTACAGGTAGCCCTTGTCAATGAAGTTAACAATGCTTGATGCCACCTGAGTTTTTATGCCCCAGATTTTTATCATCATGGCTATTACTGTAAACACCAAATAATGAGTGCTTTATATTTATGACGATGAGCAAGGGCAATTTGTCGATCTGTTGAAACAGAACGAAAGACAACTTGATGCAAGAATCATCAATTGATTTGAATAAAGGTCATAGTTGAGTTTAACAAATGAGTGTCATCCCTTTCACTTTCATATTAAGTACCTGTACTTTGACCTCTGTCGTGTTCACTCTCTCTGTTTCACTGCAGGACTGGGCAGCAGACAATGTGACCAGAAACAACATTCAGAAGGATATGCAGTACAGCTACTATGGTAGGAGCTTTTTTTACATGTAGCTCTACAGTTTACATGTGTGTGTGCTGCAGAGTATACCCCCTGTATGCAACACTAATCTGAGACTGCAATGCATTCTTATGAGCACTTTTGGAAAACATTGTTTTCCAAACAGAATGTTGGGGGGAGGGGGTGTTTTGTTTTGTTTTGTTTTGACAAGGCTGTAATTATTTTTCTGGCAAATGGCCAGTAAACACTGCATTGTTGTCCACATCTTGGAGGCATGACTTTTGAAGACACAACCACAAAAGAAAATTAGAATTTACTATGAAAAAAAAAGACCCTGAGATTGGAAGACCACTATTCAATCAGCACACAACACAAGTGTTCTGTGTGAGGAATGAAATCACAAGTGAAGCTTTAATCGTACAGTATACTGTGGCATTTGGCGATTTATCCACTGGTTCGGGTGGGGTTACAAGTGCATTTGAGAAAAATATGCAAACTTGGCAAGCTGTCCACTGAGTCGGGCGTGCGAATGTGACACAAAGAGCTAAGAATGTTCAATCACATAATTAATTTTATATTCTTTTTTTTTTCTTTTATGACATTCGAGCTATAAGTGTGGGATGTATCATTTGGTTGAAATATAACATCCTACGTTGGTGTAGTAACTGATGAATTAACATGTCACTTCTGCCATACTTGGTTTTTATCAGAGTGACATCAAAATTTATTTTGTATACGGGATGTACAACTGATTAGATATAAAACGCATTTTTCACTATGACTTCTTGTACAGTTTCTGTTTGTTTCTGAAAATTTGTTATGAGTGTCTGATATAAAACAGGTTTGAGGATTAGAGGGAATATTCAAAGTCAGCTGACAAGCAATGGAATTTAGCTTAGGTTATATTTTTCAAGATGACTGTACATTGGTAATAAACTGTATCAAACCAATATCTGATGACCCCCCCCCCCCCCCGACACACACACACACACACACACACACACGTATCACTTACAACTAGCTTGTCTTGAAGTGGCAAGTTTCATTATATCTCGTTTGTTTTGATGTTCATTGCAGCATTAAAGCCAAAACATAGTTCTGGTACGCCTGCAAAAGTTGTCAAATTCCGCTCCCAAATGTGAATGTATGCCTAGGAAATGTGCGGAATAACGCTGTAATAACAAGATATTTGATGGATAACGACGAAAATGTGAAATATTAACCAAAAAGGTTCAGTCTCACAACTTACCCGAACGGGGTCAGGCTAAACTCGGACTCGGGGATAACTCGGCCTCGCTTTGACGGCGGGCTGAGTTGTATTGGTTGTCCCTCTGGATTGTACAGTGTTGTATATATATAGTTCTGGCTACTCGTAGTAATGGTCCGAGTTGTTACAAGCGCGCATCAAAAAACCTCTTTAGGGCGCATGCAAATTTAGTGGGCGCCTATCAAGCACCTCTAAAAACAATCAAAGACACTTGATAAACAACAACAAAAACTTCAAAGACAATGCGTCTCAGCAACTGAGGTGATGTGCGTATAGGCCTGAGGACCGCGTGCTGTCCATTTGTTTTGTACAGGATTAGCACGCACTTTCGTGTCTGTTCAGTTAGGCCTCGTTTGGTATTATACAGTAGAATATGGCGGTCACTATTTGCATGTAAATTGTCTGAAATAGGGTCAAGTTTTCCCGAGACCAAGTTAGTCTGGATCCCTCTGGAATAAAAGTCGGTTTTCCGACTTTTATTATTTTTCTCAAAATACTAAAAAACGACTCATCATCCCGGCAAATCGCGTCAGCCAGGTAAGTTTCTTTATAGACTCTTTCAATATAATGCAAGCAAATATGAAATGGTGCCAAACGGGTTCTCAAACCCTTACCAAAACTATGTTTTCACTTTAAGTCTCTTTCTATGCAAGTTGTGATGTATTTAAGACTAAGGTGTATATTACATCACATTTTTTTTGTTAATTAATATTATATTAATTGTTTCTTCCCCCTGTAGCTCTCTATTGCTGCAATGCTGTATTTCTCTTCTTCATCATACCATTTGTCATGTTTTACTACGAGGAAGGAGATGAGGACAGTACCAGGGCAGAGGTAAGTTGTTTGTTTTTTGTTTTTTTTATGCCTTCGCCAACGAAGTGGCCGGAGGCATTATGTTTTCGGGTCGTCCGTCCGTCCGTGCGTCCGTACGTCCGTACGTCCGTACGTACGTCCCGTTTTGTTTTTGTCAATATCTCAAGAACCGTGTGGTGGTTTTGCATCAAACTTGGTATGAGGGTATATCCTTGGGGGATGATACTTTGTGTGGATTTTAGGGTCACAGGGTCAAAGGTCAAAGGTCACAGGTTATTTTGTGAAAAAAAAATTGAAATTTCATGTTTTTCTCCATATCTCGCAAATGGTTCAAGGTATCTTTATGGAACTTAGTATATATGCTTGTACCGATGGGCAGTGATTATCTAGGGAAGTTGGGGGTCATGGGTCAAAGGTCAGGGGTCAAAGGTCAAGGTCAACTCCTCAAAATATAACTACTTTCCTTATATTTATGCAGTGCCGGAAGGATTTTTTTAAAACTTGATGTATGCATGTATAACCCAATATATATGTGACCCGCTACAACAAAATGATCCTAAAGTCGGGCGAGGTCGATTATTTGAAACTAGCATGACACAATTCCCTAATCTTTCTGCTTTAAATTGATATATAACACGTCTTATAAAAATAATCGGCTGCGGAGATATCGATGTTTAAATGAGAGCATGTCAAGACGTCTGGGAAATCACTGTTTCGAGAAAAGCGCCCTAAAAGTTCTCCTTGCGACGCAATCACAATCAAGAGACACGCAAGTCAGTATTCACCTCCGGACAATAGAAGTTAAGCCCTAGCAACCCCCTAAATGCTCATTCAAACACAGCCTCGGCGGTCTCCTCACTGACCAATCACTGACCAGGATGTCAGGAGAAGCGGCTGGGCATAGCGCAACCCGCCCGCATGCTCCAGTCGACTGGGCAGTGTGCGAGCTTCACGCTTCGGTTAGCGGCAAGCAGCAAACTGACCAATGAGATTACTCTGGTCGTTGTTAAGGGCGGAGCCTAGATGTGTGGCGCTCAATCCAAATGTGCGAACCAGTTTCTGCTTCGTTGAAACGCCAAAAAACATGGCCCAGAAAAACACTATTTTTTGGTCTTTCCTTTCATCATATTGCTTCAAAATTTCGACAGATGATAGAAGACATGTCAGACTCTAATAATATGTCAAATTCAGAAAATCGTAAGTTTTGACCAATTTTGATGCTCTAACTTCAAACTCGATTTTCACGGCTTCGACCGTGCGCGACTTTAGGACCATTTTGTTGTAGCGGGTCACATATTCTGTGGGAAGTTTCTTGCCAAAAGGTCAAAGGTCAAAAGGTCAAAGGTCAAGTGAAAGTGCTAAATTGCACTTTTTCCTCCATATCTCAAAAATAACTCAAGGTATTGTCATGAAACTTACAGGATCATGCATGTTCTACCTAACAGTGATTCTCTTTGGAACTGTGGGGTCAAAGGTCAAAGGCCAGGTTTCGATAATACTATTTTACCATTTGATACTGAAATTATACTTTTTCTCAATACCTTGAAAATTACTCAATGCATAAACTTGTAAAAGGGTCAAAAGTCAAGTGAAAATCATCAGTTCCCCCAAATACCTGCACTCTGACGTTTTAATCATTCATCCAATTGAACCTAGTTCTAGGAAAGTGAACATTCAGCACATTTGTGGCAAACCTGTCATTTTAATATTTTGCCAATTGTGTGAAACTGTCATCACACATTGTCAAGACATTGTACTATAGACCTATTAGGAGAACCATGTATTATGGCGGAGGCATACACCAGTCGCCGTAGCGACATTTCTAGTTTCAATCTAGAGGCAAGATTCAAGAGAATATTAGGTTGAGGGGTGAAGGTTGAGGTTTGAATTTTTCTTCAGTTTGTCTCCCTCCCTGTTAGAGGGAGACAAACTAGAGGCAAGATGTTTGTCTTATAAGTTCACATTCTTGTTTTCCATTACACATTTTAAATGACTACAAGCTATGCAAATGATAATAGAAAATGTCTTTTTATACTGAATCTACCTGAAACTATTGTCTTTGTTTATCTATTCAAGGCAAAGACAGCATTGGTTAACTTGTTAAAGACTAGTCCCAAGTTTACACAAGACAGGTGTCAATGGGAAATGCATATTGTATTAAAATCAGCCTGTCCTTAAAGGTACTAGCCCACATTTGCAAACCCACGAAAATCAAAACTGCATAACACAGGTCCAATATGACTTCAAGTACAAGTTATAAATCTAACATACCTCACCTGTCGCTCTTTGTCTATACCATTCGATAAAAGAGAGAAAATCATCGTTTTAAAATCAATTTTCAAACCGGGTCAACCTGACCCAAAATCGAATTACGAGCGCGGGCTATAGATACGTACATTGTACATGTAACACGTACGTGGACCGGAGCTAGCGAGCGTTATACGCATGCATAGGGATTACGGTGCATTTTCATTTATTTTTATGAAAGTAATGGCCTAATTGGAACGAAATTTTGCACAGGTGTCACTGCAATCATACCCAAACTCCATACTAACTATGAGACCAATTGCTGCAGGTTTACAAATGTGGGCTAATACCTTTAACGGGTTGATGGTAAAAATACGTATCTCTTTACTGTCTTGGTAGTGGCTGTATTTATGTGTGTTTTAAATGCATGAGATGAGTGGTGCAAGATTCAGTTAGTATAAACTGAGTTAAGCCTTTGACCCTCACTGTGTTAAGTTTTCTGGTTGGCATGCATGCTGAAGTGCTTTCTTTACTGATTGGCACAGATGTCTGGAAAGTAATTATGACTCTGCATCACAAACCCAACAAAAATTCGCTGGACATGGATTTTTAGTTAGGGGCAGATTCTGAAAGAGTACAATACTGTAGATTTCAAGCTTTAAAATGATGTACAATTCAATACAAATGGACTCTCCAAACCTACACTATCTAAAATGTATCTGAGTACTGGAAAGAGAGTGCACAGTCTGAAAAACTGCATAGGCCTACTGAGAAAAGAGGCTCCAAAATATCGAGTCAATTCAAGAGTTTTAATCTCACCAAGCCATGCTCATTGTGCATTGAATGGGACCAACACAAAAATAGAGATGTAAAACAACATACAGCAACAACAATGAAGGGATTATCGTAGCAAGAAATCTGCATGTCCACTTCTTCTCTCACACATGTTCATTGCATGAGGGAATATGCCAGAATCCTGGTGAAGCAACTCATATGCACATTCCATATTCAGTGTAAGTTGGATTGCCACGATCAGTAATTGCCAGTGTATTATGACACATGGTCAACTCACTGACCTTTGACCTTCTTCTTTCGTGTGTTATCTGTGATTTCAGCGATGCTGCACTGCCATCAAGTACACCACATGCTGTGTCGTGGTCGCTGGTGTCTTACTGCTGGTTGGGTGAGTAGAAAAAGTGGATTTCCATCACAACTTTGAAAACCCTAAGGAGGAGGGGCACTGTGGATATAAAAAATGTCACACAATCTGCTGGGATTAGCAAATTTTAAAAACAGGCAATACAATATATGTGTGACATGGTATGCATTGGCTTGCATTGGCACAGGCAACACACTGGCCAGTGAAACTCACCTGATACTAATGATAATACATTGCATTTTTATCTTTAAAGCAATTTACCTGATGCATTTGTGTCTAAAATGTGCAATCTTTTCTCCCACACACTCTTTTGTTATGACAGGGCCTTCGTTCCCTGGCAGGGCATTCCTGAAGTAGAGAAGAACTCAACCAAGTGGGAGGAGTTCCAGTATCTCATCAATGAATTTGGAAATGGAAGTAAGAGCATAAGATACCACCTCAATAGCCCCTTTGTTTTGACAGGTTAAGATGTCTTGTATAAATGTTGACATCCTCAGATTAAAAGGGATGGCTAGTAACTGATCAGTAGGAATCAGTGGGAATGCTGGGGGACGATTGTTCCAATCCTTGTGGGATTCATGTAAGAGTACATTATATGTGACCCGCTACAACAAAAGGATCCTAAAGTCGCTGACGGGTGAGCCGAGAAAATCGAGTTTGAAGTCAGATCATCAAAATCCGTCAAAATGTTCAGATTTCTGTTTTTGACATAATTTTGTAGTCTAATGTATCTTCTTTCATCTGCCGAAATTTCAAAGCTAAATGATCAACGGAAAGGCAAGAAAATAGCGTTTTTCTGGGTCATGAATTTCCGACTTTCAATGGAACAGAAACGTGTCCGAAGATTTGGATTTAGCGCCGCAGCTAGACTCCGCCCCTAGCAACGAGAGAGTGATCTCATTGGTCAGTGCGTGGCATCCTGGTTACTGATTGGTTGTGCGTAAACCGCTGGCGCTAAGCTTGAATGAACATCGCGGAGGTTGCTAGGAGAGTACCTTCTTTTGTCAAACGGTGAAAACTGTATTGCTTCCCCTTGATCATTATAGCGTCGGAAGGAAAACTTTGAAGGCGGTTTTCTCAAAACGCTGATTTCCTAAACCACTCGACATGCGCTAATAAAATCACCGATATCTCCGCAACCGAGTACTTTAATGAGTAGTGTTATATACAGTACGCGCAATAGAAAACGCCCGACGAAAGTGCGTCCAAATTTCGTCCCAACGCTTTTTTCGTTGGTGATTTCGTCGGGGACGTTTTCAACGCTTTTTGCGTCCAGACTTTATGGACGGATTTTGGACGAATTCAACGAATTCAACGAAATCCCCGAACGCTTTTCCGAAGCTGTGGACGCTTTCAACGCTTTCGACGCTTTCAACCCTTTCAACGCTTTCAACCCTCTGTACACATCACACACACAGCTACAGTGTATACAAAGTTAGCTCAAATCGCGAATCGCTAGCTCTCCCTTCGTCGAAGTTGTCTAGGTTTCCCGTCCATTTCTCTCATTTTCTCTCTTTTGCTTTCGTATTATTGTATCCCTTTCTTGTCAGAGTACAATCATACTTCTGAGAGTTTAGTTTTCTCATTTTTATTAAGTGATTACCCTGTTTGCAACAATTTGGGGTGAGTTTTTGTTCGAGTGTTTGTTGAGTTTTTCGATTGAACGATTTGTCGATCATCTTCGTGTGTGCGAGGACATCGTACCCACTCGTTTGTTTCCGTGTAAGTATTTTTACCGTAAAGTGTCTTCATCGTTCGTCTTCACGCATCGGGTTTTCACCTAGTTTTCCTCATCGTAGTTTTCCACATCCATTTTTTTTTTTTTTCCGGTGCAAGATACTCTGTGTATTTTCTGCTACGGTAAAATGCCATCGTCGATAGTTTTTGTGTATTCATCGTAGTTTTCCACCTCCATTTCATTTTTGTGTGCCAGATGTGTAGCTAGGTCTGCGATGTCTGAATCGTTTACTACAGGTGTGTTTTGAGAGGGATTTTGAGGGTTTCGCGGTGGATGAGATTGACTGGAATGATAGTGATAATAATAATGATTCTACTATCTAGTGGTGTTGATATACGAGCTCTTTTGATGATGCAATTTATTACGTGTGACCGACCATCATGACGTTGGCGATGACGAGTACGAAACGAGTAGCCTACACATGTACAATGTAGGCCTGTAAGACGAGAGTGACACTGACGACATGGCCTGGCCCTGGGGGGCTGTTTTAGTGTTGCTCGCTCGATCGTGCACTGCCACTGGAGTGGTCTAGAGACTTGCATTTTATTTTTTCATTTAATTGTATCCTTTTGCCCTTTTCACTCTGGTTTACTGCTACCAAAATTTATGTCTCTGAAGAAACTCAACCAGAAGTTAGACAATATGTTTGCACATCAAGCCCAAGTCTGTCAATTGCGATGTTCCTACTCCTTTTTAACTCGAAATCCCATTTTCTTTGCTCATTTTCCACTGATAAATTATTTAGAACTGTACTGCATTTCTGATGAATTGCTTTTGTGTTATATCAAGAGCCTGCTGAGTAGGTGTTTCATTCTATCCTTTCAATTATCTTTCTATCACTTTCTTCTTTGACCCTGGATGGAAAAGAAAAACCCTATCTTGCCATGTAAAGACAGAACACATACCATCATGAAATATCATGACATTACTAAAGTAATAAAAGAAATAGGAAAGCGATGAAAATTCTTGTTTGTAAAATCATAAATCAAAGGTGATTTCATATGAACCAGCTCTTTGAAACGTATTTAATATTGCCTATTGATAGGCCCCTACTTGCTTTGCAAGTATACGTTTTCTCTCCCATGGACTTTGTGTCACCTTTTTTTATGTGCTTTAATGATTATTATTCTAGTTTGTTTTGTCAATATCATAATTATTGCTGTATTATTATTACCATACTTTGATATGGTTAATTGCATTTGTTGATTGACTCTCACTTTCATTTCGTTGCCTCCTCTTGGTACTTGTGCAGATCCTTTCTAGGGCTTGCTGTTTGCTCACCCCCTCCCCCCCCCCCCCCCTTTGCTTTTGCTATTTCACTATTTACCTTTCTTTATCTCTCTGTTGTTCCTTATCTTGTTTGATGTTGCCTCCATATTCATCATTTTCCTTCAATGGTTGCCCCCTGGCCCTCACGACTATTACTAACCTTCCCCTGCCTTTTGTCTGTCCATCCTCCTGCTCTAATCCCCCTCCCTTTACCTGTTGGGCTCCTTGCCCATGACATCCTACCCTCTCCTTTTGTTTTCTTTGTTTCGTGTCCCTTGCCTGTTCCTGACTGTTCTTGTTGTGTGAAGTCGCTTTACATGTATGTGGTTGCTTTTTCTGCCTATTTGCCATTTTGCTTCTGACGAAGATTCTGCTATGATCGAAAGCTTTGGTCCCTTTTGACTCTATCCTAAAAACATTCATGTACACTCCCAAAACTTGCTGGGCTGTAGTAATGAAAACTTCATTATCTAGCATGGGAGGGGGAATGCTTTCATTTTCTCAAGAGAGCATTTGTGTGACAGAATGCAGAACTTGAGTGTTGCCAAGTTGTTTTCAAGCTTCTTCATTTTATTTGATCTTAAGCATAATCACTTTCGTAAGTACATGTACAGTATTACGATTTCTTCTCCCCTGACTGTAATCGGAAAGTTCGCCATAACGATGATCGCTAATGTGTTTGGATTTTCCGATATGGGAAACACGTGGTTCAAAGGAATGCACCATGTGCTACTGCAAGTTGAATGGATCGAATGCGCCATAGGCTTAGTTACGGTAAACAGTTTACGTTCGATGCGAATGATTATTACGTCTTTCAGGATCGAGGAATAATACACACCAAACATGCAAACAAACAAATCCACGAACGAGTGTTGATATTAACCAAAATTCATATAATGAAAAGTAATAGGCAGTTTTGATGAGCGTGAAATTAATTGTCATGATTTTGCTGTTTAATCGGGTGGTGGCTGCATCACATAGGACATCGCAGTGAATTTGTCTAGGCATATGAGACATTTCATATATTTCTGTGATTGCATTTTTGAGTGATTAATCAATTCCTTTTAACAGTTCGGGAACATATAAATGCATTGTACTTAGATCAAGTACACAATAATCGACGGTTCGATGTATGCGCCTAAAGAAAGGCGAAAGAATCGGAACATCTTTGCAATGATTCCTTTAATTCAACTCACCAGCGAGTTCTTCGATCTATAATTAGACCAGTGCGCGCATTCTTTCGTCTGGCACATGGGGTCTGGCACGCACCTGGTTTTGTGGAAATTTCCACAAAGGGAGAGGGTGGGGTTTTTCCAATCCCAAGAGACCGCATTACACAAGAAGACAATCTCGTCGCTTCTATTATTTTCCGTCACTTGTGTTTCCCCCTTATTCTTTGCTAATAATGAACATTTAGGTTGAACTTGATGATGGTTGTTCACACGTGGTTCCTTTTGTTGTGAGGTGTAGGTATTTTCTTTTTTATCATTCTTCGGAGGGGAAAGAAGAGTAAAAGAGGGAAAACTCATTTAAATAAACGAAGGGCACGTACGCTCAGCATCCACAGCAAGCCGTCTTTTACATCAGCATCGTTGATTATCATCACCATCATCAGGTATCACTCCGATAATTTTGTCCTTTTCTTATAAACATTTAGAAACACGATCACCATCACTCGAGATAAACACGTAGCAGTGGCAGATCCAGAGGGGGCGCATGAGGCGCACGCCCCCTTTATTTATCGTTAAAAGAAAAGAAAAGAAAAGAAAAAAAAAAGAAGTGAAACCCGGAAGTGGCACCAGAAATATTACAGAATTCCTGGATCCGCCCCTGCCTGTACGAAAATAAATGACAACAAACAAAGTATCAACAACCTCCCCGACAACTACATAATCATTACCACAGAGCACACCGAAGCGGCTGGGATCAAACACCCTTCGAAATACTGCAGCAAAGCGGGAAATCGCCGTTAATAAAATGCATATGTACACAGTGCGAGGCAATTGAAAGAATTACCTTTAAATATTTCAGAATATAAAGGGAACAAATTAAGTGATATGAAACGAAAGAAATCGTATACCAAACGAGAGGTATGAGAAACGACCTCCAATATTATAGGCCCTTAGCCGCAGCATATCAACAAACATGAGTAGGCACACGGAATATGCGTGTTTGGGATTCCTCCCTTCTATATTTCTTTCCTGAACTACTAGTATTCCCAATGCCCGAATAAAATAATGACTAGTTTGTTACTCTGATTTCTTCTTCTGAGGTAAGGAAGTTCGTTCATCCGAAAACGAAAGGATTGACACTCCGAAAGTTTGCTAATCGGACAATGCCCCCCCCCCAAAAAAAAAACAGCCCACAAAATGCTCGTTAATCAAATTATTGGTTAATAATAGTGAAAGACGATAGTAATGATAATGATAATAATAATAATAATAATAATAATAATAATAATAATAATAATAATAATAATAATAATAATAATATAACAAAAGACAGAAATAATACAATATATGACCCTATAGCAATTACCCGCAGCATGATTACATTTTCGATAGGCACAAGGTATGCGTGTTTCGGATTCGAAATAACGCCGTAACCTTCGGAATAGCGCACCCGTTTTCTTTTTAGGAATAATGAACACCAAGGAAATGAATAAATTATTTCAAACTATAAGAATCCAACGTAATTCTTGTCTTAATGATTTTCCTCCCTTCTATATTTCTTTCCTGAACTATTCCCAATGCCCGAATAAAATAATGACTAGTTTGTTACTCTGAAAGTGGTTGTGTGAGTAAAGGAAGTTTGTTTCCTATATCCGAAAACGAAAGGATTGACACTCCAAAGGTTTGCTAATCGAACAAAAAAAAAAAATAATAATAATACATTGTAATAGATTTTATTTTCACACTAGGTACGAACATCTGCAAGGTGTAGGGAATTTGCGTGTTACGGAACATTTTATCAGTTTCGCATCAGCGAACTTTACGTGGGTACTACAAAAATGCCTCCCCCCTAAAAAAAAAAAAAAAAAAAAAAAAAAATGTATTACACCAACACTTGAGCATAACAACAAACAAGAAAGCTAACAAACAAATAAACAACTTAAGATTTAATCTCATTTAGCTGCTCTTCATATTTCACGTTCCGTCTGTATATTATATTTCTTTTCAGAATTATCTCTCGCTTCCCGCTTCACAACTAGGAAATAAACGATGTCATACAACAAGTATATAAGAATCAAACTTATTGTCTTGCTCTAATATAGAATTCATTATTCCAAAAGTTCGTTTATCCGTGAATACAAAAGGCTCGATACTACAGTACTACGAAGGTTTGCTTATCCGACAATAACGCACCTACCCAATCACAAACATTCGTGCATTTTCGGATTATGAATCATAATATAATTTGACTATCACATTTACGAACATCTATATTTCGTGTAGGGAAGTCGCGTGTATCTGAACGTTTCATTTTCGTACTAACGAACCTTATGGGTGCATGGGTACAACGAACATGACCCTCATCCCCCCCCCCCAAAAAAAAAAGAAAGAAAGAAAGAAAGAGCTTAGTCAAACTAAGAATCAGTCAGAATTAGTCGCTTTGAAAATTCCACGTACCGTCTGAATTATCTCTCTGTCCAATAAAGAAACAAACGATATGAAACTAAGAATTAAACTTATTGTCTTGTTTTAAATATTTTTTTTTTTTTGCTTTTCTGATTCAATAAAAAAACGGGCAGTGTAACGCGCAATTGCTGAAGAAAGAAATATATCTAATGACCAAATAACGGCGAACAAATCCTTCTAATTTCTTTTTTCCTCTTTTGGGGGGTTAATTTTCTTTCTAATACTCAAATGAATTTTACGTACACGCAATTTTAGTGAAACCATTTTCTTTTTTGGTCGGCATTCTACGATAAGGTTCCTGTGGGTTCCTGTGGGTTCACGCTCGCCAAAATTGCGTGATTTCTCTTAAATACTATGAACTCGAATGATCTCTGATTGGTAATTTAGTCTATTTCATGATCAACAATTTTTTTATTTTCTGCTTGTAAAAAAAAAAAAAAAAAAAAAAAAAAAACCACGTGAACTACTCGTACTAGTACATCGTATATCTCTGTTTCGTTCAGCCAGTCTCACCTGCCTGGTTCAGCCCACAGAACGTGGTTCAGGCGAGCGAGCCATGCCATAGCAATGGCGACGCACACACGGCGCACTCGCCTTTCCCACCACGTTCACTTTCCCTGGTTAATACGGTTACATGCAGCCAGCAGCATGAAATGTGATGTATCAGGTGACTTACTAAACGCAGTGATAACGGTACCGTACTTACAGCTAGGGTAAGGGAAACTAAAACTTTTACAAATTGCTTCAATGAAAACGGCATCGATATATGTATACATGTTACCATTTTAATATTATCATGTGTATCAGGTGAATTCCACGCCTGTCTACAGTTCTCATTCCGACCGCTGTGCTACTTAGTAGGCCAGCCAAGACGATTTTTTTTACTTTGGACGGCAAAATTTGTTAATGCTAAGTTTCCCAGCTGAAAATCTTGCAAAAATACTGAAGTTTAGCGTACGGCCGGATGTCAAGCGCGTTTTTGCCGAAAAATGTCTTTTTTAGCTCAAAATTTGAAAGAATGTCAAAAATCACGATTTTTATTTTTTTATCGAAATAAGTAATGGTTGATAAGTACCTTTCAAACTAGAAATGTGTTATCTTCCATTTCAAGTTTAGAACCTGACTAATGTACATTTGAATGTAGAATATTACACGCACATATATGGCGCAATGAAACATAAAACCAGGATTTACTCAAAATTGTACTTTGTAAAATCTACCAATATTTCAAAGTTTTTTTAAGCTACCTAAATCAATCTATTCAAAAGTTTTTATTTTTTCGAAATATAATATATGTCCTGATATCTTATGCAGCAAAGAAATTATAAGATAAGGCGAAAGGTAACTCGTTTTATGTTATCCTAAATGGGACGATGTACTTTTACTGGACGCGCATTTTGAATGAAAATCGAGTGTCTAGCGTAGGCCCATATATATTGTACATGCTATAGTGCGTGTAGGTATTTATCTTACATAATCGGCGAAGTCAGTGGACAGGTTGGATAGCTGACTGCAAAAACCCTTTGTGGCACCTTGATATGACTGAAATGCGCTCATTTGCCAAAAAAAAATAAAATACAAAGAGGGGTGGTCAGTAATGTTGTTCCCATGGCAACTGATCATTATTAGGTCACTCCCTGAAAATTTCAAATATTCATGATTGTAAAACGTACTAGTGTTAAAACGTTTTTTTTTGTGTGAAAAATGTATCAATCTAACTAATCTATGTTTAACAATGAAACCTAAGAGTTATATGTAAATTGTTTACTATGTTTGGAAATGGTTGTCATGGAAACCGTGATAACAAATCACGTTTTACTGGGAAAAATTACGATACCAAATCTCCCATCCTGCATACTCACCCCTTCCCCCGAGAATGCTTGGGAATTCATGGTTATCAATACAATGCTATAGTTTACATTCTCATTCCCTGAAACGCAGCCCTGCAAGGGATAGGCACGAAATCACTTTTACTATTGTAGCGTTCTAAGGCGAGGTGTTTGCATTTTATTTTGACCTGTCCTCCCGCAGAAGACTTACTAAATGTTTCTTTTATGATGGTTGATTGTTTACATGAACGTTGTTTGGAATGCACACTTATTCGGCGACATCAGAATATTTTGTATCCCAGATATTTGTGTAAAAAAGTAAGGCAAATTTCACCCTAAAAAAAGAAAACAAGAAGTAAAAAGGAAGTATAGAATTGAAATGCGTACAATGCAATAACAGCCTCATTTCCCCTTCCCATCATTAAGTCGGTTAAATCATCGATTCTATAGTGCAGATTGTATTTATCCTTGGCCAAGTTCTACGTTCTTGGAGCAGACATGTAACAAATTGTTTGTTTGCAATTCGATTTTTTTTTTGTTCTATATTATCACATCTTTGTGCAAAAAAAAAAAAAAAATCATTCCAGCTATCACGAACACTCTAAATTCCCAGTCAACCAACAAAACGTACTACACAATGTGCACACGCCCGCAACCACCGTCTCAAACAGCGTTCACGGACTATATCAACACACAATGAAATACAGTAAACAGCAAACGAGGCAATTTCTCTTTTTTAAAATGATGATTTGCCATTAGCGAACATTTACTAGAATAGCAGATCTTGACATCTATGTTGCTGGTTACCAAAATGCTGATAAAAATACCATACACAGTAAGAACATGCTTGAATCCAGCAAAATATAAATAATCATTTGTCTTCAACAGTATTTGGTTTTGAAAGGTAAAGAACCTCAGTCCCAATTTGTGGATATCTAAAAACAAAAACAAAAATTCCATCTGAAAGCAATCTTCTAAAATGATTCAAAGTATTAAAAAAGAATGAATCCTCAGTGAAAATGTTCATCATGAACAAATCTCTGTGACATACATCCAAAGATTTTGAAATCAACTATACAAATTGCGCTGACTACATTAACTGCATTGATGAACTCTATTCTTTTTTTATAATGTGACATATACTATGTGTCCACCATCACAAACGTTACACTAGCTGGAAAAACAAAATTTTTTCTTTAGGCAATATTTCAATATCTCTATATTTTTCACAGTTTGTGGTTACATATCCAAGCTAATTATGACTGTACGCTGTTGCATTGAACTTTCGTCACTGTACAACTAAATTAGAATGGTGACTGCCAAATTTTTAAAATTCTACTTTTAGTCTGATATTATTTTTGTGTTCTGCAGACCAGTGTGATAAGATATCTGTACTGAGTATTCGTCTCTCAGTGAAGAAAAAAAGAAATCACCTCTCCAACACGCGTGGGTAATGCTTCCTTCTAATACTTTCCCTTATTCCAAGTACCAGAATACATTGCTGGGGCCCTGAATAGCTAACATATATTACAGTATTACCAACATCATGACAATTATGGCACATGTGAAAAAAAAAAAAAAAAACTAGCAAAACATACATCTTGACCAGATCATATTCTTTTCACTACTTCTTGTATTTGGTGTTTGGATTGGAACCTTTACTAATGTCTTTTATATCTTAAACTAGAAAAAAACATGCTCCATGCTATTTCCCTTCAGATTCACCAACTGTTCCTTTGTGAAGTTTTCTCTTTTTAAGCACTTCAACGTGCAGTTCTCTCTATTTTTTTTCCTGACCAACATGTCATATATTTTAATCCATCTGATGAAGAAAGGCAGAGTTCACTTCCCTTTTGTTGACCCCCCCCCCCCCATAAAAACAAAAACAAAAGACATTCCAATCTGACAGGATTAAAATGTTGGCGTTTGGGCTCCAAAGGAAATAACAGGCTCAATTTCCATGAACTACTAGTATGCCGTATGCGGCTTGTAACTGTTAGTCTCGAAGGCATGGTATAGTTTTGGTTGAGATGGAGATTCAGACTTTAACTTTTTGCAAGCAAATTAAAAACAACTTATGAAATATGGAAGAACATCAAATTCTTAGAGTAATTTGAAGTTTGTTTGATTAAAGTTGTTGGTTTTGAAACGGCTGAGAAATTTTTAAATAAGTGACACAGAATGATAATTAAAAGTGGGTGCCACCTTTTATTAGGACCTCTTTGTTTTTGTACATCTCAGCCTTTTCAAAACCAATTTTTAACAAATAAATATGGAATTCCTCTTGGTATTGTTTACTCTTTAATATTTCATAACAGGGTTCTCATTATTTCACAAAATTTCCATCTCAGCCCCCATCTCAACCAAAAGTAGACCATCCCTCATCCCTATAATGCTGCAATCAAAATTGGAAGTAGATCTATATAAAATCATATTGTAAATTCTGTTTGCCAAGTAGTGTTGTGCACATTTTGATATCAGACCTTGTTTTACTTCATCACTAAAGAAAAAAAGAACAAAAAAAGATTAGAAAAGAAGCATTTAATCTGGATTAGTAGAAATTCCTAATATGTACACAAGTCTTTCATATAAATACAGCTGTATTCAACTTCTATAATAGTCCTGAAAGCACATTGTGATTACATTTGAGAAGTTTAGATGGATGCATTCCACATGTAAGTTCAGGTTCTAAAGACATCCTTCATACGGAATCTGGATGCGGACCGGAAAGCCTGGCAGGGTTGTTTCTGGAGAGAGAGAGAGAGAAAAAAAAAAAAAGGATGGTGTATCTGTCTTTACTTGATGAGAAAAGTGACATTGGCATTTTAATCTTGGGTGAAGACACAGTGACATATACGCTAAAGATATACGGTTACTTGCTTTCCTCTATATGTAGTGTGTCCTTAAAACGGTAAAGTATATTTTATACAGTAGATCCTAATTGTAGCAATTTAACCGTGAGTACACAATGAAATATAAAATGTAGAAAACTTTCATGATCCAAATATCCAATTCTTTCCATTAAACTTTTTATTCCATTCAGAAGAATTTCAAGGTAGTGCTTGTCTGATACTGCAACTGGATACATTCAACACTTTCGTGCATATAATAACCCTGTGACTTTTCACATAAATACCCTCATAACTAATCAAAGTCAAATTGCTTAGAGGTTATGGTAACTTTGCCATCCAAAGGTAAATACAATACCATGGTAGCAATGCTCTACAGTCAATAGAAATCAGGGTTTCCATGTAATTTACAATCAGCAACAAAAACACAACAGAAACAAAAATGCTAAAAGGCCCAGGTAATCATCTTTTCTGTATAAAACCAAATTTGAAGATGATCTGCTGAGTACATGTTAAGTTATTGCAAGATGAGAATAGGACAGATGTGCCACGGTGTGAATGGATGACTGCAACAACATAAAGACTCCTGCAACCACCTTTGACAGAGGCTCAAAAAAAAAATAATCAGCGTTAATTCATGTGAATCTTGGTTGTTGGAGTGATTGACTACATGCATATGCAGTACTGCATTCATTTAGCAAAACATGCATTAATTTTCTGCCCAATGAACGATCGACAGTCAAATATTTGGTCAAGATGTCAAAGGCTTGACAAAATATTCCAACCTATTTGGGGTTTACATTTTACATGCATTATTGCTTACCTCCCGTATTTTTTTTTTTCGAAATAGAGTACAGGATGCACAGATTAGAAGTTGGTAGTCAGGACATCTGTCTCTTTCTTTTTCTCTCTTGTCCGTAGTTGGCTGTGGTTTGCAGGGTCCATTTTGTCCACTTTGTGCTCATGCTGGTCGAAAATATAATCAATGAAAACTTAAATAAGTTATCATTTTTATGAGTGAAACAGGATACATGTACTTATACTGCAACAAAAAACAAACACATTCATCATGAAATAGAAGTAATCATCATGATCTCATGAATCCCTTAGTATGAGATTTTGGATCTTCAGGTCACTGTCAACATTAATTTGTATTACATGTAATACATTAATCATGTCATTGTTATTATCATCTTTGATGCTCTAAAGCCATATCTTACTGAAAATGAATTATATAGGATGGAAGTCATCTTGACACCTGTAATTCCTGTACACAAATATTTGATTGTATCATGCTCTCATATGTATGTGGATTAGGATATGATTTCCTTGCATAAATCGGTTTGAATTCATGAGATAATATTCCTAATTTCAAATCGTTGACACTTACTTGTGAGCTGGAAAGGGCATTCACATAGCAGTCAAGACATCTATCTCCCCCTCACTCTAGTGGATGTGATCTCAAACTCAGCATGTCCATTTGTTGCTGACACCTTGATAAAAATAAAGAACAATACATCACAGCATATATTACCCTTACATCATACTTAACGCAACATAATAATAATGGAAAGTAAATTGATTTGAGACTACAGACGTATTTTCATCTGTGCACACATTAAACACTTGTGCCACCGCCATTTCCAATTGACATGGTTGAGAAATATTCCATTACATATAATATCTTACTTGATTACATTTATGTTTGATTTTAGTATCATTTCCTCTCCAGTGGATAGAATACCGTTCTTTCATATGATCCTCTGCAATAGAACATGCAATGAATTTACAAGAAAACAAGAATACACATTTGATCATAGATTTGCTCCACTTTGTATATAAATGGAGATATAAAATCATTCTCCTCTCTTTGTTTGCAAAGTACTTGTATATTGCATTGTAATGCAACTGTCAAAGTGAAAACATGCTTGTTACAACTTATTCAAATGGAATAGGAATATTCAATACTGAATGTATTTAGATTTGGCATTATTTTCAACTGGGCACTTAACTGATACATTTGATAATCAAGCACTTAGTAACTTAGTATTTAAAAGATATTTGAAATTAGACCGCTATAATGTATTTCAGACATTTACCGTTTCTTACCTTCTGGTTGTTCTGCACTTTGTTGCAGGTAGAAAGAGCTCAGACTTTACAATTAGATTTTGGCAGGTCAGGATATGTCTCTCTCTGGCGAAGTTTGAAGACAAGACTCAGTCTGTCCACTTGTTGGTACATCTAGCTGAAAACAGAAATCAACATGACTCAAATTATTTTTTTTCATCTTTACAGCAGAGCATTATAAGCTAACAGTGAAAAAAAAAATAATTTGAAATTTGTTTTGAAAAGGCATCTTGGCATTGACATAGTTTTCTTTATTCCCCATGCAAATCAATTATAACTATAGATATATCTCTTTTATTGAGATGTGATTTTGTCTTTAGCTTTTTGAAAATTTAAAAAAGAAGAAGATATTCAGGTTTCAGTGAGTAGGTATAAACGATCCATTAAAAATGTAATATTTACATTTTTTTTTCAAATGAACCTTTATTCTGAGACATTAACATGAAAAGTTGGTACTTACAAGTAAAGACATTTCTAAATAGTTCCTTTTTGACTAGATCTATGTGTAAACTAGAAGAGTACATGTAAATGATTCACAGATTAGGAGAGGTTGGCTGTCAGGACTGAACACTTTCTCTCTCTCTCTCTCTCTCTCTCTCTTTCGGGCATATTCGAACGGCAAGATCACTTAGTTGTAGACTTGCTTTTATACATAAAACACCTAGGCCTAAATCCTAGACTCTTTTTCTAAGCCCATGTAGGTGTACAGTACCATAAAGAGTGGAGTCAACCTTAGACCTCTGCTCTAGAGACTAGTATTAGTAATGTTAGAGCTAATGTTAGGATATTCCAATGTTAGATCAAGATAGAAATGTTAGATCTAACGTGAACTTTTACTTAGATCAAAAGTTAGCCTAACGTTAGATATATGCATGGATTTTAGAACCTCTAGATGTCTAAACTTAGGTCTAGCTAGGCCTTGTTAGCCGGGTCTTTACAACAAAACTGCCTAGATATCTGATAGGTTACTAGAAACCTCTAACGCTAGGTAGAATCAGTGGCCCAGATCTTGACTAAGATTTAGATCCTAATTCTAGACGCCAGCTATTTATAATTCAGACCCGCTAGATTTTACAGGTCTAGTATTTGATTAGACTCTAAACGTTAGTAGATCTAGTCTACATACACGTACACCTTCTGTATAGACTACAGTCCCTTGCCCTGGACCTGGCTCTAGCCCTACAAATACATCTATTCGTTAGTAGTAGTACCCGTAGGCCTGTAGGCCTACTGTGTATACAACTGCTAGTGCTAGTGCTATTGTGATTAGGGCCTAGCCTGATTGAATAATTGTTTTGGCATATAAACAGGCGTAGCCGTAAGCCTACATCTAACACTTAACAGTAACCCCTCACGATAGCAAATGTCGACAGTTAGAGAGTGTATTCCGTTAGATAGATTAGACCTAACGGTAGACGAGGATTCAGTCTAACTGCATGTGATGAGGCCATAGATTAGAAACCTAGATCGAACGAACGAGACACCTAAATCTAGACGTAGACCTATTAAATGTAGGCCTCTTTTCGCACCGTGTCAAGACGTGCCTTACGGAATAATCGGTGTTCCACTAACAAGCACCGCCAGCACTGTCGGGTGGCGGCCCGGGGGTTGGTAGGCATGCCCACGGGATCGGTGCGAAATACAGTCATACTCATAAGACATCGGCCTAACGTTAGATTCTACTAGCGCCTGAACCTTGATATTTACCAAGTCTCAGATCAAAGTTGTATATCTAAATGTTAGATCAAAACAGATTTTAAAGTTCCCTTTTGCAGTGCAATAAAGAACTATGTATATATTTACTAATTTACTTACATTCAAAGGAAATAGTCCCTTTTTCAGTCACCACGTTTCCAGCTCAACGACTGAAACATGCAGCTCTAGTCGAGTCCCGCGAGAGATTTTTGAAGACGTACGCACACGTATTAAGTATTTTGCGCGCACACAAGCAGCGCGGGGCTACTGGAAAATGCTCGAAAATGCATTTTCCGAGTTCATACATGTACAGAGTTTTTATTAAAAGTAAAAATTTCTTCAAGAAAACTAGAAATAATATTGACACATTCAATTAAAGAAGCATTTGTAGTTTTATAAAACATTAAATTACTTTTGGAAGATCATCTAATTAGTTTGGAAAAACAAACTTTGCAGAACGTTAATTAATCTGTGAATATTATTTCGAGAAAACAACACCCAAACATTTGAGAGCCCCATATATGGCTGTACAAAATGACCTTATAAAATGCTAAGGAAACACATTTAAAATGTAATTTCATTAAAAGGGACATTTGAAACTCAAGAACATTCAAATATGAATTGAATGCAAGCAAAAAATAAAAATCGTGATTTTTGACATGCTTCTGAATTTTGAGCTAAAAATTACATTTTTCGGCAAAAATACGCTTGACATCCGGGCGTACGCTATTCCTTAGTATTTTTGCAAGACTTTCAGCATGAGAACGTAGCATTAACAAAAAATGCCGTCGAATCCTTATCTAGAGCCTTTTTTGAGGTTTGGCTGGTCTAGTAACTTGCTGTATTATTGCAGTGTGATTCTTGCCGGCTGGCTAGTGGATACGTGGCCACTACACACACGTGTGTATTCCATGTGCGCCTTGGATCACGGACGCTTCTAACGAAATTTGGACGAAACTGCCGAGCTCCGAACACGCATTTTCCGAACGAGCAACGCATTTGCCGAACGGAATTGAGCGGGCGGTCGTGCGTGAAATGCGTCCACAAAGCGTCCACAAAGCGTCAGAATCGTTGCTACTGGATCGATAACGAAAGTTCGTCCAAATTTCGTCCAGATTTCGTTGCTACTCGATCGATAACGAACTTTCGTTGGAAAACGAAATTGACGGAGGCGTTTCTTATTGCGCGTACTGTATGACATTAAAGTGGAAGAGTGAGGGAATAACGTCATGTCATTTTCAGAAAATTGTCCTTGCCCGACTTTCGGATCCTTTTGTTGCAGCGGGTCACATATATCTATTCTTGTGTGAAAATTATTTGCTTCAGAACGGTCTCATATTCAAGTAATTTGCAGTTTAATGCCCCGTCACTGTACAGGCATGCTAGCCTGAAACTATTAAACTGCACATTACTTGAATATGAGACCATTCTGAAGCAAATAATTTGTACACAACAATAGATATATAATGTCCTCTCAAATCAATCTCACAAGAATTGGAACAATCATCCCCCAGCATTCCCACTGATTCTCCCTGATCAGTTACTAGCCATCCCCTTTAAACTATCACTCTTTTACACATGCTTTTCTTGACCCCATAATTTCCTTGGCCCAGGACTGTTGTTGATCCTGTATTCCAGTTTGTTTTGCCTTTTGCACTCACTTATAAATTCCATACCAAACACTTATCCTGGGCTAAGGAGAAAACTGACCTGTTTACACTTGCATTTTGAACAATGTGACTACTGTAAAACAAGGAATTTTCGTGTGCATTTCAATTTTGCAAATTTCGCGAGTGGCAACATTAGCGAAATTGAAATGCACGCGAAAGTTCTTGCCTACACAATATGCATTGGATGCCAGTGGCAAGTCGTGAAAATTTCATGCTGCAAGAAAGGCCGTCAGCTTCAATTCGCGAAATTTTCATACTGCGAACATATTGTGTCTTACAGTATTAATGATTACATACGCTGCGCACTTTAATTTCACACAGGCTTTGAAAGCATGAAAAGAAGACTGTACTGTCATTTTCTAACTGTCTTATAATTTGTATCTACATTTTTTAATGCCTATAACTAGAAAGAGAGGAATTAAAAACCTAGAATAAGCCTGTAAGGATATTTTTGAAAAAACGAAAACAAGCAAGCCATGGAACGATCCACACAATTTGGCATATGTCGCAGATGCACAACTCCGACTTTGGCAAGACAAACCAGACATGTCAATTTACTGATGAAATCTCACACTAATTACTGCAAAAGCTGTTATTTAGTCAAATTGCAATATGGATCTGAAATAAACATGTCAAACAATATTCTATTAATTTTCAAAAGGAATCTCTTCAAAAGCTTTTTATTCAGATAAAACTTGTTGGGAAATTTCCAGATATGCAAAATGAAATTGGCATCATTATCCGAACATGCTGGCCATAAAAAACTGTGTGTAAGTAACGTTACACTAATCATTAAGATGCATTGAGCGATATGAGCATATGTGATCATGCACCACAAAATGAACAAAAAGTCGCGCACGTTGATTTTGTGTGAGGACTGAAAATAGGTGAAATGGGTCAACCTAACCAATCTTGAGTTTTTCTTATTTTCTGAAAGAGCAAGTCTTTTTATGCCTCCGCAACGAAGTGGCCGGAGGCATTATGTTTTCGGGTCGTCCGTCCGTCCGTCCGTCCGTCTGTCCGTCCGTACGTCCGTCCGTACGTCCGTCCGTCCGTCCGTCCGTCCGTCCGTACGTCCGTCCGTACGTCCGTCCGTCCCGTTTTGTTTTTGTCGATATCTCAAGAACCGTGCGGTGGTTTTACATCAAACTTGGTATGAGGGTATATCCTTGGGGGATAATACTTTGTGTGGATTTTAGGGTCACTGGGTCAAAGGTCAAAGGTCACAGGTTATTTTGTGAAAAAAAATGTGAAATTTCATGTTTTTCTCCATATCTCGCAAATGGTTCAAGGTATCTTCATGGAACTTAGTATATATGCTTGTACCGATGGGCAATGATTATCTAGGGAAGTTGGGAGTCATGGGTCAAAGGTCAGGGGGGTCAAAGGTCAAGGTCAACTCCTCAAAATATCAGTACTTTCCTTAAAATGCAATATGCCTGAAGGTTTTGTTTTTTTTAAACTTGATGTATGGCATGTATTACCCAATATATATTTCTGGGGAAATTTCTTGCCGAAAGGTCAAAGGTCAAAAGGTAAAAGGTCAAGTGAAAGTGCTAAATTGCACTTTTTCCTCCATATCTCGAAAGTAACTCAAGGTGTCATCATGAAACTTACATATTTATGCATGTTCAACCTAACAGTGATTCTCTTTGGAACTGTGAGGTCAAAGGTCAAAGGCCAGGTTTAGATAATGCTATTTTCTCATTTGATACTGAAATTATGCTTTTTCTCAATACTTTGAAAATTACTCAATGCATAAACTTATAAAAGGGTCAAAAGTCAAGTAAAAATCATCATTTCCCCAAATACCTGCACTCTGACATGTTAATCATTCATCCAATTGAACCTAGTTCTAGGAAAGTGAACATTCAGCCTATTTGTGTCAAACCTGTCATTTTAATATTTTGCCACTTGTGTGAAACTGTCATCACACATTGTCAAGACATTGTACTATAGACCTATTAGGACAACCATGCATTATGGCGGAGGCATATCAGTCGCCGTAGCGATATATCTAGTTCTATATTATATTAAAGTTTGGGATCATAAAACAAACAGGAACTTGTGTTTTCAGCAGTTTTTCTCAAAAACTTTTTGGTGGAATAGTGTGATTAGTTGTTTCTCATAGAACCCTCTTCCCAATTCTCAAAAACCCTGTCCATACACTCCACTTTCAACTCCAATAACTTTGGAGACAATGATGCTACTGCATTTAAATTTCTTATTCATCATGGACAGAATGTGCTAATGAACCATGCTTAATTTCAGCTTAATATGATAATCCCTTCATTGTTGATGCTCCAGCGGTCAACATCCTGTTTTTTGTTCAATTCATCCCACACCTGGAATAGCTTGGTAAAGATTAAGCGCTTGAATACACCCTTTACTTCAGAGCCTGTTTTCTCAGTTCACACTTTCCAGAGTGTGTCCTTTCTTTCCAATATTTAGATAGGTTAAGAGAGTCCATTTGAATCGAGTTATACATCATTTCAAAGCTTAGAGTCTGCTCTTTCAGAATCTACTCTTGACTAAAAATCCATGTCTGGCGACTTTTTGTTTGTTTTGTGATGCAGGGTCACATATAGAGTTTTCTATTTAACGTAGATGAGGGCTGAGTGAATCTTAAATTCTAAATCCAAATAGACCTTCAATAACACGCACGATTTACGCCTAACATTAGTTAGAAGAAAACAGTGTCCAGTTCACATAGCCTCTAGACTAGAACTAGGACTAGGACAAGTCAAGTGGCAGTCCTAGTTTTGATGAGTAAACTCAATCGCGTCGCCGGCAACAGCTGTATGTGCACAGCACTAATAAGGCACAGCGTAACATTATACATACCCCCGAAAGTCCAGACTCCAAGGTCTAAATCTAGACAGCAGACTCTGTAAGACTCTGTGTTGACCCTTTCATTTGGCAGGACAGTTTCTATAACCCTTTTATTCCCAGCTCAGTGTTAACCCTTTCATTTGGAAGGACAATTTCTGTAACCCTTTTAATCCCAGCTCAGTGTTGGCCCTATCATTTGGCGGGGCAGTTTCTATAACCCTTTTATTCTCAGCTCAGTGTTGACCCTTTCATTTGGCAGGACAGTTTCTATAACCCTTTTATTCTCAGCTCAGTGTAGACCCGTTCATTTGGCAGGACAGTTTCTAGAAGCTTTTTATTCCAAGCTCAGTGTAGACCCTTTCATTTGGCCGGACAGTTTCTTTAACCCTTTTATTCCCTCCTTAGTGTTGACCCTTTCATTTGGTAGGACAGTTTCTATAACCCTTTTATTCCCAGCTCAGTGTTGACCCTTTCATTTGGCAGGACAGTTTCTATAACCCTTTTATTCCCAGCTCAGTGTAGGCCCTTTCATTTGGCAGGACAGTTTCTATAACCCTTTTATTCTCAGCTCAGTGTAGACCCTTTCATTTGGTAGGACAGTTTCTATAACCCTTTTATTCCCAGCTCAGTGTTGACCCTTTCATTTGGCAGGACAGTTTCTATTTACCCTTTATTCCCAGCTCAGTGTAGGCCCTTTCATTTGGCAGGACAGTTTCTATAACCCTTTTATTCCCAGCTCAGTGTTGACCCTTTCATTTGGTAGGACAGTTTCTATAACCCTTTTATTCCCAGCTCAGTGTAGAACCTTTCATTAGTGAGGACAGTTTCTATAACCCTTTCGTACACCCTTTCATTTTAGTTAGCCATGTAATGTCATGAGACAAATCTTTCAAACAATCGGGAGCCAAAAAATAATGTACAAATTTTTTGTGGCAAGTTGAGTGAAAAATATATTTCCAAAATATATATGTCAAAATCATTGTACTTTTAGTTCCCGCGTAAATTCCCCTTTCGCCCAGTATCAGTCGGCTACCTTCAGTTGTAGATTGTGCAGGTCGCGTTCGCCACAAGCTCTCGCGAAGAGTAAGTTTGTTTTGAGTGATGACTTGAAAGTCGGCATTGATATTGATACTTCCGGATAACCGATTTTGTTCAAATATAAAGTGAGTTCTTTGAAATAAGCTATGGAGTATATCCTGTAATTTTGGTGCAATTTAATTGAGTGGAATTTGAGATTTCTACATGGATAGGATAGTACATAAGCGCCGCCTGCTAGCTACTTAGGCCTAAGCGTCGTCTGCTACTCGGTATGAATTAACGCACGCGTATGCGAGCGCTTGTAATCAGTATGTTAGTTATGCACCTGATACATCGTGATATTTAGACTCGTAGGCTCATTAGCATAAATAGCACCAATAAAGACTCATTTTCAATTTGAAATTGCAAGCTAAATTGCGCTGAAATCCCGCTTTTATCTGCACAGCTTGGTCTTTTGGAATTAGAAGAACAACATATCAAAAAATAATTACCGGTACAGTCTTCTTTTAAGGGAAAAAAAGTTATTGTGACAAGGGAATGCATGTAACATGTTACCTGAAATGAACATTTGCTCACACATGAAAACAAAAAGTTAATGTGACTATGGAATAACATGTTACGTGATATGAATGCAAGAGAAATTCTCAGTGAAGATAATGGTGGCTCAAGCTTTGGGTAGTGATCTTAAGGTGAGTGTGACCATTAACTCTTCTCATGATCACCACTTCACGAAGACATCAACATTGTGTGCAAACAGATCGTCGGTGATAATAGAAGAGATGAAAGATTGAAAGTAATGTAGAAAGAGTGCTTTACATTGTGTGCAGCAAGATATGTGCATGTATAATGTACAACATATGCTCTACTCCTACTTGTTTCAGAGGGATTTGATGCTCTCTACTTCCTGCTTGGATCCATTGCACTGCTTGGGATGCTTGGGATCATTGGATACACAGTATGTATTGTAAAGAAATAAACATCTTGTTAGTTTTGTGCTAGGACACATGCTTGATTTCCGTTGTGTTTCCTTCAAAGATGTTTGCCTCAACACAGAATTCTGAAGAGTTTTAGGGATGGAAGAGAGAATGTTTACTTTTTATAGGATGTTGAATGATGTAGGAGAAAGTAGACCAGTGATTAGATTAGAGTACTGTAAAAGTGGATATTTTCGCGCGACTAATTTTTCGCGCTAGGCCGGGTCAGAAGAGTTTCGCATGTTTTTAATTCCGCGGAATCAAGACATCATGCACAGGAACGTATGGCAAGCAAAAATATTCGCGTGTTTTTATTTTCGCGCTAGTTTCTGGTTGCGCGAAATGCGCGAAAATTTCAACACACGCGAAAATTTCCACTTTTACAGTATATTGTTAAGCTGATGACATAAACAAAAGGCTGGATTGGAAAATTGGGTGATTTCCAGCGTACATGTACGTGTATTGATGGAAGTGAGTAGCTTGACCAAGGTCTGTGCCCTCCAAGTGCTTTTCTATTTGTCACTGTAATCATCAAAGAAACAATACACAGCGTGTGGCACAGTATATTGTGCCTGATAGATACCATTTTTTGGTATCAACTATTTGCTAGTCACCTGGGGCATACAAGGGATCGACATTTTTCACCCGTTTTCTTGTGTTGGTGAGTGGGGATCTACATATTGGGGTAGCACCCTGCTCTTTGTTTGAATGACATTAGATCTTTTACGTGTGTGAGTAGGGTGATGTGGTATGATGGTAAAGAGAAAATATTGGCACAATTATGGTACAAATATAACACTGATTATCTGTGTATTTTTGCAGGGAATTGGCATGGCAGCCATTCCAATCACCATGATCAAGGGCACGCAGAGTGTGAAGTCTGAGCTAGATGAGACTGACTCAGCCATTCAGCATAACCTACGCAGGAAGAATGCAGTCAGAAGAAAGGTGAGTGCCCTAAAAGCAGAGTGTACTTTATGGTTCTCTGGATCATCACAGAGATGTAAATTACTGATGTATTGCTGGCATGACATTTCAGGCTTTGGGAGTTTGCAAGACAATTTTGTGAGTGTTTGAATTCAAGATGGGGAATGCGGATATAATACTGTTACACATCCTTGGCTTATAGGTGTGCATTGGGGCAAGTAGGCAAAGCATCTGTGTGCTGCCTGCCCATGTTGAATGCACGTCCATTGCTCTCAGACTTTATAGTACTCACATATCTGGGGGGGGGGGGATATTTTAGAGGGTTGTTCAATTGCATATGTTTTTTTGGGGGGATTGACTTGTGAAATTAGCCAAAATATATGTAAAAACTCTTTGACATAGTCAGCATCTATAGTCAGGAGAAAGGTGAGTGCTGTGTATAGTAATGTGTCTTGCTAGCCTTGGTTCCAGACCTCCATATACTGATTTTCACCTGTAGAGCCAGATCTAGATGCTCACTTTTCAACGCAGTCATACACTGTCAGTATAGTCTTCATTATGGTACTTCCAGTGGTCATTTGTTGGGTGTTATCCAGTTTTTAAACAATTGAAGAAATTTTGAATTTATGCCCTCGGCTTTAGCCAATCACAATCAAGGATTCATCAAATAAGGCACATGAAGTAAACTAGAACTCACACACTGCCTTACATTTCATTCCTTGTTTAGTACGAGAGGAAAGGTCGAATGTCATCCCGAGACCAGCGCAGGCTGCAGGAACTCGACGACGAGGAGCAGCTGATAAAACGCAGAGAGCGCCACCTCAAGTCCAAGCAGAAATCACTGGCGGCAAAATGCGGGAAGTTCTGGAGGCCTTTCCAGATCATCGCCGGACTCCTTCTCTTGATGCTCTCATTCTTGCTAATCACCTCTCTCTTCATCACAAGGTAAGTCTGACCATCCATGGGTGACCCTAGTCTAGTTTTAATGGTAGAGTAGATTTTCTCTGAATACAGTTTCCTGTGCATTCTTGCTGGCATAAACTGTATTAAGTTGCCACAGAATTTCTTGGAAACAGATTGTGTATGCCCAAAAATTATCAGCATGGATAGGTCTTGAAGAAATCATGTAAGTTTGCCTGTCAGGTAAACTTTTTCTGGCATTCAAGGATTGTCCGGAGCAAGATTCATCTTGGGTTTGCACTCTTACAGGAGAAAAGGGTTTTTTTATTACTGTTTTGCCATAGTAATCCTGTTTTACCTGAAAACAGTAGTATGACACTTATATTCTGTCGAGGAAACATTGAATTTCTAAGATAATAATCCTGTTATGTCCCTTGAAATGCAGGTATGAGTATTCACTTCTTGTAACCAAGTTGATGTGTGTGTGTTTGTGTGAGTTTGTCAGAGTGTGAGTTTTTAGGCGGGGAAGGGGGGTTGGGGCAGAGGTTGTATTAGACAGGATATGAATAAAGAAATTTTCTTGGTCCAGGTTAGTTTTCTAAGGGATGCTGTTATGCACAGCATAAACAAGCAAAATTTTCCAATACCAAACATGGTTGGTAGTTTGATTGTGTTATCTTTGTGTGTGTGCGTGTGTGTGTGTGGGGGGGGGGGTGGGGTTGTATGGATGAAAATTAGAGAGGTAATAAGAGAAACATAAGAGAAACATCCAAGCCCTAGGATTAAAGTAAGCCTCTAATCGAGTTTGTGCGTGTTTTTTAATATGTTTGATTGTTTGTGTTCTTGTTGTTGCTGCTGCTGCTGCTGGTGGTGGTTGGTGTTGTTGGTGGTGTTTTTTGTTGTTGTTGTTGTTCTTGTTTTTGTTAATGGGTAATGTGCAAGCTGTAATAGCTATGATTCATTGTAGTTCCTGTAATCTTTGTTTCTGTGGATACCATCCAGTCTCGACAGAGCCCTCCATTCCCTGGGACCACGCTCTGGCTACGTCCTTCGGCAGAGGCACTTCCCTAACCCCGTGGACATCATCCTCCTATATGCCCAGCAGGTAAGTGGTCTTGACATACTTAACACTATTCAAGTGATGCTCATGGGTTAGCGCATTGTTGAGTGCTGTTCCATCGTGGTTTAAATAACTCTTTGTGTACCAAGGTACAAACCCCCCTGTGTGCCACATTATTCTTAGACAGCAATTCAAGAGTGCTTTTGGTAAACATTCCGTTTGTCAAAGCCATGTATAAAACATTTCATTGAAGTGTTTATGCTAAAAATGCACTACAGTGAAGTCATTGAAAACATTGCAAGCTTTGCTATTATGGTTATTAATATGTGTGAGAAATGGATGCTATATTGTACAATACACTTATGTTTCACAATATAATGCAATACTAATAATTTTTTTTTTTTACAGTGTAAGCAAACATGAAGCTCGCTACCATCACTGTAATTGGAATTGTAATACTATGTTTTTTTTATAATCTTTCCAATTTTTGAGCACATAGGGACATTATGTACTATGTGTTATGCGCTGTTAATTATTTTTATTATCAATACTATATAAGTTGTACAGGTCAATGATAGCTTCCATCTATGTCGTTGATATTTTATGCTTCCATGGAAGTGTGGAGTTGTAGATGTAGAGTTCCATTGTACATACCTCAAAGCTGCCCAGCCTTTCAAATTCCACAGGAAACTTCTTAAGAACTTCAAAACATCTTGCTCCCTTGTCTGAGAATATACCTTGGCCCCTTTTTGAGATATCATGTAACATTTAGTATTTCCCTGACTGTTCATAAGGACCTTCCTAATATTGATGTGTGAATGTTGGCAGCCCAATAAAGTGTGAGAAACCTTGAATGTGAGAGAAATTCTTTGTCCACTTTCCTCTATGGCAGGTCTATCCCCTAGATCTGGTGCTGTATGGAGCCACATTGACCTATTTCTTCTGGACCTCCGTGGGTGGGATCAGGAGAATTGGGATCTGGCTCTGCTGCATCAGGGTGAGAATAAACTCTTGCTTCTTAGGGTCAAAGGTTATGAGCTTCGTTGATGCATATTAGTAAAGATTGTTGTTAATACACAGCGTTCAGCTCCTTGTGATGTTGTGATCCTGAAAGCCTTTTATGCCAAGATTATTTAAAGTCTACCGAGCATGTGTTGTACCAATATCGTGTCTTGTTTGTGGAAAAAAAAAATCACAGTTAAAGTTACTACATGTTTGTTAAACGAGTTAATGTGTCAGCAAGTTATGTAGACTGTAATTCTGTGGGGAAAAAAAAGAAAAAGCAAAATTTGTCATGGATCAGAGGTTGTCTTGAGGAAATAGTTATTGGACAAGTTTTAGAGCTGATGCTGGTATGATTAACGGCATCATATGCACAAAGAGCAACTGGTTGAAAAAAAATTAAGGGGATTGTAGTTTGATACTACCTTGTGACTGTACATAAATCTCTTTTATGCATCAAATTCTGTGCTATGTGCTTCTGAGTCTAATGTCTGATGTCTTTTAAGCCAGGAAAGTCAGAAAAACCTATTGGAGAAAATTTACTTTATTTTGAGATTGCACATCAATAATTCATTCACCTGTATGATGGTGCAATGCAAGTATGTTGAAGATGCACTAAAGATCATTAGATCCCTTTGGAAGAAGTGACCAGTGCAGTAAATTGTACAGTAAATTAGATTTAAGTCTCAGTAGAATTGCATGCTTCACTACTGTCATACTGTATACGCCATATATTTAGCGAGTCTACTGTAATCTTTTGCAAATCAGGACTTCCCGTCGATTTTGCAAGTGGTTAAGTTCGCGATCGTGGAGTACAGTTCTGAACAGAGAAATATACATGCGTGCACATCACATTCATGTCAGGATCAGAGTCAATATTTTCATGTGTCTTTGAATTCGCAAATAACACCTGACTCGCGATATTTGCACAAAATAAAAACCTCATGAAATATTTGGCATGTACAGTATTTGTTGTGGTAGCTCTGATGATTGTTTGTTGTGTTGCGATCTCTGCTGTGGGGCCCCAGATTTACAGGATCCGACCCAAACGCACCAAGCCCCAGGCGCTTCTCTTCATGTGTGCCATGGTGATCTGTATGATCATGGCTCTCAACACCATGCTATACACCCTAGCTCCTGATTACCTGAGCTACGGCTACCAGAAGTACATTCCGGTATGTTGATTTCTCTAAACTTTGTGAACTTTGTGCTTGTGATGCATCTATGTTGACACTTCTTTCAGTCATTTTGTTATTTATACTTTTTTCTTTCCATCTCTATCTTTCGTAGATGTATGTCATATGCTTACTGTATAACCTGTCATATTCCAGTACAGATATTGTATGCGAGATGTTGTTTCGTGAATTGATGCCACAGTTATAAGTGAAAATGTACCATTACCCTAGCGCATGGCGACATTTTTGCGTTTTGTTAAATTCTCGGTCCAACATTGCTTTGCAAAATTCGCGAAAATAACAGCTTATACAGTATTTGAATGGAGGTTTTGCTTGTGTGCTTTGTGTGTGTGTTTATTCTGGACCATTCATAACAGGTATATGACAATGTTGATTCTCTGTTGCATTTTCAACTTTATGCATATAGACCAAGTACATGTACACAGCATTGTATGTAGAAATCATGTTACTTTCTATCAACAAGAACATGCATTGGACATGAAAAAATCTATGTTAGAACTACTGTGACAAATAAACAGCAAATATGATGCATAAACATAGTGCATGATGATAACAGAAGAAAAGAAATGAGCATTTAATCATGCTTGGTGTGTGTGTGTGTGTGTGTGTGTGTGTGTGTATTGGGGATAGGATGTTGTTAGTGATGTGTTTAGCTATGAGAAAGTGGCTGTTATATCAATTCTCACATCAATTGCAATTCCTATTTTTCAGGCAAATGGCACAGAGCCTGTTCAGTGCAATACTCAAGCTGGAAAAGGTGAGTGGCATTGGAAATTCTTGTCAGCATGAAAAATAGTGTTCAAACTTTGCTGAATGGAGTGTTATTGTTGTTGTTTTTATTTCTTAAACATTTTCAGGTGATTATACTTTTGTAATGTCTTGTTGCACATTATTTCTGAGCATCGCTCTGGCTCTTGTGAATCCTCAATCACAAAGTGTAACTTTGGTCATAAAAAGGTTAAAAGACTGAGGGTATGTTTGAAATGGTATCTCAAAGGGGAAAAAAGCTTGTTTTTATATTTGTGGTGTTACCTGAGACAGAGGGTATGTTTAAAATGGTGCCTCATACTCATGGAGGGGGAGGGGGATTTTACTATAGCTTCCATTTCCCCAAACACCTGCCTGTGTATACTCGGGACTAGTCTTCAACAGGTTAAAGTAGATTTACCACAAATAGTCATGCAGATTCAGAAAATGCAGCAATAGGAGTAGAAAACATTTTATGAATTTTGATGAAACCTGGCAATCCCTTCAAGGGGTATGAATTTGTTGAGTTTTGTTCAATTCCACCACTGAATAAGAAGGTAACAACAGCTGATGATGTCCCAGTCGTGAAACACGTGAAGTATGCAACATGATATGTTTAGGGTAAACCCCCCTTTCAGTGTTTATCAGTTTTGTAAGAGACCTTAACTACCATTATCTTGTTTGACATATTTGTCCCAATGGTATGTCCATTCAAAGGGCAAAAATGAATAAGATTAAGAATCTGACTGTCATGCAGATTATCTACATGCAGATGAATAGTCATACAAGCAGTAGAAGAGTCAGGCTACATCGTGATTAATCTTTCTCTATCAAAGCATTGCTGCACGATAGTACATATCAATAATTGGGCTTCACTTTATTGGACACAGATTGTGTGATGACGGTGACTGTCACTCTGATGACCAAGTTCCTGTACAAGGTCTGGTTCTTTGGGGCCTGCTACTACTGGTCAACATGGGCTTTCATTGGGGTAAGCACAGCCTGTCATGATAATAGCTACGTTCATGTACAGTTGCCCAACGTGGAAGTTTAGGTCAAAAACTTAACTGTCGATGATTAGCTCCACTTGTGAATTCATGACGCGGGTTCACATGCGCACCTAAACTTTAAGATACAACTTACAAGCGAATCCCGCTCGATGATTAAAACTGAAAGTGCAGAGTCTTCACTATGACCTTATGCCCATACAAAAAAGCTCAGCTGGAGGTTGACCAGGAAGCAAATGAGAAGCGAGGTTCATGCTAACTCACAAGCTTGTTGATTATTGTGTCCACACGGAGCGAAATTACAGGTGGGTACCCCCCATGGCTCATGTATAGAGCGTAAACCCTAAGATGTTTTGTGGTTCTAATCATTGACTAAACTTTGAGATTGCTGACTTTCAAGTGTGCCCACTCGGCACTGACTAATCATCGAGAATTTAGTTTTCGATCTGAACTTATAGTTTAGGAACAGCGTGTGAACATAACTATTATGTACCTGACCTTGCGTGGCAAAACCACCACAAACAACTGCACTACATCACCTGTTAGATTTGTGAGCCACAGTCATTTCAAAAGATGCTTGCAACATTTGTTTGAAATTTTACAATATCACATTTTATAACTGACTAATTCCCACCATGGGTGTTGTGCGCTCACATACATCTTATTAACCCTTAATGTGCAGTAGTTCATGAATTAGCATGCATGCAGGAGTACTTTCTTCGATTGGCTCAAATGTCGGGGAATTAAATGTCAATTAATAAGGGATTTTCTAATCCTCTAATCCCTATCGTGTCACAGTAATGCTCGTTTTGGAGGGAGCAGTGTTGTGTATGATGTTATCACTCAATGCTCCTTTCATAACTTGTTCGCTCCATGCCAAACCCACATTTTATGTACTGTAAAAGTGGATATTTTTACATGGGGTAGTGATTCAGTTATCAGGAGCCCCACATGGGTTTGTTTCCCTATTAAATCTGAAAAGGAAATTACTGTCATTCATTCATTTGGTATGCATGTAAAAGTCTCTTCAAAAGGTAACCATGTTCTCAATGTCAAGTACAACATGTACAATATGTATGTGGCCTCGTACTTGATATTGATTGAAATTGTACACCAAGAAGAGCCCAGTGAGTTTACAAAGTCGATCAAGTGTAAGCTGAGAGCACATTGTGAAAATGGGATGAAAAAGTATGACACCCTTTTCAACCAGCATCTTGTGTGACGTTCTTCATTTGACCTCACTTCACATGCTGAAGGGGTTTAGTATTACTGATATTATAGTGTTATCATTGTCCAGCTGTCTTTGAAGAAGTGTTGATGTGCTGACCCAAGTGAAGATGTTACATTTTCCCGTAACTCGTCAAACTTTTGTTGGTGGTGGTGCCTTTCTGTATGTCATTCTATCTGTCTTTGGTGCTAAAGCCAGGTCATTATCAACATATAAAATGTTTAGATGTACTTTGAAGAAAGTATTTTGCACACTGCAATAAACATAGAGATCTAGAATTTGCAATCCACTTTGTGTGTAGACCTGAAAGACCAGGAAGATGGACAGTCAACTTGTCCGAAACATTGAAACTTTTCTCTGAATGCTGCCTTTCCTCCACCACAGTCTTATTTTAGGACTTTTCACTCAATATGTTCCACATGAAATATTTGTAAATTTTTTATTAGAAATAATCAAATTTAAAGAATTATCAGTTGTAGAGGTGTTATTAGAATTATCACATATGTTTTGATTATTTTCTTTTTTTTAACAGCTCCAATTTCAAATATCTCAAAAGTATGTATTTCACTTTAATTCTTCAGGTTTATGCAGTTTGTGTGAATAAGTGAGCTTATTCTGTTAGAGTAATGAGTTTGTGTTTGTGTGTCTCAATAATAAGAAATGTAAAGATATGAGATTCAAATTGTACTTCCAGGAAAATATATATTCATATCCCTTCTTGAGTTCTGAGGTATATTCAAGAAGATCAGACCATTTTCGATGAGTTAGTTTTGTTAAAATTTGTGGCACTTCAGAGGGATGATGATTTAAGGTTTTTTGTTAATTTCCTGTTTGCCTTGTAGTGAATGCAGTTTAGTCTGCAGCCCAAGCTGTATAATAGTGCAATAATGGTGGCTAAGAATATCCAGTTTTAGATGATATATAGACAGACAGACAGATAGATAGATTGACAGATAAATAGATATGTACATAAGTAAAGATATTTAGTAATTAGATAAAATGAATAAATAGATAACTGTAGATAAATAGATAGATTGATATATAAATAATTAAATTAGTGCATATAAGTGAATATGTGTACATAGATAAATAAATGAATAAATGCAAGAACATCAATTTGTACAGCTAAACCAGTCGATCAATATCCATCTGTGATACTGTATACCGCAGTATCGTGCTATCCATCTCATTTTGTATGTTGGATGTGAAGCCAGCTCAGCACCTGTCGTTTCCCGCATGGGAGGAAGAGAGCTTTCATTGCTCACTGCATTGATACCGCCAAGTATGGTGACATTTAATTTACTACCACGACATGTAGCATCCCTGCAACACCTATTTGGTTTATTACTGAGCAATTGCAGGTCAACCTACACCCCCCCCCCCACCTTCCCCCTTTCCTCCGCTCATTGCCCATTCACAATGACCTTGGCACCCTCTTTCGTGCTTTCACTTGGTAATTGCACCTGCCTGCAGGTGTACATTTTATTGCGTTTCGTTTTTGCCTTGTTTCTGCTATCTTTTTCCCCATTTCCGTTGCATTAATTGAAAGCTGAATGGCAAGCGTTGCACTAATTCAGCACAAGGCTACTATGCAGGTGTACGTAGTATTAGCGTGGTGTTTATCATCATAGTTCATGTAAAATAAAGGGGAAATGTAGAGATCAATTTGATACTAAACTGACATGCACTGAAAAGTAAAAGCAACAGTTACAACAAATCTGGCTACATGCTGCAAATAGGACTAAGTGTAGGGATATGACAGCAGACCTGCCAGTTAAGTAGCATGTTTTCACAGTTTGTAGTAAATTTTGTCTTCATCCATACTAGGTCTAAGTGGTTTAGGAATTGAATGTATGTTTGGTCTGCTTTGTTTTGTTTTTGTAAAATTAATGTAAACAGACTATATGTACATATGCACCTGGTGATATCCCTGTATTTGACACAAAATACAATTTTGCCCTAAGAACATGATTTACACTGTCTGTCAGTATGTTAGGTCATGTTAAACTTGTTTTTTCCTCTGCAGAGGTTGGCAACACCCCTGGTGGAGTGGTTTGAGACCAATTTGATTTGATTGAAAAAAAAGTGAACTGCATGTTCTCATATACCTATGCACTTTTCTAAAGACATTTGCAGGGAAACATGTGATAAATATATTTGGTCTAGGGGAAGATGCATTCCATTTTCTTTGTTTATCGATCGATACTTTAGCAATGATTTATAGATGATGTCACCAGCAGAATCAGTTGTTTGGAAGGTTTTTTGTTGGCATATATTGAAGTAATCTGAAGAAAAATAGTACCAATATTGTTATGAAATATATGGCACATACATTGTACACTGTATGTAGATAATCTTTTGGCCACACAAGTAATAGCAAAGGTATTCCAATATGTCAGTACATGTCAACATGCATTGCACTGCATAGTTCCAATAACAATCAATTTATGACTATAGATGTCAACATAGCCGACTTGTCAATTTGCACAACTTGAATTGTGAAAGAAGCAATTTAAGAATGAAGTCAGGACAGTTTCGGTTAATCAAGGACATAATTTTCTGACTTTGGTGATGTCGACTTCAGGCCAAAATCCATTCTGGTTTTTATGGTTTTTTTTTTTTATGAGAATAGAAAAATCAGATCGTATGTACATCAAAAGAAAATTGGAAGAAAATGGACTCACAAATAGTGTTATAAATTGTTTACGTTTTAAAGATCTCAAGTAAGTCAAATTTGTCAAAATATTTGTGCAGAGATGAAACCTGTTTGCTTACAGTAGGAGAATATACAAAATTGTATAAATTATTCTTATTATGTGCAATTGTACCAAGTCAGCAGTTTTGAAAAAAATTTAAATACAATATCAGAATTGTTCTGTTCAGGCATGACATTAAATTTGTGCTGTCAGTGGTGGAAGATGTTAGTATATAGCTCACAGAGTCTCAAAATTGTTTCCCCCAGGTGTTCCTCATCAGCGTGGTAGTTGCCCTCATCCGACGGCGTGAGTCATCCATCGAGGGGCGTGTGGAGGCATCCGACACGGAGGACAGCGACGAGGAGATGCTGGAGCCGTGAGGATGGAGACGCCAAACGGAGATGTTGTGTTTGTGGAATGTTTTGAAGAATGGGTGTGATTATGAGCTGAACTCTGAAAGCTTACCATGCAACTTTTGCTGGTTTTGTAAGTGAGGGTCACAGGAATGCATGTTGTATCATACATGCTTATCCGCCAAACAGAAAAACATCATAATGAGATCTGTATAATTAGTTTTTACAAATTTGAAAAAGAAGCTCATTAGACATGTTTTTTTTTTTTGGGGGGGGGGAGGGGATGATGATGTATAGTCACACAATTGTTTATTCTTTAGTAGTTACTGCTACATGTAGGCACCACACTGAAAGACACTATCAAGATAAGAGATCACATCGGTGGATTTTTTTGAATATGATGATAATTCTTTCAGCTTAACTCTAGAAAGCTTATCACAGGACTTGGGTTTGTAATGCATGGTCACCTGGGTTTATACCAAGGTAATCATATGCAAGACACCCAGTGGAAGATGCCAAAATTAGATGACATTCTTGTGATATATTTGTAGTGTAATAATGATTTTCAGCTCTTCATACCATCTTTAACATACAATGTAATTTATGTGCAGGTGACGTGACCGATTATGCTGTAATTGTGATCTGTCTCCATGTGACCCAGGTGCATCTGCACACCTGACTGCATTGCATGCACGATTTTCTTTGAATTCCTCTTAGAATTGTATGCTCTTTAACATTTCATAAAGTGGCTTTTAAGTATTTTGCAAAAAGTTAAAGGTACATGGTCCCAGTGGTTTAGTCAAATGCGTATGCGGGCGCACGGCACAAGTTTCCTGTAGAGACCAACGCTATCGGCTCCTCTTTTGCGCTTATGCTGTGGCCCACTTCCCCGAGTCCGAAGAAGTCTGATCCACTGTAGCCAGTGGTCCGATCACAGTTCCGCTCATGATTCGGCTGAGGGGATGACAGCTTTAGCAAATTTCTTTTGTGATGTCATAATAAGAAACACATATGCACGCACCCTGGCATTACTACAGACTGTGTGATGTGCAGAGAAGACAAAGGCAACGTTACTTAGCAACACCTACGCGCTTTACTCTTGATGACAGCTCAACTTCGGCAATCTTCGTATCAACGCTAACGGTGATCGGCAGTATCATCAACAACGCCCTCTACACTACCGGGACTATGCACCTTTATGAGCTGAATCCTCACCTCAACCAATACTATACCATCCCATTATTGTCAATGTACTAACCGACATACAGTAGATCAGTAGTGTACAAACTGGATTGCAGACAGATACAAAGGGAATCTTATACTGTGCAATGAATGATGATGATTATACTGGAATAAGCTTTATTTAATGAAATGCTGAGAGTGGATGAAGATGAGCTGTTGCCCTTGGCAACACGGTTTGCTGTGTCTGAGATAAGTGAGGAGCATGGTATCTGTGATGACCAGCATGAATGGTCTCCAGTCACAAGCTGTGCTGTCCAGGAGAGCCCTGTTTCATAAAGCTGTTTGTAAAGTTACGTATGACTCTACGAATGATTGGAATATGAAGTGCCAGTACAGTATGTACACCCACCTTTGTCGAGCCCGTCGGAGGTGAGGGGAGACTAAGGGATCGCCTGCGTCATCTTCTCCGTCCGTCGTCCGTCGTCTGTCTGTAACGCTACAAAAACTTCACTAACTCTTTATTCTGGGCTTGCAATCAAACTTCGAGGGAAGAGGGGTCATACAAAGTTTCATATTTTACCATATATGAAGGTCACCTCAAGGTCAAAGCTCACAGGCAGGGGTCAATGAACTTTAGGGCCCAATGTTAAGTTTTTATGGCGCGTTTCTATTATGGGTCATAACTCCATTTGTGACCAAACTTGGATGGTAGATGTCCCTTTGGGAGTGGATGGTCACCACAAGGTCAATGGTCACAAGCATGGGTCAACAAACTTTTAGAGCCCAATGTTAAGTTTTTATGACGCGTTTCTATTATGGGTCATAATTTTGATCCATAGGTCCGTTTGTGACCAAACTTGGATGGTAGATGTCCCTTGGGGAGTGGATGGTCACCACAAGGTCAAATGTCACAGGCAGGGGTCAACAAACTTTAAGGGCCCAATGTTAAGTTTTTATGGTACGTTTCTTTTTTGCCATAGATTTTTACCCTTTTATATCTCTTTTTATCTGTTATATCTCTTTTTTTTATCTGTTATATCCCATTCGCATACAATTTCTTGTACGCGAATGGACGAGACACATTATGGCACTTGCCTCGTCTTTTCCTTACGTTCTAACAAAGTACGACTGTATGTGAATATTTCATCTACATTGGGGCAAAAATACACGTTCAACTAAAAACGTGTGTTAAAATGTAAGAAAAATCATTACCATCAGCACATTTCAACTTTAGCTATTGAAATTAACAGTGATTAGGAAACCCACATCGTTCATGAAGTCATGTTAACTTTACGAACAGCTTTATGAAACAGGGTCCAGACCGTACATGTACATGTACATTATCACTTTGGTCAGCTTAGAACATTTAAAACTTGAATTAATACGTTTTTTCCAACGTAAAAGTGTTAATGTTCACTTTCAACACAAGATAAGTGTATGCTTTATTTCACTAAAATATCTACCTTCCAAAACAGTGTAGGCAGCTGAAGGAATGCATAATGTAAATAGGCAATTTACTATCTGTATATACATGTATTTTTTTGTTTCTCAGCAAATGGCTTAAATTTTTGTTTGTTTTTTTTTTGCTTTGCTTCTCTTTTCCAATTTGAAGAAATTGCAATATTTTTTGATGGTGATGGGCCTTTTATGGAAAGAGAGGTTTCTAAAAGTAATATGTGTAATGCAAGAATTACGTTTGTGGATTTTTATGATTATTGTTTCTCGAAATAATAAATCATATACAGTAGTCAGAATACTGAGGCATTCATTGTGTAAGCAGTGAGGGTGATGTTGTTCCTTTTTTGTATAATTAATTTCAAGAATACGGTGTACTTGTAAGCGATTCAATGCTCAGCATTTGTAAATATTTTATGAAAGCATCCACAATGTTGTAAAAAAAAAAGATGATTAAGATGAAATAAGTGATTGGCACCCATTGATTGAAGAGACAAATGTGTAGATTCCATTCTGATTTTTTATGTGAATGCCTACGACCTGTTCAGTGTAATGTGTTGTTGAAATTTCTTTGATATAAGCATATGAGGCAATTATCTGAAAAAAAAGTCAATCTCAGACCTTGCTTTTGAATGAGTCTTGACAGAACACAAACTCTGCATGATATCATCGACCTCGTTAATAACAGACAGGGTTAGTTACTTTGCTACAGTGTGCTCAGTTGGATTTCTAGAATCCATAAAGATAAGCTTAAGTCTCTGACATTTTTTTTTTTCTGTCAATATTAAGAGGAAAAACAGTCCCCCGGAATAGAAGAAGAAGGGGGTGGGGATGTATACGCCTCTTCTGTGTCTGCATTTCTTCATCCAAACTTCATGACTGTAAGTATAATTCTTTAGAGCAACGACTTCATTGTTGTTACACATCAATTTGCTATAAAAGAACACTTGTTTGACTCTTGCCTTTTAAACTTGGTGTCATCACTTAAAGATTGGCTGACCTCACATGTGTGTGTGTGTGTGCGTATGCATGCGTGGCTGTGACGTGTGTATGCCTGACATGTGTGTGTGTGCGTGTGCGTGCGTGTGTGTTCTTGTGTGTTTGTGTGTGCTCAAAATGTTTTGCTGCTCTAATACTTTGCAGGCTCTATGTATCTAGGTACTTTTCCGAGTTTTAGCAACGAATAGGGGTCTGCCGTATCGACACAGCTCCAACTAATATTCTTGCATGCAATGATAAGCAGCAACTCTAAAAGTGATAAAATGCACTTTTACTTTCAGAATTCAAGGTTATAATCTTCATTAATTGTTTGTGCAGCACCAGTTCTTACTTTCATCAAACATAATGCACACTGAGTTCTCACGTCTACATTAGGAGAATATTGAAGAGAATGTACACACTGTACACAGAATAAATGTGAAAACACGACGTAAGAGAGTATTTTGGTAAAGCAAGATGACGCTAATGTGTTTTGTTGTTGACACGAACAGAAGCTCGAAAAAATATACCGTGAAACATTCAGTACCTGATACACACACACACACACACACCTTTAGGGTTGTACTCTGCATGAAAAGCGAATCCCAATCTTGTTCGTGCTTCATGACCGTTTTTATGTAATAGACAGTGTATGTTTGGGCGAATGGATGAAATTGACGCAAAAAAAAAAAGGCTGTTGTATTCCTACTTGACTCGTATTAGCATTAACACGGGAATATGTATGGATTTAAAGGGATCGTATAGTTTTGGTTGAGACCTAATTTCAGGTTCCTAACATTATTTTGGTGAGATAATGAGAAACCTCTTATGAGGCATGAAAGAACATGTAATTCCATGAGGAATTCAACGTTTATTTGATGAAAATTGGTTTTGAAATGGCTGAGATATCCAAAACAGAGCGAGTGTGGGACCCACACTTTATTACGATCGCTTTGTTTTACTTTGTTTTTGGATGTTTCAGTCATTCCAAAACCGATTTTCGTCAAATAAACTTTGAATTCCTCTTAAAAAGGTATGCTCTGTACTATTTCATAAGTGTTTTGGTATCTCGCAAAAAGTTGAAAGCCCAATTCTTATCTCCACCAATACTGTACCTTCCCTTTAAGCATGATATATATTTTATACACACATACACAATGCACATAATGACCTATAGATACAAAAATAATCATATAAACACAGCTCACGACATCTTTTGAACTATCAACTTTCAACTTTTTTTTTATTATTGTCACTCATCAAAAAAAAAAAAAAAAAAAAATCCAAAGACTAAAAGTGTGAGCTTACATAAAATTGAAATAAGAATACGAAATAAAATCAGACGGCGACATTCATAACAGCATTGGAAAATTGTAAAGCATACATTCTGAAAGACAAATATAAATGGAAATCGCATCAAAGACATTAAAATCACATAAAAAATCTTATTAGCTCCTATGATAATGCGACTTAAGATGAAAAAGCTTAGCAAAGGAAAGTGTGTAGGAGGGGAGAGAGAGAGAGGGAGGGGGTACAAAAGTTGATGCAATGAAAAAGTAAGAACAATGAAAAGAGAGGGAGAGAGAGAGAGAGAGACGACCGAGCAGAGGGATAGTCGATTGGCAGGGATACCTTGCCTACTGCAGGAGATTGAGTGTGAATGTATTCATATCATCAGAAGATAGCACATGCAAAAGATTTGTAGTTGTGGTACAGTCCATATCATATTCACAACGCCCCTTTAATCCCCCTCCATAATGCAGTAACCTTACCATGTTCAATTAAGGTAAGTGTATGTAACGCAATTACGTGCTTTCCTCTGTTCTTACGTACAAGAACGAACCATCAATAATTTCTATGACGTTTTTGCTTTACTTTGCTACATTTACACCTCTAAACTCGGTCTGTTGCTCTTTTCCCTTCCTCCTCAAAATGAAAACCTGCTGACGTTCGCTGCATTCCCCTCTTTTAAAATCGTGTTAGTGCTAATCTAACAGTTTCAAAAGAAATTGTTCCAGTGCAACTTCATTTGCTTTATTATTACAGTGAGTATGACTATTATATTACAGTGAGTATAATTCTGTGTGACATTGTGGTCCAGTATAAAGTCGATTGTATTGAAGCGCTAGTTTGTTTTTTCGCAGATTCTTGTTTTCATTAATTCCACTGCCAAAGAAACGAACACAAATTTAATGACGTATAAGTATAAGCAAAAACTCTTCACTTTTACAACTATAACATTGTAAGAGGACGTCAAGTTTTGGTTGGCGACGGCACATCAGAATGATTTTTTTTTTTGCAAGATAATGACAGATAACAATGTTATTGTATTGAAGATCAACAGATTTATTATTATTTTTATAAGGCTTGATTCTTTTTGTACTACTATACCTTTCCACATTAAACAGATACATATTTGCCATGTTTCACACTGTCAGAATTGTGCATGAAAAACTTATGTGGTGTGCTTCACGTAGGTACATGAAGTCCGAGGTATAGGTCCTTAAAAAAAAAATTGGAAAAAACCGCGAAGAAGATAGATTGACAAGAGTTTTTGCTTGACGGCATCGTCTTCCAAGACGATGCTATCAAGATTTCAACCTGCCGCCAAGATTTCAACCTGCAGATGAGCCAAGACCCCTTGTTTCATACGTGAGTAGATAATATAATACACTTTTAGAAATTGATATTGACCTTGTCTTAAGTTAAATGATGAATAACAAATATGTTTTGATGCTATAGAGGAAATTCTATGCTATTGCAATATTGCCAATTCATCTTCGATCAAGTTCTACTGCATTCCAGCTGTCTATCGGTACAGCTATAAAAAGCAGTGATTTTATTCATAATTATGAACGATCCATATTTAAACAAACGTGTATTATACTATTTTGTCGGACATGAGTTTCATACAGTTCAGAAGCAGCAGGGAGATTGAAATATTTACTTGCCTACAGTATAGAGATGACACTTGGATGCTAAACATAATGACTTGGCAGTACAAATCAAGGAACCAGCCAATAAATGTTATATATTTTTCTACTCGTAATTCAATTCAGTTCAATAGTTTGTTTATTTCCATCATCAAAAATGAAAAAGAAAACATGATTAAAAAAACTTTACATTTCAGAAACTCAAGAAATCGTCCTCAAATCAAGCTATATAGTCCTACTGGTAACTGCAGTATCGTTCATTCTCAAGACAGTTATGCTCGCATCACTGAGACAATATTAATCATAACTCCATTCTGTCAAAATATTGTCTTTCACATGAGATTTTGTGCAGATACTTCTTGACGATTAAAAGGGAAACTGAAATTTGTGGTCGGCATTAATCGATAGAATTTCAAAGCTTGAAAACTGAACAAAGCCTGGTCTGATCCTGTACACAGTAGACTTACATTATGAACACCTTTTACGCATGTATAGTGGCAAGCCAGTGTGCATGGTCTGCAAATAAAAATCTCGGCCTCTAAACATACGATTGGTAACAAAAACTATCATTGATTTGAAATTGTAACAAGACATTTCCCTAAAAATAAAATGTAAACCTAAATATAGAATCAAATAAAATGTCTTTCAGAGGGTCTTACTGAAAATTATTTGATTAAAACATTGTTGATTCCTTCGAACAGAAACTTGTATAGTTCATCACATTGCCTCCGATGTTCATGTTGTTTATAACAATATAACGCTCAGTAAAGGCCCGGTCCCACTGCACTTACGGATGCAAAGAGGATGTAAAGCGTACAAAAAATCTTGCCATCCGTTGGAAAACGCTACGAATCCGCTGTGTACCCATCGCATACGTGTTTCATCCGCTCTATCCATCGAGCATCCGTCCACTGTGATTTCATCCGCGCAAAAAGTTTTAAGCTGCTTAAAACCTTTAGAACGGATGAACTTTCCGCTGTGTACGATGTAAATCCGCGACATACGAGCAACAAACGTTGTATGTCGGTGCGGCATCCCTTAAACGTCCGCTGCATCCTCTCTGCATCCTCTGGGCATCCTCGCAACTCACATCCGCTGCAGCTAAAAACGGAAAGAGGGAGGAAAGATATGGTACGTGGAACGTCTTTACATCGTTAACAGCACGTTAATAGAAAGGATGTAAGCGTATGCATCTCGTATATAAAGCATTTCGAAAGCATCCCCTCTGCATCCGCTCTGCATCCGCTCTGCATCCACTCTGCATCCGCTTTTTCTGCTATGCGTCCGTTTCGCAATTATCTCCGGTAACCCCTTCGGAGCTGTCATCCCCTTCCATCCGCTTTCATCCGCTAGGCTTCCGATGAACATCCGTTTAACATCCCCGCTACATACTACCCACGTCCGTTCTATTTCCGTTCTGTTACCGCCAATTTTCACCAATTTTGTCAATTTCTGGAGCGGATGAAAGCGGATGAAGCCATCCCCGAAATTTTGCTCGTCCGCTGTGTCCTTTCTGCATACGCTTTGTGTCCGTCGGCCAGTGGGACCGGGCCTTTAGATATGTAATATGAAGCATAACTTCATTCTGTCAATATATTTCGATTTTTGCATTCGAATTTCACTGAGGGATGTTTGAGAGACGTAATTCATGTCAACTGCTAGGGAGTTGAAAGTTCCAGCATGATCCGGTCGAATTTACGGGTGCACGTCACGAGACCGACACCCACGAGTCATACAGCCCACATGTCATACAGCTCACAAGTCATACACCGCACGAGTCACACAGCTCACAAGTCATACAGCCCACTAGTTATACAGCCCACGAGTTCGACACTGAATAAACTAGGCCCATGAGTTCGACATCAAGTAAATTAATCCCACGAGTTATACAGCCCATGGGTACGACACTATACGCACAAAAGGCTCACGAGACCGACACTATGCAAACAAAGCCCACGAGACCGACACTACGCTTAAAAGGCTCACGAGACCGAGACTAGGTAAAAGAGGCTCACGAGACCGACACTAGGCAAAAGAGGCTCACGAGACGGACACTAAGCAAAGAAGGCCCACGAGACTGACAGGATGAACAGTGTCACTTACATACCAATTTATTGCATAGGGCCCATTGGGCATTTTACCCGTTATTACCCGGGTAATAACAGGTAATAAAGTTGTTATTACCACGGTAAAACCAGTGGGTAATAACGGGGAAATAGTAGACCAATCTTTCCCCGTTATTACCAGAACCCGATATTACTCCATTAAACAAATATTACCCGGTATGATGTAACCAATATTTCCAGCATTTCCACGTTATTACCACCTGATATTACTACATGCATTTACCCAACATTATCCTGATATTACTGCATTTACCCAATATTATCCCGATATTACTGCATTTACCCACTATCACCTGGTATGATGTAACCGATATTTTCAGCATCTCCACATTGTTACCACCCGTTATTACTACATTAAAGTTCCCCAATACCCAGTATGATGTTACCGATATTACCCACATTCCCATGTTATTACCACATACTCGATATTATCAAGAATAAGAATTAAGGGTTGAATGCATGGGGGATATCAATTAGTTATGAGATTATGTTAGGCACAATTTAGGGATTAATATGCCCTACTCCTAATCCTAATCCTATCCTAACGTAACCTGTTCCGAATGTCCTACCATCTAACACCTACTGCATTCTATTCGTAACTGACGTATACTCTATCACATTCTGTATAGCATATACCCACAAAATGTTGTAATGCGCGATGGAGACTTGGTTACTGATATTAGGTCACACATTTTCCCATTTGAATATTCATGAATATGCATGAATGTTACTATTATTACTCAAGGTTGCAACGTTATAACCATTCAAAGCCATTCAACATTACCCATATTACCCCCCTCACTCTGTTGTAACTCTGTAAAATGTTGGTTTCAACACGGTGATAACAGTACATGTAATCTGTGGAACTTGAATATTTTTCTAGGATTGTTACGAGATTACTATTGATACTCAAGTTTGCAATGTTATATCCACTTAAAGCCATTCAAGATTATCTGTACTACCCCTAATTACCCTGTTGTAACTTGGTAAAATGTTGGTTTCAACACGATGATAACAGTAATTTTTTTTGGACTTGAAAAATTCGCTGGGATTGCTGTAAGATTGCCGTTATTACTCAAGTTTACAATGTTATAACCAATCGAAACCATTCAATATTACCCATGTTACCCCTCATCACCCTGTTGTAACTCAGTTAATGTCGGTTTCATCGGGGTGATAACAGTATTTTTTTTTTGACTTGAAAATTTCGCTGGGATTGCTGTAAGATTACTGTTATTACTCAAGTTTGCAAGGTTATATCAACGAAGCCTTTCAACATTACCCATATTACCCCTCAACACCCTGTTGCAACTAATGCGGTTTCATCAGGGTGATAACTGTAACAGATGCTATCATTTGGGTAATAACATGGTAATAACGGTAATATTTGGTCTTAGTCAAATTTCGGGGCGTTATTACCGGTAAAATCCGGTAATATTGGTAATCGGTAACAAATTGCCCAGTGGGGGTGTCCATTCTAATGGCATAAGGAGGATATAAGAGATGGAAAAGGAGAGGGGTGCACGTCACGAGACTGTCCGGCACCCACGAGTCATACAGCTCACAAGTCATACAGCCCACGAGTGCGACACTGAGTAAATAAAGCCCATAATTTCGACATCAAGTGAAATATATAGCCCATGAGTTCGACACTATACGAACAAAAGGCTCACGAGACCGACACTAGACAAAAGAGGCTCACGAGACCGACACTAAGCAAAGAAGGCCCACGAGACCGACAGGATGAACAGTGCCACTTATAGACCAGTTAATTGCATAGGGTGTCCAGATAATGTCAAAAAGAGGATATAGGAGATGAAAGCACAGCGTGATGAGCTGCTGCAAGAGCGCTGCACTCGACTTAATCTTCTAGATTCAGACAGCGGTTTGACGATGTTGCTCCCCTAGACCTATCTACAGGTTGTGCGCAGAAGTCTGAGTGTGTCCGAGATCTGCAACAAGTGCAGGACAGCTTCGTGGGGGATAGCTAGGATTAACAGGATCCGCAAGTACCTCGACGCTTCTGCCACAGAAAAGCTTATCCATGCATTCGTGTCATCTCACCTTTATTATTGTAACAGTCTCCTAGCCGGTTTACCCCATCCCATATTGCACTACTTCAACGCATCCAGAACACCGCGGCCGCCAGACTAGTCACACGTTCCAAGAAGTCTGAACACATTACCCCAATTAGCCAGGCACTTCAGTGGTTGCCAGTAAAGGAACGTGTTATCTTCTAAGTTCTCCTCCTTGTCTTCAAAGCTATCCATAACCAAGCCCCTTCATACCTACAGAACCTTATCTCTCTCTGATCCTCATCAACTTCTTCTGCATCTAGACGTTTGCACTCCTATGTTACTGCCCACTCAGGACGTTCCTCAGTTAAAGTGAAGTTCATGTCATTTTCTTCAAACTTTCCATATCGTAACTTTGACCCATCCGAAGCCTAAATTATATGTAAATAAAACCATAGGTTCATGTGCTTGTTTTTCTTCTACGGGACGGAAGAATATGACGAATCTACCGTCCTGTACCAAAATGATAGCGTTACAGGATCAAAACCACGATTGGCAACAAAATCTGAAATGACAAACTTAAATCCCCATAATTCTTTCGAAATCCACGATATTTTCTCCAAATTTGCAAGAATTGCAGAAAAAGGTACCCAAAACGAGGAAAATGTTTTACTAAAGTTAGGGTTTACACTCTCATTCGTGAGCAAGCAGCGCCATCACGCGGCAGAAAACACCGAAATCTCTCAAATCCTTCTCATCGACGTTTTCTGTTAGGGGTGAGCTAAAGGACAAGGTTCATAAGACTTATGCTGTACATTCAAAACCCATGTCATTTTCACGAAACTTGACCAAATTGTAGAAGAAAGCTTACTTATTCCAGGAAAATAATAAAAAGTGGGAGTTCATGTGCTCGTTTTTGTGCTAGCAGCGTCCCCATGCGACAAACATCATCCTAAGTCACCCAAATCTGGTCAGGAACCAATGCAGGGATGCCCTGACATGGTGGGTCCATAAATTTTATGCTGTAGGCCTACTTTTAAAACCCATGTCATTTTCACGAAACTTGACCAAATTGTAAAAGAAGGCTATACTCAATAGTCAGCTGACTCAGATTTGTTACAATTCCACTCTAATCCCTATACAATTTGATGACGAGATTTTTCCACACATTTCTCAGCAGGGCATATTGCTGTGTCTGCTCCACCCATCCGACTACCTACTATAGGATAGGACAGGTCTGTTGGCCAAAACAAGTTCTTGTTAGAATAAGACAAGGTTTTCGGGACTTCTAACTATAGTGAAATGAATATTGTAATATCTTGCTCGAATGTGGAAATTTGCCACATTCATACAGTTCTACTGATTGGAATGCATCGTACACTGTATATCTGCATACATATTGTTGGAGCTGAAATTATGCAAAAATAATGTTTTGCACTTTCAGTGTTGTGGTCTTAGTCCTAGGAAGCTTACTAAAGGGGCGATCACACATTGGTGGCTTACATGGCTTAGATGGCGGTTCGGCAATTCACCGCACTCCGTCAAAGACCGTGTTCACACCGTACACAAACCCTGGTCATCCGCCACATGACTCATCCGCTATAAACCCCGGGAACCGCGGGATCCGCCAGAAAATAATGTTTTGCACTCTCAATGTTGTGATCTTATTCCTGGGAAGCTTACTAAAGGGGCGATCACACATCGGTGGCTTAGATGGCGGTTCATGGCAGTTCGGCAATTCACCGTACTCCGGCAAAGACCGTGTTCACACCGTACACAAACCCTGGTCATCCGCCACTCATCCGCTATAAACCCCGAGAACCGCGGGGAACCACCAGAAATATTAAACATGATAATCATATGTTTAATTTTTTTTTCGTGGCAGTTTTGGCGTTTTGAAATGGACCGTGTTCAAAACGCCGTTCAACGTGTAAAGAATGGCATCATCCATGTTTGCACCGCAACATCTGTGATAATACCGTGTTAACACCGCCATAACTTTGTTTATGCAAAAACATATTTTGAACTTAAAAGAGAATAATGCCTCCGCCGACACTTCGTGGCGGAGAAATAAAAAAAAAAAAGCAAAGCTCAACCCATAATACAAGATCGGGTAAATATACTGAATGCTACACTCCTAAAATAGTTGGGCAGAAAAAAATGCCCAACTTTTAACCAACACTGAGCAACATACTGTCCACACAACTTTTGGTTAAAATCTGCCCAACTGATGTTGGGTAATGAGTGTGCAATGTGGTTGGGCAAATTAAATTGCCCATCAGCTAATGACCAATCACACTTTACCCAAATTTGCAATTTCCCAACCGTTGGTTATATTTTGACTTGGGTAACCATTTGCTCAAGCAATTATACCCAATTAGATATTGCCCAAGTTCCATTTGTCAAAATTAAATTTGTGTTGAACTATTTGATGTATGGGTGTTTACCAGAACATGTGTATGTCAATTACGACAATGTTCATATATAACCTATCATAATCCTACAGCTAGTCGTAAAGCCCAATACCAGAAACTACATCTAGGCTTAACCTACATCCGAGACCTTGTTAGTACCAGGAATATTTCATTCACATATATAGGGCCATTTAGTTGTAATGCTTTAAGACATGGTTACCATGTAGATTACACTTTTATTATGAAATATGAAAATGCCTCATCAAAGGTACAAGTTGAAATTGTGAATATCACGGCAATAATATTCAATGAATTTCCAATACATTTCAGAAATTTCAGAGTTTACTGAATTCATAAAGAAAAATAGATTTAAAAATATTTCATCTTTTTCACGAAGAAAATATGAATAGCTTATGAATATTCATGAGCAAAGAAAAAAATAGAAATCAAAAGAAACCAACTGGTGTCAACTGGTATCACAATTCCAATGTTTTAGTTACTGGGTTTTAATCTGCAAAGAAGTGGTAGCAAATCCAGTCAGGTATATGGGTTTCAAATTGTGTCATCTAACTTTTTGCACACAAACCGACACACGCACGCACGTACACCCCCATACACACACACGCAAACCCCCTCCCCCCACAAACTAGCAATATTGTAGGAGTATCCTGTAGTTTTCTCCCACAGACAAATACTCCCACAATGTTGATTTTTTTTAACCCCTCCGGTGGTGACGGAATAAAGGGAAACGTAAGAAAAGTATGCCCATGAAATTATTGTCCATGAAATTTACCAACTTCCAAAGAAACGTAACAAAATTACCCAAGTACTGGTAAGAAATACCCAGGCTTGAAAATAATGTTGGTAAATTATATAAGGTGAATATCTACCGAAGTATCAGTTGCCCAACAAAAATTACCCAACACGCAAAGGGAATGCGTCACTTACACAACAGCGGGGCAAAAAGTACACAACTTTCCATTAACAATTATGTTGGTAAATATTCGCCCAATGTTAAAGTAAGAATGATTGCCCAATGTTGGTTTAATCACCTAAAAGCTCAATTGGGCGATAATTGCCCAGAATGATGGTTTTTTTTTTTTTTTACCAACCAACAATTACCCAACTAAATTTACCCAATATTTAAGAGTGTAAAGTTTAATTACTTTTGTATTTTAACACATAAAGTAACAAAGACAGTTTGATGTTCAAAAAGTTGGTAGGTATGTTGAATAGTACATCAGTTACATTAAACGGTGTGATCACAATTTTGGTAAAGCTTAACAGCTGAAATGATGGCCAGCTACGTGAACCTGTAAGTTATACACATAATATGTTGGGTTCTGTTGTCGTGATTATGTCATGGGCGTAAATCCCGGGGGGGGGGGGGGATGGGGGGGATATATCCCCCCTGAAATGGAGGAGGGGGGATGGCCTGTACAATCATCCCCCCTGAATTTTGAGAGGAAAAATGGAGGAAGCAGAAGTGTGATTGTTTCAATTTTGGCATATTGCATGACGTTTGTACGCCGGCCTTCAGACAGGTAACAGAGCTGAACAGTATTCTATCTTGTAGGAAAATGTATACATAATTTCCTCAAGCGCTCGCTCGCTTCGCTCGCTCGCAAAGAATTAAGTAACATCGACATACACTGTAAGGTATATGGCTCAGACGTTGACAACGTCAAATAGTGTAGGCCTACATGTAAACATGCTATATGACGCGAGTAACTGGGGACCTTCTGCAAACAAACAAACAATAACAAAAACTATATCGCCATTATTGAGCCCCCCTCCATTTCCTGAATCACCTGAGAAACGACAGTGACTGATGACTCAGTCAGGATACATCTATGGGCATACCGGCCAGGGAAGATCAGGGGCGTCGAATCTTTTTTTTTTTTTTTTTTTTGGGGGGGGGGGGTGCAAAGGGGCATTTGCCCCGCCCCTACGGAAGTGTTTAGGTAGACAAATCATTTATTACCCAAGCAATTCCCGAGATGAGGACAAATCTTGAACTTTCTTAATGGAAAATTGTCCAAATATCGCCAGAACTATGCATCAGATCGTTGTATTGCAATCATAAACCTGCAAAAGCTCCACTATACAGGATCCCTTTCGATAAACTTTGTACACTTTTGACATTGACGTATGTTTCCCTTATCAAAGAGTGTGCTGTAGATCTTTCACTTAACAAAAGCACCCTCATAATGATACAGAGGCGTCGATGGGGGGGCGGGGGTGGTTCCCCCATAAAAGTGGGACAAACAAAAGGGAAAAATATAGCTACAAACGGGAGTTTTTGGAGTGTAAAATGTCAAAATTTTAAAGCTCGCTCTCTCCGCTCGCTCGCATTTAACCGCTATGCCATTCTCCCGACGTTGCCAGTGACTGACAGCAGTGCGCCCGGTGCGCCCCCCTTAATTTCCAAAGCGTAAAATGTAGCTACAAACGGCAGTTTTGGGACTGTAAAATGTCAAAATTTTGAAGCTCGCTCGCTTCGCTCGCTCGCATTTAATCATTCTCCTGATGTTGCTGCAAGTAATTGCCAACAGTTTTTGCATGGTGCGCCTCTCTTAGTTTCCAAAGCGAAAAATATAGCTACAAACGGCAGTTTTGGGAGTGTAAAATGTCAAAATTTTGAAGCTCGCTCGCTTCGCTCGCTCGCATTTAATTAATGCCATTCTCCTGATTTTGCTGCCAGTAATTGCCAGCAGTTTTCGCCCGGTGCGCCCCCTTAATTTCCAAAGCGAAAATATACAGCCACAAACGACAATTTTCAAGCTCACTCGCTTCGCTCCCTAACATTTAATCGTTATGCCATTCTCCTGATGTTGCTGCCAGTTATTGCCGGCAGTTCCGCCCGGTGCGCCCCCCCCCCCCCCCTTAACTTCCAAAGCAAAAAATATAGCTACAAACGGCAGTTTTTGGACTGTAAAATGTCAAAATTTAGAAGCTTGCTCGCTGCGCTCGCTCGCATTTAGGCATTATTCCATTCTCCTGATGTTGTTGCCAGTAATTGCCAGCAGTTTTCGCCCGGTGCGCCCCCTTAATTTCCAAAGCTAAAAATATAGCTACAAACGGCAGTTTTTGGACTGTAAAAAGTCAAAAGTTTGAAGCTCGTTCGCTTCGCTCGCTCGCATTTAGGCATTATGCCATTCTCCTGATGTTGCTGCCGGTAATTGCCAGTAGTTTTCGCCCGGTGCGCCCCCTCAATTTCCAAAAGCGAAAAAATACAGCCACAAACGACAGTTTTTGGGACTGTAAAAAATGTCAAAATTTTCAAGCTCACTCGCTTTGCTCGCTCGCATTTAATCATTATGCCATTTTCCTGATGTTGCTGCTAGTAATTGCCGGCAGTTGCGCCCGGTGCGCCCCCCTTAATTTCCAGAGCGAAAAATATAGCTACAAACGGCAGTTTTTGGACTGTAAAATGTCCAAATTTTCAAGCTCACTCGCTTCGCTCGCTCGCATTTAATCATTCTCCTGATGTTGCTGCAAGTAATTGCCAACAGTTTTTGCACGGTGCACCTCCCTTAGTTTCCAAAGCGAAAAATACAGCCACAAACGACAGTTTTTGGGACTGTAAAAAATGTCAAAATTTTCAAGCTCACTCGCTTCGCTCGCTCGCATTTAATCATTATTCCATTCTCCTGATGTTGCTGCCAGTCCACAGTTTTCGCCCGGTGCGCCCCCTTAATTTCCAAAGCGAAAAATATAGCTACAAACGGCAGTTTGGGGACTGTAAAATGTCAAAATTTGAAGCTCACTCGCTTCGCTCGCTCGCATTTAATCATTGTGCCATTCAACTTATGTTGCTGCCAGTTGCCAGCAGTTTTCGCCCGGTGCGCCCCTTAATTTCCATAGCGAAAAAATACAGCCACAAACGACAGTTTTTGGGACTGTAAAATGTCAAAATTTTCAAGCTCACTCGCCTCGCTCCCTCGCATTTAATCATTATTCCATTCTCCTGATGTTGCTGCCAGTAATTTCCGGCAGTTGCGCCCGGTGCAAGCGAAAAAGAATAGCTACAAACGGCAGTTTTTAGATAGTAAAATGTCAAAATTTTCATGCTCGCTCGTTCCGCTCGCTCGCATTTAATCGCTATGCCATTCTCCTGATGTTGCTGCCAGTGATTGACAGCAGTGCGCCCGATGTGCCCCCCCCCCTTAATTTCCAAAGCAGTTACAAACGGCAGTTTTTGGACTGTAATATGCCAAAATCTTCAAGCTCACTTGCTTCGCTCGCTCGCATTTAATCATTATTCCATTCTCCTGATGTTGCTGCAAGTAATTGTCAACAGTTTTCGCACGGTGCGCCCCCCTTAATTTCCAAAGCGAAAAATATAGCTCTAAACGGCAGTTGGGGGACTGTAAAATGTCAAAATTTTGAAGCTCACTCGCTTCGCTCGCTCGCATTTAATCATTGTGCCATTCTCCTTATGTTCCTGCCAGTAATTGCCAGCAGTTTTCGCCTGGTGCGCCCCTTAATTTCCATAGCGAAAAAAAATACAGGCAGTCTTTGGACTGTAAAATGTCAAAATTTCCAAGCTCGCTCGCTCCGCTCGCTAACATCTTTAACCGCTATGCCATTCTCTTGATGTTGCTGCCAGTGATTGACAGCAGTTGCGCCCTGTGCGGCCCCCCTTAATTTCCAAAGCGAAAAAGTATAGCTACAAACGGCAGTTTTTAGACTGTAAAATGTCAAAATTTTGAAGCTCGCTCGCTCCGCTCGCTCGCATTTAATCGCTATGCCATTCTCCTGATGTTGCTGCCAGTGATTGACAGCAGTGCGCCCGGTGTGCCCCCCTTAATTTCCAAAGCGAAATATATAGCTACAAACGGCAGTTTGGGGACTGTAAAATGACAAAATTTTGAAGCTCACTCGCTTCGCTCGCTCGCATTTAATCATTGTGCCATTCTCCTTATGTTGCTGCCAGTACTTGCCAGCAGTTTTCGCCTGGTGCGCCCCTTAATTTCCATAGCGAAAAAAATACAGGCAGTCTTGGGACTGTAAAATGTCAAAATTTCCAAGCTCGCTCGCTCCGCTCGCTAACATTTAACCGCTATGCCATTCTCTTGATGTTGCTGCCAGTGATTGACAGCAGTTGCGCCCTGTGCGGCCCCCCTTAATTTCCAAAGCGAAAAAGTATAGCTACAAACGGCAGTTTTTAGACTGTAAAATGTCAAAATTTTGAAGCTCGCTCGCATTTAATCGCTATGCCATTCTCCTGATGTTGCTGCCAGTGATTGACAGCAGTGCGCCCGGTGTGCCCCCCTTAATTTCCAAAGCGAAATATATAGCTACAAACGGCAGTTTGGGGACTGCAAAATGTCAAAATTTTCAATGCAAAAAGATTTCACCGTGGGAGGGGGATATCCCCCTACCATACCCTCTCCCCCTCCCCCCGCTTGCTTCGCTCCCTCACATATCCGCTCCTCCTAAGATCAAATTCTGTCTACGCCGGTGATAGGCCCAATTATTTAGTAGGCCTTCACAGTGATGTCGCATGGGCGGAGCAAGAGCTGAAATACCACGAGTTAGTCATTCAATAATATATTGTGAATATTTCATTTTCTTCTTTTTTTTAAAGAAAAGAAAACAAAATTTCACCAAAAGTGTACACCAGATCGCTGAATTTCAGGTCTGAAAATGCAAAATCTTCCTCGTGTGAGAGTGGGATTCCCCCCCCCCCCCCCCATACACACCCTCCCCCCGTTCGGTGGTTCCGCTCCCTCTCACAGATATTTCAAAAACAAAAACAAAAGTTTTCATACTTTTAAGGTCTGATTTTCCGCCGAAATTCATCTGAGAAGGAAAAAAAAAGCAACAAGAACTAAGTCTTCATATTTTTGCTGCCACTTTCCTCCCACTTTATATTTCATGCATAAGAGTGAGACATCCGATCCCTGTAAAGTGTGTGTGTGTGTGTGTGTGTGTGTGTGTTGTTGTTGTTGTTGTTGTTGTTGTTGTTGTTTTTTTTTTTTTGGGGGGGGGGGCACTAAGCTTCTTCCCCCCCCCCCCTCCCCCCCCCCCCCCCAAGGCTGCGCCGTTCCGGTATGGGCTTGTAATCGTGGTGATGGTGACCATCCCCCCCACTCCTCAGTACGGATTTACGCCGCTGGATTATGTATGTCTTTTTGTAAGACTGCTTGTTGATACAGATATGTTGAAACTTAAGAGAGTAGAGGAAAAGCGATGTTGAAACGTGAAAAAAATACTTCATTATTATGTTACGTCAACCTGTAAATAAACAGGAAACTATAATGTAGATATACTGTATTCTTCCTTGATATGAATGTCTTTTTATATTTACTGTTGTTAGCGATGTGTGAAAGCTTACATACACAATTCCCTGATAGCAGACTGACGTCAATAAGACGTGAATCTCACGTCAGTCTTAAGACTAGTATTCATCACGTCATATTAGCGACGTATTTATTACGTATAAATCACGTCAGTTTTGTGACGTGTTCATCACGTCATATTAGCGATGTATATATGACGTAAATTTCACGTCATTTTTGTGACGTGTTCATCACGTCATGTTAGCGACGTATTTATGACGTAAATTTCACGTCACTTTTGCGACGTATTTATAACGTCATGTTAGCGACGAATTTAAGACGTACATTTCTCGTCATTTTTTGACGTGTTCATCACGTCACATTAGCGACGTATTTATGACGTAAATTTAACGTCAGCTTTTTAACGTGTTCATCACGTCATATGCTACGATGTATTTATGACGTAAATTTCGCGTCACTTTTGTGACGTGTTCATCACGTCATATTGACGACGTATTACGTAAATTTTACGTCAGTTTTGTGGTGTGTTCATCACGTCATATTAGCGACGTATTTACGACGTAAATTTCACGTCAGTTTCGCGACATATTTATCACGTCATGTTAACATCCTATATATGACGTAAAATTCACAGTTTCATGACTTGTTAGGATCACGTCATATTAGCGACATAGTATGACGTATAATTCTCGTCAGTTTTGTGACCGTGCTCATCACGTCATATTTAACATGTAGTTATAACGTAAATTTCACGTCAGTTTTGCGATGTATTCATCACGTCATATTAGCGACGTATTTATGACGTAAGATTCACGAGAGTTTTGTTGATTATATTTAGCACGTCGTATTAGTCTACATAAATATGGCGTAATATTTTCGTCAGTTTTTGCGACATATATTTATACTAGTGACTTCCCAGATAGCAGACTGATGACATCTCAAAGATGTCAATATGACGTCTTCATAAAACCATTTTTTCTCGTTACATTCATGATCATAATATGACGGAGATTTTACGTAAATTATTCAACCAATATATTTCGGCTAATTAAGTCAAAAGTTAGATGTGTTTTCTTTGTTTTTGTTTTTGTTTTGTTTTTTTACTTTTTGAAAAACGTTAAGACTATTTATGGCATGTTTTCACGTCATTTCTATATAGAAATAGTATTTCATATCAATTGGAATCGGCTGGACAGAAATTACATAAATTTACTGAATATTTTATTAGACTTTTAAAACAAGGTAACGGACTGCCACACTAAATAGCATACCAGTTGACTCCTTGGAGCAATTAAACCATAGACCTAATATACATGGACTGTTCAGTGCAGTCTTTCTTTGATGTAATGATCGTCGCCGACACCTGATTATGTGCATCTTAATGAGTACATTCAGGTGTCTGGACAATAACGATTGTGTGATCATGTATCGTCACTAACAAAATAATCTTTTCCCTAATTTCAGTCTTGTTTCGCTAATGTGCCCTTTTTCAGACGGAAATGTCTTTGAATAAATACAGATGATAAGGAGCAGCAAACCTGAGATCATGACAAATTTTGTGTCAAAAGATGGGTAATTGCTGATTCGCACATTTTCGCACACGCATAAGACCTTGCCTATTGGCAAGATATACCTGCTCTCTACCATTACCGTCCCCTTTTGCCCTGGAATAAGTTACGGAAAAGTGAAATATTGAGATCACAAATGACAATCATTCTGCCAAAATTTTAGCTTTCTTTTAAGGCTGCCTGCTTCTCCCAAGCGAAATTGTTTGAGGTATGATTTCCTAACATACACCACAACTGCACATTCACTTTACTTGATTTTTGTGAGTTGTTTTCTTCTACGCATATAGTTTAAGATTTCTCGAATCTCCGTCTTGTTCTTCTCCCGGCTTGCTGGCGGTGACAATCATGGGATCAAAGCAGTGAAGCATGCTAAAATGTCTTTGTGGCGCTTTTGAGATATACGGATGCATGAATTAATTAACGATACGATGAATGTCCATGTGTATTAGGTCCATGATTAAACAGACCAAACTGGGCAAATTCACACCAGATGGACTCTAAGCACGGTACTGATAAAAAGTGGCAGATTTACCAGTTTACTTAATTGTAAATGAACTGGAATACTAAAATATGTAAGTTCATTCGAGGTTAAACAACTGGAATAATTTTGGCTACGAAACCTACTAAGAAGAATCAATAGGCTTATACATACAAAAATATTTTTAATTCTTGTGTGTGCTGTATCTGTCACATTCTTGCGTGTGTTGTATCAGCCACTTTCTCTGTCGGATTTTATTCAAATTTGTTATTGAGATCTATGTATGTGCTTAATCAGCCTTATTTTCTTTTTATTCCACTGTACTTTGCAACTGTTGTTAATCTTGTTATATTGTAAGACTTGGGTTTAAAAAGTTATGTATAGATGTAACAGGTGCAATATTTGATGTCGTGGATGTAATTTTCTTCTTTTTTTTTTTACTGCGTGTTAAGTTTTTTTTTAATTTACATATGAATTAATGACATGTGTGTTGTTATCTTTTGTGTTTATTTTGACATGTGTGCTCTAATTATGTGCATTTCCGCTTGAATCATAAGGACTTTCCATTTTATGGATTATAAAATAAACGAAATGAAATGAAATGAATAAGATGAATTTGTGTATGTGTGTGTGTGTGTGTGTGTGTGCGCGCGCACTTGTGTGCGGGAATAAAGGGCGGTTTTTCAGTTTGAACGTAATTTCTGTTGGTTCTTATATCAATTATGCATCTTCATTAAGAGACCATGTACAAATAACAAAATGTGATTACAGTTGGAGGTTGATTATTGACGTTTTTTTATATCAATCATGAAATTTCATTTAGAGAGTATATGTACAAAATAGTTTAAAAATCGAATATCAGAGCCTATATTATTTCAACGTTCATGTTTCCATATGACATGAATTCTGCCTGTCTAAATACGTGTGTTTTGGTCATAAAGACGTCTTTAAGACGTCATAAAGTCGTCAAAAGTTGACATACGTTTTGCTTCTATATCGATCATGAATATTCATGAGAGATGATCTGATATGCAAAAGCTAGTGGCAATAAGTAAATACATTAATCTATAAGGTATTCATAATGACTTCAATCTTAAAATGTGTTAAGAATTGTATACTTTATTGTGATATTCATTATTCAAACTTCAACTTCTGTTTCAGGAAATATTTTCATATTTCAGCTGGCCTGATAAGAATGGAATCTAGTTCAGTAACCATGCCTTTAAGCTTTACAATTTTTCGTCTGTACATAAATCATGGGTTGCATTGTGATTGTAGTTAGGAATAGGACGTAGACATAGAATCTAGAGTACTAGGGTGTGTAGGATAGGTCATTTACATATTCAATAGGCTACCATTACGTCATCATTGGTTGTGCACTAGATCTAGCTAAGAAGTACGATATGAAATTAGTTGTAAATTTGACGTGTCACACTTACCAGCCGGTTTTTTTTTTTCATGAAATGTGACAAAAGACGTAAAAAAGACGTTAAACTATGACGTAAAAAAGACGTCTTATTTTACGCCTTGCGCTGGTGCTAAAAGACGTAAATATATGACGTTAATATAACGGCAACACGACCAAAAAAAGACGTCAATATGACGTGATTTTTACCGGTGTGAACGCAAAATTCATGGTTGTGAATGCAATATTCTGGTCGTAAAGACGTCATAATTACGTCATTTTTTAATCAATATGACGTCATAAAGACGTCAGAATATGACGTCTTATTTTACGTCTTGTGCTGGTGCAAACTGTCGACTATAAGACGTAAATATATGACGTGAATAAGACGTCAGAAAATGACGTCTTATTTTACGTCTTGTGCTGGTGCAACCTGTCGACTATAAGACGTAAATATATGACGTGAATAAGACGTCAGAATATGACGTCTTATTTTACGTCTTGTGCTGGTGAAAACTGTCGACTATAAGACGTAAAAATATGACGTGAATATGACGTGTGTCGTGACCAAAAAAAGGACGTAATTTTGACGTGATATTTACCAGTCTCTGCTATCAGGGTTAAGAGACCCGGGGGTCTAGCTCTCACCTGGGTATCGCAGGTTCACCTTTCACGCAGTCACTAATCTTAATTATTACCTATACAAGGCAGTTTACGAGGCAATTGCAGTTGGTATTTTGCAGGGTCGTAGAAGTCAGCAGTCAAAATTCGTTGGCATTTTGCTTCTTCCGGGTTTCGCCATCCACTTTACATGCAAACATTCCGGTCGAACACAAAGAGAAAACATTCAAGGACGTCGCTGTGTGTCGGTTACACCCACCGCAGAAGAACGCCGATAAATCAACTCATATAAGGTCGACCACTTCCAGCAGCACTACGCATCAAACAATGACTAGTCCATTTGTGCACAGTGACCATCAGTTATTACAACTCTCCAAATTGAAAAAGAAGCAAAAATAAAGTGTAAAAACGTTCAGATGTTTGAAGTTCGCCTGTTACAACTACATATATATCTTGGAAGTTGGAGTTGAATGATCTACATTGATGAACAATTTTTCAATTATTCGACATGTTGGTGATGATCTACAGGTAGTCAAATGTGGCTTTGATCTATATCATAGTGTATAGCCGTATTCACATATTTTCTAGTTTACCTAGGGGATAGGTAATAATTATGACATTGACTGGCCTCGAGGGAGATACAAGATAAATATTGCCCGCACTGAAAGAATATTGCCCTCGTCTTCGACTTTTCTTCTTTCAGTTTGGGCAATATTTTCTGATATCTCCCTCGAGGCCAGTCAATATTATATATTAATTTACAGCTTACCAAAATTTGACCAGACATTCTCAAGTAGAAGATGAAAATGTACAATAAGGCATCCCTTTTTCAAAGGGTGTGTACACTTCTGGTCGAGGTGAGGATATAGCTTTTAACGCTTTGCGAGATATTCAGAAACCACTCTATAAGATGTCAAAGAGCATGCAGTTCTAAGGGGTATCAAAAGTTTATTCAATGAAAATCGGTTTTGAAATGGCTGAGATATCCCAAAACAAGGTGAAACAAAGAGATCCTAATAAAGTTGTGGCATGTCGCCTTTTATTATTAGCACTTTTTTTTTTTGGATATCTCAGCCATTTGAAAACCAATTTTCATCAAATAAACGTTGAATCCTTCTTAAAATCACATGCTCTTTCATATTTTCAAAGAGGCTTTTCACTGTCTCACTTAGGAATGTTCAAAACATGAATCCCACCTCAACCAGTACTGTACAGTCCCTTCATGATTCCTAAATTTCGGGGGATTGAGCCCCCCCCCCCCCCCGGGGGTGGGGGGTGGGGTATATGGTGCCAATTTTAATAAATTGATTCTAACCAATAGGGATGCTACATGCCAAGTTTGGTGAAAATCCATCATGAGGTTTTCAAGAAGAAGATGAAACTGTACAATTTAGGCCCCCATTTGGACCTCCCCACCTCTCCCCCTACCCCCAAGAGGGGCACCCCTGGATCTGCTATGAACAAACTTAAAACTACAGTAATTGATCTACTAACTCATAGTATTATCTTAGCTTTATCACTTCTGATTATTGAGAAGATTCCTTAATTTTGTGAGGTTTGGGCCCCTTGGGGCCCTTCAGATGGGACTCGGTGCCCATTTGAACAAATTGAGATCCTATGCCCCTAGGGATACTACCTGCCAAGTTTGTTGAAAATCGGTCATGGGATTCTCAAGAAGAAGATGAAAAGGTACAATTTAGGCCCCATTAGCACCCCTCCCCACTACCCTCGCTGGGTCCCAAAGGGGGCACCCCTGATTCTGGCATGAACAAACTTGAAACTACAGTCATCAATGTACTAACTCATAGTACTAACGTAGCTCTATCACTTCTGGTTCTAGAGAATATTTTTAAGATTCCTTAATTGGGGGGGGGGGGGGTGGGGCCCCCTGGGGCCCCCTGGGTGGGGCATGGTGCCCATTTTAACAAACTGATATCCTAACCCCCTAGGGACGCTACCTGCCAAGTTTGGTGAAAATCGGTCTTGCGGTTTTCAAGAAGAAGATGAAAACGGGAGAGGGCGCTGTATTCCTGCTGCCACATAGCAAAGTTTGCTCCCTGAATGTCATCCCATTTGTGTCATTTCCATAATGGAGTTTGTATTTTACATTTACCAGTGCTAGTGTACAGTGCAGTGATCCTCCAGGACAAGTTTCAGCATTTTTCAGCATTCTGCCAGGGCATGGATTTTAGTAGCAAGATTTTGACCTGGTTTACCTTGTCTATGCTCTGTATGTCTACAATAAATGTTCCAACACAGGCCTATGGACACTCAGCGGAAGCCAGATTACATGGAACACTATCATGCAAATGGAGTGTATGATCTGCAGTCAATAGACTGCTGCAACAATGGAGCTATTCAGCCAAGACTTTCTACCTCTTTCAAGTACACCAGATATCACATCTGTTTTCTCTAAGAGGTCATGCAAGCAGGACAATTCCTGTAGAAGCTTACAATGTCTTGAAAGAAAATGGCATATTCCATGCGAGAGGCAAGCGGGCTGGCTGTCACATTCATAGACGTGAATTCAAACATGTCAGCCCATCCAGTCAAGCTTGTGAAACTGTTGATGTAGATATTGTCAATGCTTACTCTGTTTGTAATAGGAGTCACTTTGTGTGTGACTTTGTTCTTGAGAAGGACATAGATGTGCTGTTTCTCACTGAGACGTAGCTCCCTGCCGAGGGTACAGTCGTCACAGGAGAATTGACTCCACCGGGGTACACTTTCATCAATGTATCTCGTTCAGCAACCATCGATCCAGGGCATCATGGTGGTATCGGTATCCCTGCAAAGAAGGAACTCAAACTTGTACACAATAAGGATGTTTTACATGCACTTAATGTTTCTACGTTTGAATATGCTATTGTGTCCAACATTTCCCGAACATTGCACTATGTGATTATTTACAGGCCTCCACTATCAGCAAAGAACGGATTTAAAACTTCCACATTCATTGCAGAGTTTGAGGATTTTGTCCAGGAACTGAATCTACTTCCAGGAAAATTGGTAATAGGTGGGGATCTAAATGTTCATTTTTATCGTCCAAGTCAGGCTGACGTGAGTAGAATCAACTCTGCTGTGGAGTCATGTGATCTTGTCCAGCACATTAATCAACACACTCATAGACTCGGTCATACTTTGGACCCCTTGATCACCAGATCAGATGAGTCAATTATGAATGATATTGAGGTCTGTAACAACCACGAATCTGATCACTATGTTATTTGTCTTCATCTAAACATACCAAAGCCACGGGTATCTCGTTAAGCTCTCACATTCAGAGAGTACAAGGATATGAACCATGAGAATTTTTCAAATGATCTTGGTACATTGCTCGATGATGGTGCTTCTCTTGATGACTGTGGAGATGTTGATAAACTTGTTGACTTCTTTAACTCTGCTGTGACGATTGTGCTTGATCATCATGCTCCAGTTACAGTGCGGACATTCAGACACAGACGTCATCCTCAGTGGTACAGTGAGGATATATCCTCTGCCCGTCGGGAACGTCGTAGGGCGGAAAGGAGATGGCGCAAAGTGAAATCCCCCGAGAACTTCAGGTCTTACCACGACGCAAAGGACAAGGTTAAGAAGGTTCTCCTCACTGCTAAATCTGAATACTTTAAGGAAAAGATTTCAGGCTGTACTCCTAAGTCTGCTTTTGGAATCATTAATTCTCTCCTCAACCGCAAGGACACTGTTTTACCAGCTCATGATTCACCAGTAGATGTGAGCAACCAGTTTGCATCCTTCTTTGCCGATAAGGTCAAAGATATTAGCTGTGACCTGAGTAACCAGTGCAGCAACTTGGTCTTGAACCCCATGTACCCAGATCAGCAAACTCAACATGAATTTTATTTTTCTTAGGTAACTGCTATTGAACTTACACGGATAATCATGAAGAGTCCTTCTAAGACTTGCTGTCTTGATCCTTTACCTACATGGTTGCTGAAGAAGCATCTTCCAATTCTTGCTTCTTCGCTCACTGCTTTGGTAAATGTCTCTCTATCAACAGGAACCTTCCTAGACTCACTGAAGCAAGCTATTGTGATACCAGTGATAAAGAAATCCTCATGTGACAAGGACATTCTCAAGAACTACAGACCAGTTTCCAAGATCGAGTTCAGATCCAAGATCATCGAACGTGTAGTCACATCTCAGCTTGTTCAGTACATGGACGAGTCTCATCTCTCCGAGTCCTTTCAGTCGGCTTATAAGAGTAACCATAGCTGCGAGACAGCCCTCCTCAAAGTCCAAGATGATATCCTTCGCAGCATTGACAAAAGGAAAGGGGTTATGCTGGTAATGCTTGTCCTGTCAGCTGCGTTCGATACAATCGATCATGAAATTCTGCTCAATCGCTTACACAACACCTTTGGTATCAAAGGTTCAGCTCTACAGTGGATGGCTTCTTACCTCACAAATCGAAGGAGTCGTGTCTGCGTGTCTGGTCACTTGTCTAGGGAGTGTACTTCAGTAGTTGGCATTCCACAGGGATCTGTAATTGGGCCCCTATTGTTCATCATGTATACCAGTCCTCTTGTAAATCTTCTTCGTGCTGAAAATGTTAAGTATTATGTGTGCAGATGACGTGCAAATCTATCTTGAGTTTGACCCCAGTGACCCTTCCAGTGTTAAACTCACTCTGAATGCGCTGTCCAGATGTGTGGGTAAAGTGCAGGAATGGATGAATCTGAAAAAGCTGAAACTCAATAAAGAGAAAACAGAGTTTCTTGTTCTTGCCTCCAAACGCCATCTTAAGCTTGTACAGGACATCAAACTTGCTCTTGGTGCAACTCTCATCTCTCCATCTGATCATGTGCGCCATCTTGGAGTTATCTTTTCCTCTGATGCAAAGATGAGCATGCATGTTTCACAGATCTGTAAGTTAGCTAACTACTACATCGGAATTCTGTGGAGGATCAGAAAATTTATTGATGCTTCTGCTTGTCACGCAGCAGTCCGTGCATTGGTCTTATTGCGACTCGACTGCTGTAATGCTCTTCTTTGCGGAATCAGTCAGGCTGATGTGGATCGCTTACAGAGAGTTCAGAATGCTGCCTCTAGACTAGTGTACAATGTTCGTTCACGTTCTCATGCCACTCCTCTTATACGCCAACTCCACTGGCTGCCAGTCAAAGCAAGAATATCTTTTAAGCTTCTCCTACTGGTCTACAAAGTAGTCAACAATAGAGCTCCAGAGTACATTGGGGAGTGTCTGGTACGACACTCTCACTCTAGGCGCACTCGTCTTTCATCATCCGTTACTCAACCACACACGAAAAAACTAGAGGGAGATGCAGCTTTCTCTTCTTGTGCTCCTAGGCTGTGGAATAAGCTCCCTCCTCTTCTCAAATCTTCACCCACACTTGATCATTTCAAACAAAACTTGAAGACTTATTTATTTTGATGTCCCTATATGTGCACTGGACTTATACTGTAACTGCCTGGTATTTTGTATATATTTTATCTCCTATGGCGAACAGGGATGACATGTCATAGCGCTTTGCATCCAGTGGAAAAGGCGCTCTATAAATGTCTATTATTATTATTATTATTATTATTATTATTATTATTATTATTATTATTATTATTATTAAAATGTAAAAAAAGTTTACGCACGACGTACGACGGACAACTGACGACGGACGACGGACGAAGAACGATCGCAATAGCTCACTTGTGCCTTCGGCTCAGGTGAGCTAAAAAGAAAAAAAAAAAAGAGATGTTGCAACAAGGAAACAGGCAACAAGGAACAAGAAACTTTGTAAACAATGTTGGATTCTGCTTTGGCATGTTTGTCTTTTTAATGACAGTTAATACATATATTTTAAAAGTTCAAAGAGAGAGAAAAAAAAAAGGATGTTGAAACTTGACAATTGTTCATTGCATCACTTACGTCAATCTGTAAATACACAGGGGGTTATAACGTTTCGCAATTTCTTTTAAATTGTGTTTACCAAACAAAGCAATACGCTCCTTGCTGTAACCCACTGAAGACTTGTGAAAGGGCTTTGATTACATCAATGTATAATGGCTTGGTATAGGACTCCTCCACCTTTCTGGGAGATCCGTGTTACTACCGCGCTAATTGCGTTAGCGGCGTGTTCAAAACATGTTGAGAACTAACGTAGTCACATCGAGTTAAAATGCCTTTCCGCCATCGTTGAGACACGGTTGACGACGGTTTGAGAACCGCCATGACCCGCCATGTAAACCGGCGATGTGTGATCGCCACTTAAGTAGTTTTATTCCAGTCACTCTGATATGCAATTTCATGTACATACTTATGTATTATACATGTATATGCTTGGCAAACAGTATTGTAATCACCTTTATACTGGCAAACCATCTATGTTAAACCGACTTGCATTGTTTGCTAGAGATCTGTACATAGTAGTGCGTTTATTGTTTGTCGTAAGCAAATGCTTTGGCACGGACTTATTCACTAGGAGAGGATTGAATGTAGCAGCGCAGTACTGCGTTTCCATGGTGACAACTTGGCACTGCTCTGTTTTTGTCCTAAAAGTGAGAATGTACAAAACCCTCTTGCATCTTGTTTTTAGGAAAAGAGAAGGAAAATGTTTAATAAACAGTAGGACGGGTGCCTGATATCCCAGCAAACACATGACGTTTTCAGAACGTTTCCTAAACGTTTTTTTTTTTTTTTTTTGAGGTTCCGTACGTCTTCGCATAAAATGGACATTTTTAAAACGTACAGTGTACATACAACGTCAAAGTTGTGACTTAGCATTTACTGCAAAGCACAGGTTTTTGGGGAAGCGTTTTAATAACGTCAATGGACGTTACCAAACATTTTTATTATGCTGCAACGTCTCTGTCCTTTATAAACGTCCACAAAACGTTTTTATTAGGTCTGCTACGTCGACTTTGTATTCTTTTCGCTACGTGTTCGTTATTGGTTTCTTCATCATGAATATTCATGCCTATTTATGAATACTGAAATTAAGGTGTATGTGATCTGATTTTAGTAACCATGTCTTCAATCATTACAAAAATTGTGGTGGTATATTAAAGCATGTGATACAGGTACATCAATTGGGAATAGGGTGTAGTATAGGTAAAGGTGGTAGGACATTAAAAACAGGATAGGATTATATAGAATCAGGACTAAGGTACATTAATCACACATTGTGCCTGTATAATCTCATTGCTATGATTTTTTAAAATACCCTATAAAAATAAACTTTACACATTCTTATGTTTTCTGAACGTTCAAGGAGGATATGAAAGGTTCTCTAATCGTTCTGGAACAGGTCATAAGACTTTTTAGACGTTCTTAAAACTTTTTTGAACGTTCTAGACGGCTTTCAAAGTTTTTCCTGGACGTCCGCAGAACGTCCACAAAACGTTTTGAATATTCTTAAAAGGTTTTACTGACGTCTATAACGTTCAAAGGGTTCAGGTCCTTGAAAATTCCGAAAAGTTTTTTGGTTTTTTTAAAGTTTAAAAACGGTTTTATAACGTCCATTTGAAACGTTCTAAATACTTCGAAAACCTTCCACAAAAAGACGTTCTGAAAACATTTAGACAAAACGTCCAAATAACAAACTTGGAACGTTTCAACAACGTTCAGAAAACGTCAAAATGTTAGCTGGGATGGTATTTGCACAGTTTCTTATATGTTATATACTGTAGAAGTAGACACTGAAAAATTTCACACTGTAGTACACCAGCACAGCCGACAGTTGACCGCTCTGCATGTCCTTTTCACAAAATACCCCTTGGCCCAAAGCCTCATCAGCACTTACCATAAAGAATCACCACCTCTTACGAAAGAACACCGCCACTGACCTCTCACTCCTTAGCGTTTCCTGGGTCGTTTTTCTCCCAAGTTCAGAGCAATAGATCTCATTGTGTGTATAAATGGAAAAAAAAAAGAAGAAAAAGAAATGAGATGGCAGGGAAATATAGCAGTTGCTGTCTGATTGACGGCGTCCTAAAGCCAGGCAGCTAAAAACAAAAATCCGACCCCAGACTGGACGGAGACTTCGTGTGCATCAGACTTCGTGTGCATCTTTGACCCCTCAATACTAGAGTTATTGAATAGGATTTAGGACTTTAGGAGTTAAATGGTTTGATTCGTAGGATTGTACCTGAAAATGCACCTTTGTTAGATCTTGTAATTAACATAGTAATCAATGTATCTCGGCTTAAAAACGACGTCGAACTGACTTTTTTTTCTTTGTTTATTTTCGTCGAAGTGACGTCTTTAAGACGTCTTTTATTCAGTACAATACACGTATAAAATGTCATAAATTGACGTGTAAACGACATGTTTATGACGTTATTCTGACGTGATATTTTGTCTTTCAAGTAGTAATCTAAACGTCATTAAGGTGTCTTTGTACAACCACTTAGACGTCTGACAGACATCACAAATATGACGTCTTTTTTACGTCTTCCATTTGAGCAAGATTACGTATTTTTGTCGACAGTTTACGACTTTTAAATGACGTCTATTTTCTTTGTTTATTTATGTCGTTAAGACGACATATTAGAAGTCTTTCTGACGTCCAAATATGACGTCTTTTTTACGTCTTCCATTTGAGCAAGATTACGTATTTTTGTAGACAGTTTACGACGTCTTTCTGACGACAGCACTGACGTGAAATAGACGTCGTTCTGACGTGTCTCTGCTATCGGGGGAGTTTGACCACGACCTCCACTCCGCTGTCATGACCAAGTCGTGTAAAAACCCTAAAAACTTATGATGCCCGAGATCAGCTCGTCTAGCTGATTTTACTCCACAACTTTTGGTTTGAGACTGTATACGAGAGGACTTTGTTTCGGCAGGCAGTCCTTCCTTCAAGCTCACACCTCGCCAGCCTGGAAATAAGCATCTTTTCTGGGAGGAGAACAACACAGCAGCCCAAAATCAGTTTATTGCAACTGGCAAATAGAAACTGTTGACTCCATTATACACGTGTATAGGAGGATAATGAATGTCCGCTCGATCTCTTCCAATGACTGCCACAATAAGGCATTCACATCGTTTCAGTCAACTCTTACTATTCGCTCGTTGCCTCATTCACGTCGAGTATCCGGTCGATCAACCGTCATCCCATTCCCGTTTCATCTCGCTCTGGATCCGTCGTACTCGCGTTTATTCCGGCCGATCTCGTCCTTCGCGTGTGATGTTCGACGACGCCGTCCTCGCGAAGTGACGCACGCCATTCAGTTGACTTTCGCGAACATTTTGGACTTAAAGGGAACGCAAACCCAAAGAACAATGTGGATCGGGTGAAAGCAGCAACATTAGTAGACCACATCAGTGAAAGTTTGTGGAAAATCGGGTATGCAAAAATTATTAATTTTTGTAATTTTGGTTTTGAACCACAGGATGAGGAGACTACTAGAGGTTATGACGTATGGGTGGAGAACAATGTAAAGAAAATATAAAGCAAATTCCTCAAAAATTCCTTTTCCATGAAAATTACACATTCCAACAACTTGATTCTGACATGATGTTATGGGTAGCAATTATTCCCCCTGCTTTCTGAAAGCGACTAGTCAAGGGCTTTTTCATAATGCTAGAAAAGTGAATTTTTATAAAATTTTCAACACCAAAACTTTAAAAACTCATAACTTTTTCATCGATTGTCCGATTTTTCTCAAACTTTCACTGATGTGTTTTACTGACGTTGCTGCTTTCACTCAATACACATTGCTCTTTGGGTTTGCGTCCCCTTTAACATAAACTGGAATTTTTCTCCCTGGTTCACCCTTTTAGATTACTGGTGGTGAATGTGTATATCAAATTTTGGAATTCCTTAATTGGGATGATATCTGTGGATCCACATTATTGGGTTTGATATTGAACAAGTCAAGAGGGGTAAAGTATACATCTGTTGAATTTATACCTACTTATAACCGCTATTCTGAATGCCAAAATAATATAAGGTTTTTTGTCTGTCACCACAACGCTATAAATGGCAGAATGTCGATACAGATATGATCCTGATCAATTGTAAATAAAGTCCGATCAATTCAGAAGGTCATTGTAAATTGAAACCAAACTGGCTAACATGTGTTTACTTTAACCTCGTTGTCTCGTAAAATAATAACAAAAACAGGGAAATTGGTTATTTACCCTTGCGCATGCAACTTAAGCAAAACATTAATAAGAATTCACACAATTACAACGATACCAATTCTTCCAAAATTATCATAGTTGATTTTTTATCTCTGTGTTTTTTCCTTATTGCTTACATTTCTTTTTCCTAAATTCGGAAACGAAGGATAGTGCCTGAATGCAGGATGTACATAAGAAATTAACTGGAGCCCACAATGCCGAGGTGGTATAAAAACATGATGGACACTGAATACACGCCATGCACGCATTAGGCAGGGTGTTTTTGCAGGTACATTTAACACCACTATGATCATTCTAATTCATAGACTCGACTTTACGCTGTAGTATTGCCAAAGCTGGCAAAATAATGTATCAAATAATTCTCTCCCCCCCCCCTCCCTTTCTCCCTTCCTCCCAATATCTCCCTCTCACTCACTCACTCTCACTTATTGCTGTCTGCAATGTACCGCCTATAGGCAAACCACAACGTCCTCACCATTATTATAAAACGGCGTTTCTGCGAGCCACGATCACACCAAATTAGGCCGTCATGTCGCGACATGTGTATGTCCATGACTGTCCATGTTGCGCCATGCGTGGATGGCGTGTCATTTTATCCGACCTTACGTGCTGCAATCGATGACCGCACCGGAAAAAACATATGTAATTGATCACGATGGCATATCCTATGTCTATTTTGCCACTACAAGTTGTGACAATGACCTTGTGCGGATATCTGTCATAAATGCTTTCTTGCGCAATCGATGAGCTCATATCCCTTATGGAACAAACACATGGTCACACAGTGTGGTTTATGTGGAAATGTCCCAATGTCACATAATAACTATGTGAAATTTACTTCTACACCTATAGGTGGAAATGAGCGATACCTAACTGAGAAAAAAACAACTTTGGTTCTTGAACTCATGCTTAGTGTAATCAACATGCAAATTAACTTGTTTGCATAAGTTATTATCTCTTTCATCTGTTTTTACAAGGTTTTTATCAGGTTTTACGAGTTAATTGTTGTCTTTTTCTTTCAACATTCATGAACATCCACTTCAGTTTAGATTATAGAGTATCTATTCATGGCATCCGATCACTGTGCGCTTGAATGTATATTACAAAAGTGTGTAAAGTACACGTTGAATAGGCCCATGAAGATGGAATGAAAAACAGATGAGAACAATTATAATGGTTAGAATGTTTTATTGAAGTCCCAACTTCAATGAAAGTTGTTGTTGTTGTTATGTGTGCGTGTGTGTGTGTGTACACGCACACTTGTCCAGGTGCACTTGCGTGCGTGCAGTGTGTGTGTGTGTGTGTGTGTGTGTGAGTGAGTGTAAGAGATTGTGTTTGATTTTATTTCGGGGAACCTACTCCCACAAGCATCTGCTTCTATGTAGGTTCACTCCATTTATTGTATTTATCCGTCATGAGTACATTCGAGAATGATTTCGATTGATTTTGTGCTTTGTGTGTACTGAACTTATAACTTATAATTTATGTGTTACTTTACATTATCATGGGTGGATGTTGTAAACACAATGCACTGTATGATTTGGGTGGAAACTTGATAAATGAAATTAAAACAATAAACTTGAAAACGAGGCCCAGAATTTTGTGATGTTCCAACGTGAACTAAGATCATAAAACATGGTGTCGAGTGCAACCATGTGAATAACATTATGGTAATAAAATAGTGTACGTGTTATAAACAGGGCGATGGACGGGCTGCAAAATGGTGCTGTACAGCCCCCTGGCCCCACGTCTACAAACACACACACACACACACACTTTTGGCTCTAAGAAATCAACTAAAAAGTACAGATTAAGGGGGGGGGGGACGCCCGATGTACCGCCCCCTGAATGACCGCTCGCAAGAACAATGATTTATCAAGTCATTTGTATTTTGCTGGTGTCTACAGTACATCTACAGGCCATTCTTCACCATTAGAAGTTCCAACGTTCCGAAAATAGGGCCTATAACTAATTCTATCATTTTTTTTCTTCTTTCCCTTCTACACCTCCCTCTTGTTTTTGTTTTTCATCTCAGTCCTTCATTTTGCAATACATTAATTGTATATCGGTATGATAACTTTTACCATACTTACCATACTTTAACCATAACTTTTTTGCACCATACAAAGGAATGCACAAGGTGTCACAATGTCCTCCCCCCCCCCCTTTTTTCTTACCCCGGAAGTGCGCATACGTGGCACAAGAAAGAAATAGATAGAAACTTGTGAGCGCGGTAATGTAAAGCTTTGCTTGTCAGATAAGGAAACCCGGAAGTGGCACCTTGCAGAATTTGTGCGCTGAAGACCTTTTTCTTCTTCTTCTTTTTCCTTTTTTTTTTTTACTTGTTAGCTGGTGAAAATCTGCTTTTTCAAGGTCCCACAGAACATCAAATGTATAGATCAACCTGGTTCAATTTTTGTGACTATATACTAAACAATTTACATGTAACCACACGAGGGGTTTGTGTTACATGTAAACGATTTGTGAATAATAAATTAAATTGAAATTGAACATTGGACATTGGACATTGCATGTGCAGTTGGCCTTAGTTTGTGATTTTGAAAACAGGACGTTTTAAAGGACAAGTCCACCTTCATATACATGTTGGTTGAGTGAATGCAACAATATTAGTAGAACACATCTATGCAACTTTGGGGAAAACCGGAAAATCCGTTCAAAAGTTATGATATTCAATTCAATTCAATTCAATAGTTTATTTATTTCCATCATCAAAAAAGAAAAGAAAAAGTTAACATGATCGAAAGTGCATGGTACATTTTTTTTTTCATTTTGTCTTACATTCGTCTGATAAAGGGATTTTTTTTTCAAAAACAATATAAAGTATATGCACGAATGATGTCATAAAAAAAGAAACAATGCACTTCGCCATGGCAACAAAAATAGTAAATAATCATAACGATGGAAAACAGCGTTCCACTAAAAAAAGCCAAGCTTGTAAGACGTGGAACACTGGAACAAAACAACAACAGCACCAATTTATTATACCAATAAAACATTTATTTTAAATTATTCGATATACTATTGTACATTTACTCATTGATTTATGATTATGATACTATGAACAATACTTACTATATAGGATTTTAGAATACAAACATATAAACTATATAACATATCACATTTATGGCACAGACACTATAGGGCCAGGTATGCCAGGAAAATTGACCGGAAAGGAAGATATGCAATCGGCCACAAAAAACAAACGACAACAACAACAATAACAACACAAAACACAGAAATAACAGAAGTTGAGGAAATGCACTCAGATACTGGACAACGAGGAACGAGGAAAGAGGAGCAAGGAAGAATAGAGAAGGAAAAGGAGAGGGATGGAAAAGGTCTGTGGACACACAACAAAATCTCAAGGAAAAGTGAAACATAACGGGTTTTTTCACTAAACAAAATTAGCTGATATACATAGAAAACAAATATTTTTTAAGTTTATACTTCAATGTAATTAACTTCACAGATTCTTTTAAATCATTATCTAAGCTATTCCAAAATGTGGGTCCAGCATAAACAAATGTATTTTGAGTGTGTACAGTTCTCACCAAAAGAAGATGAAATTCTTTAGATTGTCTCGTGGGATAACTATGTACGTGTCTGTTACGGTGAAATAAAGAATGAAATATTTTGGGTAGATGGTTGCAGTTGTAATTAAACATAAATTGACCAAGTTGAAATAAATACAACTCTTTTATTTTTAGAATTTTGTGTTCAAGGAACAGCTTGTCAGTATGTGCTAGGATATGAAGGTTAAAAACAATTCTGAGCGCCATCTTTTGCAGAAGAAAAAGTTTAAGTAATAATGTCGAATATGTATTCCCCAAAGCAAGGATTCCGTAATTCAAGTACGGCAATACCAAACTTGAATAAAGCGTAGAAGAAGGTAGTTTAGATAATATTTCAATCTATTCATTATGCCTATGTTACGTGCAATTGCATTACAAATATTATTTATATGACACTTCCATGATAACTTATTATCAACACAAACACCTAAGAATTTAATAGTGCCAAATATAACATTACCTGGTAATCTATCTAAGGAATAACTGAAAAATATATACTTTGTCTCAATATTCAGTGACAATTTATTTGCATATATCCATTGTGAAACATTCTTTAATTCATAATTCACTCTACTAATCAAAGTATCAGGTTTTTAAGTATCTGCGCAGTCACTGCTGGATGAGGAGACTACCACAGTGTATGATGTCACGATATTTAACAAAATTTTACTCTTTGAAAATAAAAAGTGTACATTTCCTCGACTCGTCACTGACGTATATTAAGAGTTAAGGGTAATATCATTCCCCTTGCCTTCTGAGAAAGGGATGTCAAATAAAAAGTGTACATTTCCTCGACTCGTCACTGACGTATGTTAAAGGTTAAGGGTATTATTCCCCTTGCCTTCTGAAAGAGGGATGTCAAGTGACATTTTTATCAAGAGAGAAAAATTAAAATATGTTGAATTTTCTTCATATTTTCTTTTTGTCGTACACATGTGACATCACAAGCTGTAGTAGTCTTCTCATCCAGCTCTGACTGCGCAGGAACTTCAAAAAATTCATAACTTTTGAACGGATTGTCAGATTTTCCTCAAACTCTCAATGATGTGATCTTCCTGCATTCAATATCTAGAATCATGTGATCAATGCTTACTGTACACCCGGCCGTACGCGAGCCGTACTCGCAGATAAAAGCGCAACACTGCGTGGGAGCTGTCACGGGTTAGTCGGAGTATCACGTTCGCAATCAAAGGATATGAATGACAGATAATACTCTTTAGTTTACTGGGGAAAACCAGGACGTGACTGACACATGACGTGCTCGGAACTGAAACTTTCAGCTCCAGAGCTTGGTACCAAGTTTTGAGAGACGAAAGACAACTGTCTTTACAGAAACAAGGAAGGAATTTCGAGGCCTTCAGAGAACGGAAGTGAACTTTAGCTTAGGCCTATTCACTATCACGTATTTTCAAAACAGTTGTTGAAATCTCAAAGTATAGACGATGGAGAGTCTCTCCGGTCTTTCCGTCATTTTTTTGGGATGCATGGGAGGAATATTACTGGTAAGTATCGAGTATCAGTATGGTCTTATGGACAATATATTGGCTGAATCCTGCTTTTTAGAGTTTATTTTATTTTGTTTTTTTTTACCAGATAAAGATGAGATGGGCTTGTCCGGCATAATCTTGTGGTTAACTTATTAAGTTACTTTGACAGTTTCAGTGACGCTCACGCACTCTGAGCAGGGTGTAAAGTAATGTCTAATGAAATAATGTGGAAGATCTAACACGTATACATGGTCTAGTTTCCAGATCTAATGAACTATAAATTCTGTAGACACAATATTTCAAATTTCATGGCGATCAAAGTGATGTTTTCTAATTCTATGCAAGATTTGTGTTATAAAAGTAACCTCTCAACTCACGATCATACAAATGTGGGTCTAACAGTTACAGCAGGTAAGATTATTACTCTCCTTGTCGAGTACAAGGAAAACAAAGACTCCAGCCAAACCATGTTTGGAAGGGTACTAATTGCAATCATAAGCGCTGGGAATTGAAGCTGCAGTGAAACCTCTCTGGAAGGGAACATCCATGAGGGGGTTGGACTACCTCGGCCAACGGGACAACTCGTCCCACCCTTGTAAGGTGGGCTGAGTTAGTTTGCTTGTTGGTATCGATAGTAATCATTATTGTCTGTGTTTGTGCTCATTTTGTCTTTATGTCGTCTTTTCTCACCGTAATCTAGATGGAATTGTTTGCAGTGATTTCTTGAAAAGATATTTCATAACTTTTGTTTGGGTGAAATGATGTAAAACTGAGATTTCAGACTCTTTTCGCGGTTCGCGCTTTCCAAAGGCGCACGTTCATTTTCTGCACGGTGTACGAACTCGGCCCAGTAAGTTTAGCTGTCGTTTTGTCGGTAAATCTTCCTAAATCTATTATTTTTATCATGTATGAAGGTGTATTTAGGGTTTACCTTAAACTAATTTCATCTTCGAGTAAGTCTACTTTTGCGCATGTTTGTTGAAATGTTTGACATTGTGCTGTTCGCATGATTTCACCCTTGCCGTATCCGCACCGGTGTCACCGCGCCACCGGCAGCTCGCTCACAGTGGCAGTAGAGCTGAGCAGCGCCATGCCCACTCGGCGGGGCGCGGGCGGCAGGGAGCAGCCGGCCAACCACGCTGGCCGGCCGCTCCGTATAGCGTCGATACGGATGGGCGGTTGAAATTGAAGGGAAATGCGTCATATACAGGGCCGGCGGTGCGTTTTCAAAAGTGGGGGGGGGGGGGGGAGCACTTCCGGTTTTCATGAGCTAGCAAGCAAAAAACAGAACAAAACAAGCAAACAAACAAACAAAAACAAAAACAAGAGACCCGGGGGGTCTCACGCTCACCTGAATATCGCAAGTTCACCTTCCCTGCATTCTACCAGACTCTTACCTTAGGAGAACATTGGAAACTTGTGATGGGGGTAGCTTTAAGAGCTGTGGGCATGGTGTCCATTTCCATATTCCATGACACAGATAAAAATACCTGTCAAGTACAATGTTCTTTATAGAATTATGGACTATGCAGTGTGGAAAAAAAAAAGACTTAAAACCCTATCACTTTTTATTCTAGAGGGCAATATTATTGATTATTACCTATACGAGGTAGTTTTGTGAGGCAATTACAGTTGTTATTTTGCAGGGTCGGGAGTTCAGCGGGCGATATTAGAGCATATTACGAGCATCCGGGGTTTTACATATACAGTGGGCTCCCGTTATAACGAAATCCTCGGGACCGGCAGTTATTCTTTCGTCATATCGGAATTTTGTTATAACCGGACAAATAAACGATAAAAATACATAGAGTGGATGACATTGCAGCCCAAATTTTTACTTCGTTAAAACCAGAATTTTGTTTCAGCAGCACGACGCGTCAAACTATGACTAACTGCACAGTGACCATCGGTTATTACAACTCTCCAAATTGAAACAGAAGCAAAAAATAAAGTGTAAAAGCGTTCAGATGTTTGAAGTTTGCCTGTTACAACTACATATGTATCTTTTAAGTTCGGAGTTGAATGATATACATTGATGAACAATTTTTCAATTATTCGACATGTTGGTGATGATCTACAGGTAGTCAAATGTGGTTTGATGATCTATATCATAGTGTATAGCTGTATTCACATATTTTCTTACTTTACCTAGGGGATAGGTAATAATTTTAATATTGACTGGTCTTGAGGGAGATACCAGATGAATATTGCCCGCACTGAAAGTATATTGCCCTCGCCTTCGACTCGGGCAATATTCTTTCACTTTGGGCAATATTTTCTGGTATCTCCCTCGAGGCCAGTCAATATTATATAAATATCCCTTAACAGAGGAGGTTTGGACCCCTGGGCTCCCAAGGAAAGCATGGTGCCCATTCAGATACTTTGAGATCCTATCCCCCTAGGAATGCTACTTGCCAAGTTTGGTGAAAATCCATTATGAAGTTTAAGAAGATGAAAATTTAGGTCCGCATTTGGGGGGGGGGGGGCAGCCCTTGATCTGCAATGAACAATATTGGAACTACAGTCATCAATGTATAAACTCATAGTAACTTTGCTTTATCACTTCTACTATAGTTCTAGAGAAGAATCATAAATATTCCTAAAGGTTGGGGGGGGGGGATTAGGCCCCCTCGGGTCCCCCAAGGGGAGCATGGTGCCCTGTTGAACAAATTGAGATCTTAACTCCCTCGCATGCTACATGTCAAGTTTGGTGAATATTCATCAAGGGGGTTTTAAATGATTATGTGCATGCACAATTTACATCACAATTTGGACCCATCCCAACCCACTCCCTTGGGTCCCAAGGGGAGGACTGATTCTGCCATGAACAAACTTGAAACAACAGTCATCAATACACTGACTCATTGTAATAACTTAGCTCAATTACATCTGCTTCTAGAGAAAAATCTTCCCTTACTGGGGGATGGGTTGGGGCCCCCAGGTGGGGACGGTGCCCATTAGATGGAAATGAGATTCACTCCATCTAGGGATACGTCCTGCCAAGTTTGGTGAAAATTAATCATGGGGTTTTCAAGAAAAAGATTAAAGTTTACAGCATAGGCCTCAGTTTAGGTCTCCTGGGAACCCCCCCCCCCTCCCAGGTGGGGCATGGTGCCCATATGATGAGAATGAGATTGTATCCACATAGGGGTGCTACCTGCCATGTTTGGTGAAAATTCATCATGGAATTAAAACAAAAAAGATGAAAACGTACAATTTGGGCCCCATTAGGACCCATCGCCAGTGTCCCAAGGGGGGGGGGGGGGAGGGGGAACCCCTGATTCCGCCATGAACTAACTTCAAACTACAGTCCTCAATGTACCAATTCATAGTATTAATCGTAGCTCTATCAATTCTGGTTCTAGAGCAGAAGATTTTTTAAGACTCCTTAATTTAGGGGTTTGGGGCCCCTGGGGCCCCAAGGTGGGACATGGTGCCCATTTGAATAAATTGAGATCATATCCCCCAGGTGGGTCTTTTTTTCTCAAGAAGAAGATGAAAATGTAAAAAGTTTACGCACGACGGACGCCGGACGAAGAGCGATCGCAATAGCTCACTTGAGCCTTCGGCTCAGGTGAGCCAAAAAGGGTCTTCAGTTCATCTCCCCCTTCCACTTCCGGGTTCCTTCACTGCCTCCTTCTTCTTCAGCTGACAAGCAAACAAAAACAAATCTCCTTCAACATCCCGATTTCTCCAGCTCGACAAGGAAAAAAAAAAAAGGGGGGGGGGGAGGTTCAGCGCAAAAACATAACCTTACTGCTCCCACACTTCAAGATCTCTCTCTATTCCCTTTTACTGCCACTTATGTACTTCCGGCGTCTGTCCGTCCGTCGTCCGTCCGTAACGCTACAAAAAAAAAAACTTGAATAACTCTCTAATGAGGTCAATCAAACTTAGAGGGAAGAGTGGTTATACAAAGTTACACATTTGAGCAAACATTAAGATCACCTCAAGGTCAAAGGTCACAGGCCTGAGTCAATGAACTTTCGGACCCAATGTTAGGTTTTTACGGCGCTTTTCGATTATGGCTCATAACTTTTGATGTATAGGTCCATTTGTGACCAAACTTTAATGGTAGATGTACCTTGGGGAGTAGAAGGTCACCACAAGGTCAAACGTCAGAGGAAGGGGTTAATGAACTTTTAGAGCCCAATGTTCAGTTTTTACAACACATTTTGTTTGTGGCTCAAAACTTTTCATCCATATGTCCGTTTGTGACCAAACTTGGATGGTAGTTGTCCTTTGGTATGATGAAGTTCAGCACAAGGTCAAAGGTCACAGACAGGGTCAACGAACTTTTAGGGCTCAATGTTAATTCTTTACCTCGCATTTTGATTATGGCTCATAACTTTTGATCCTAATGTCCGTTGTGACCAAACTTGGCTGGTAAATGTCCCTTGGGGAGATGACGGTCACCACAAGGTAAAAGGTCATGGGCGGGGTCAATGAACTTCCGGGAGTTAGAAAAACATTAATTTCTCCAACACGAATGGGCGAGACACATTTGACACTTGCCTTGTGTAATGACATGTAGTGCTAGCTATAGATTGACTGTGTTTATTATCATACCTTTTGTGTGTACTTTCAAAAATAAAAAGAATTGATTTTGTTTTGATGACATAGCCATTTTTGCCATGGGAATCCTTACCGTAACTCACGAGAAAAATAATAATCTGCCACCTGTACCTTGACCTCTTTTTTTGTATCATTTTCTTTATATATACACAGCGTATAATATCTCTCTCTCCCTCTAGGTTTGTTATGTATGTGACAATCTATTGGACCAAACTTGGACTTCATATCTTAATCTTTTCCACGCTATAGCCCTATTATATGTGTTTATCTTTCAAATTGTAATTCTGTACAAATTAAGGCTGATTGTAAAATTCTCCAATCCCTGCTCGTGCTGCACACAGATTTTTTGTTTGTGTGTGTGTGTGTGTGTGTGTGTGGTAGCAAAGAAGAATATTCTCAACTGGTCTTCCTTCTCAAGTACTCAAAGTGTTACATGATTTGAAGTCATGCAGGGTCACAAGAGAAACATTGCAACATGCACTGGTAGGCATTGGCAAGGTCATGCAAAGCTCTCATCTTCCTTTCACAGAAGACTTTGGTTTTTTTTTTATATATTATATAAGATGTGTGGCCATTGCATCCTTTCGACTTTTGCCCTGCCATCGATTTACACTGCTCTTTCTAAGACTGCAATGCAAGATCACAAATTTTGAATGATTTGAGAATGCGCAGGAGAGGACGGACGACGTTGTTCTTTGCATCGCCAATAACAACCTGGGAATTGGCCTTCAACAAGGAGACATTGATCGATGTCATCGCATCAGTCGTCGCCACCCACCACCTGATGGTACTACACCCAAACCGCGTGCGATCATCGTCAAACTGGCATCGTATCGTCATCGACAGGCCCTACTGAGAAACAGAAAAAAAACTAAAGAAACAAAAAAGCGGAATCAGCATATATGAGGATCTTACTGACAAGAATCGTGCACTTCTCTGGGATGCCTTCGCTGAAATGAAAAGACCAAATACAAAGGTCCTGTCAGCTTGGACCATTGACGGCAGGATCACCATTTCCATGAGGGCGTCAAATGGGAAAACAATCACAAAAAGAATCTACAGCAAGATTGACTTCCAAAAGCTCTGAAGATCCACCCAACATGATATGAAGTAATTAATAGATTGCCGATTCTATGTAAACCCGGTTCTGATGATTGATTTCTTATATATATGTTTGACAATATAAACGATCTGAACTTAAATACTACCACTTATATCTCACAAGTCTAGTGTCTAATGAAATAATTGAATGGTGATTTCTCAGGTGTTTCTTTGCTCTTGACTACAATCATAATACGATCTAGGTTTATACCAATTTTAATTTTTGCGTTGTTTTTCTTTGTTTTTCCTCAATTTGTCAATAGTGTGATAGTTATTTCAACCATTCTGTAGTTATGTTTGTATTTTTGTTCTTTCATTGTAATGTCCAGTAAGAATAATTACCGTCATTTTCAGCGCCTTGACAATGTTGATTTAAGTATTCTTAAGGATTATCTAACTCCTTCTGACTCTGAGGAGAATGTCTTCTCGCAGGGATATTTCACAATTGATGAATTTAATAAGTTTCTAGATAGTAATTTTGAATTCAAACAACGTCATGATAAGATATTTTGCGTACATGTAAATACCCGCAGTTTGTGTCATAACTATGATGAGGTTACATTGTTTTTAGACTCTTTATCTGTTCAACCCTCTATCGTAGGCATAACTGAAACATGGTTTCATAAGAATATTCCATTGTCTTTGTATAATATTGATAATTATAAATTTGAGGAAAATCATAGAAAAACTAAGCGTGGAGGAGGAGTTGGTGTGTATGTATTAAATGATATAGAATGTAAGAGACGCGTTGATTTAGATGTAAACAACGATTTCATTGAAAGTATTTTTGTGGAAATTGAAAATTATAAGAGTTCGTCAATAGTTGGTGTTGTTTACCGACCTCCAAATCAAAGTACTGACGAGTTTCGTTTTTACTTATCTCATATCTTAGACGTTGTACATAACGAAAAGAAAATATTATATTTGATGGGTGATTTTAACATAAATTTATTGAATGCCGGGAAAGTGCAAGATGTTAATGAATTTTTAGATATGTTGATGTTGTACTCCCTGTTCCCTTCAGTACAATGCCCCACGCGAATCACAAAACAAACTGCCACTCTTTTGGATAATGTACTTACAAATGACACTTGTGTTATTCATTCAGGAGCCCTTTTTACAGATATATCTGATCATTTACCCGTATTTTGTATTTCTGATAATAGCATCAAGTCCCAAAGCAAGACAGTTTATGAAAAGCGGGATATCAATGAGACCACTATCACTCTGTGTGTACGTATGATGGAGAATGTGGAATGGTCACCTGACGCAAATGATGTTGATAGTATGTATAATGATTTTTTGATTAAGTTTTCAAATGTTTACAATTTTTGTTTTCCTAAAAGGGTGTGTTACAAAAAAGAACTTAAGAAAGGTAAACCATGGATAACATATGAAATTCGTAAGTTGTGTAAAAGAAAGTGCCGTTTGTATAGATTATTTGTAAAGAATCCGAGTGAACATCATGAGACTGTGTATAAGAGATGTCGAAACAAAGTTACAAATATGATTAAACTTGCCAAAAAACAATATTATGTCGGACAGTTAAACAAATGTAATGGAAGTACAAAACAAACTTGGAATATTATAAATAAAGCAATGGGTAAAGAAAATAACACATTCAAGTGCAATGGAATATTAAAGAATTGTGAGAAAGTATCTGATAAGAAAGAAATATGTGATGTTATGAATAAGTACTTTGTTGATAACGGATATGATTTGAATTCAAAGTTTACACTAGATGTTACTGATAATTTCATGCAATATGTGAAAGTAAATGAACGCACTATTTATTTTAACCCTGTTACTGAGAAAGAAATTATAGACATAGTCTGTAACTTAAAATCAATTACCAGTGCCGGATATGATGATATTCACATAAAAGTTGTAAAGAGAGTTATACATGTGATAGCAAAACGTTTGAGTTTGATATTTAATAAGTGTCTTGAATTTGGTATTTTCCCAGAAAATATGAAAATTGCTAGGGTGATTCCTGTGTATAAAAGTGGAAGCCCGGAACTCGTTTTTAATTATCGGCCAATTTCAGTCTTGCCAGTATTTTCAAAAATATTAGAAAAGTGTATATACAATCGTCTTTTTAATTTTCTTACACAGTGCAATATAATACATGAAAATCAAAATGGTTTTAGGCCGGGGCACTCCACATCATCTGCAATGGTGAATTTTGTGCATGAAGTTGTGACTGCGATTGAGAATAAAGAATATATGATTGGTGTATTTCTTGATTTAAGTAAGGCGTTCGACACGCTTGATCATAGTATATTGGTACATAAATTATATGCATATGGAATTAGAGGATTACCATTATAATTACTTAAGAGTTATTTGTGTGAACGTAAACAATATGTAAGCATCTGCAATGATAAATCATTTAATTTAGGCATAAGATGTGGAGTGCCCCAGGGCTCTATTTTGGGGCCTTTACTATTTTTGTTATATATCAATGACATTTTTTATGTTTCTGAAATTTTAAAGCTTATTCTTTTTGCCGATGATACGAGCATATTTTTTTCACACAAGAATATTTTAGAGTTACAAATTATTTTGAATCAAGAACTTACTCTGATGACAAAGTGGTTTTATTCAAGTAAACTTACAATTAATGTTAAAAAAACTAATTATATGTTATTTACCAAGAGAAAATGTAATATCGATAATTTTTCTGTCAATATCTGTGCCTCTCAGGTAAAACGTGTGTCGGCTTTGAAGTTTTTAGGATTAATACTTGATGAAAATGTTACCTGGAAGGCTCATGTAAATAACGTCTGTAATGTGTTGGCAAAGAATATTGGTGTTATGTATAAATTAAAGTCAATGCCTAAAGGGTTTTTAAAAATGATTTATAATTCAATTGTTTTACCACATTTGTCATACGGGATCATAATTTGGGGCAATGCATCAAAAACCCAGTTGAACAGAGTTTGTGTTTTGCAAAAACGTGCAATACGTATTGTACACCATGCTTCATATCTTGCCCATTCAAAACCAATCTTTAATTTGTATAAGATGCTGCAATTTTATGATATTTATCTTTTACAGTTGGGTATTTTTTTATGTATCTATGTTACAAAAATTTACTTCCAGAATCCCTTTTAGATTATTTTTCGCTGAACAGCACTATTCATAATTACGGAACAAGAAATTCTGCAAACTATCATTTATATCACATGCGCACCTCATTTTTTAAAAATTCAGTTATATATCAGGGTCCTCATATATGGTATTCTATCCCTAGAGAAATTAAAGCATCAAAATCTATAAATACTTTCAAAATCAAATATAAACACTTTTTACTGGAAGATTACAAACGTAGTTAATTCAAGGCGTATTTTTTATTTTTGTTGTTGCTGTTTTTTCTGTGTTGTTATCGTCCATATCTCCGTAGTTTTCTTTTGTAATGATTGCATTGTTTTGATTTGTTCCGTTTTGTCAACTTGACTGTCATTTCTTTTCCTTAAATCTGTCTAAGGTATATGTATGTTACAGTACAATGGGTCAGCTACTCACAAGGGCTTTTCCTTTCTTGCTGCTTCCCCCACCAATGGCATTGTCTTTGTATGTAGTCATACCGCCACATTATTTCTAATTGTATGTCCTATGTCTTATGAATTTGTTCTCTTTTGTATCTCATTTTGTACATTCATGCTTTTATTGTTTGCTCTGTATATTTTTAATGCTTGGTGCAAAATAAACTAAACTGAAACTGACTATACTGAAATGAAAAATGAAAAAACGAGTGAAATTATTCACTCTTAAAGGAGTGAATTTAAAAAAAGTGAATTTAGGGCTGTACAATTGCACAGTTGCATAGTTGCACAGGAGCATAGCTGTATGGTTTCTTGCGTTCTGATTGGTTAAAACCTGACACCATTCCATGGCTGTATAGTTGTACGGTTGTGTTGAATTTCGTCACTCTAGGCCCGTCATAAGAGGTATCCATCCTGCACAATTCTGCATGCGCAGAGAAGCAATGCCTGCAAATGGGTGTAAAAGAAACAAATTATGTAAAATCAATTTCTGGGCCAGTGGTATTCATTGTTTGTGAAGCTGTACACGTGTCTTGATTTGAGATTTATGGGAAATTCTGGTGAAAAAAAATCCGTTGCCATGTTAGTAGCAAGGTAGAGTCTGTGACAATTAATGGTGTAGCAAGTTAGTTTGCTACATATAGATATATTTTGCAATTTTTTACTGCTTTACTAATAGAGCTTTGCAGTCTCTTACAAGGCACTGTGAGATTGTGCAGAAAAACTGAATACATCAGAGAGAGATTGCTGAAGGTACATTTTGATGGCCAGATATAAATGTTTAGTGGCCCTGGTCCACTGCTTATAAATTAATTAGAGCAGCTATATTAAGGCCAAGGGTCACCATCATAGGACATACTATTTAAAACAAATCCAGTTAGGGTAATCACTGTTATCAATGTTATCAATGTTTTGATGGTATTAATAACCGCTTACTGAAAAAAAGTAGACTGGTGTTTTACCCGACAATATGAAAATAGCTAAGGTTGTCCCAGTGTGTAAAATGGGGGATAAAGGTGATGTTAATAATTACAGGCCAATTGCTTTAATATCAAGTATGTCAAAGGTTTTAGAAAGAAAATATATGTTAGTTATATATTGCCAAGCAAATCATAGATTTTCTGATTCACAATTTGGTTTTCGTAAAAAGCATAGTACATCACATGCTCTACTTTCGTTTGTAAAAAAAGGGGCGACACAAGCATTAGATTTTATCATATGGAAGGTATATCTTCCTGGACTTCGCCAAGCCCTTCGACACTATCAATCATGAAATACTACTCAGCAAATTATATCATTATGGAATTCGTGGGAAGGCCTTGGAGTGGTTCAGGAGCTACCTATCTAACAGAAAATAATTTGTGACTTTCAATAATATAAAATCTCAGATGTAAAATATAAATTGTGGTGTTCCACAAGGTAGTTTATTAGGCCCACTGCTCTTTATAATTTATATTCATGATTTTCAAAGATCTTCGAAACTATCATCGTTTATTCTGTTTGCAAAATGATTCTAATTTTTGTTTCGCCCACCCTGATCCTCATTCTATTCTCCAGACCCTAAATTCAGAATTGATAGAAGTTTCACATTAGATTCAGGCTAATAAACTTTCCCTTAATATTGTTAAATCTTAGTTTATGATTTTCAGCATTTCAATAGGAATACTGCCTGGGGATATATCTATCGATAATATTCCTCTTGAACAAGTTAATAGTATAAAATTTCTTGGTATTGTGGGCAATCGTATACTTGCCCTATATAGTGGCGGTTGGCGGTCCCTGCGTGTGGGTTTTGTTGGGGCATAGGGGTGGGCTGATCTTTTGCTCTGCATCTGTGGAAGAGGAGACATCCGTATTACTTATTGTAATGAATGATACAAAGGTCTATTCATAGATGTTCCATATGAACAAGCCCATTGCTGGTTCCCTCTAAATCAAGGGTTTCCTTAGGCTGTAGCTGTTTGGGATTTGTACCCGGCGGGCATGATGGTTGTCAGGTCACTTTGTACGTGATTGGAGCCTGCACGGGGTTATATGATCCATTGCAACCAAATCTATGTCTATACCATAATCCATGTGATGAATACACTGTTATGACTCTCGGTATTTACTAAACCTACCTGCAATGAATGTTTTTGTTGTCGTTGACATATACCTTTTTTATATGATAATGATAAGTCTTTATAAAATGATCTTCGTTTTCTTCCTCTCTCTTGATATTTTTCTGATCATCCAAATTCAGAATTCCAACAGCTGATGTTTTGAAAATCGAGGTATGCTCTAAAATTACCCAACCTACTAGCAGACAACGTACGCAAGCTACATTTCATTATCATGAATGCAACACGCTCAATCATATTATGCAGGTTGTACTGTTACCTAGGGTGAACTGTACAGTCTGTTCTTTTTGTTCAGGATGGCATCTGCAAACTGGTGCCATCTCAACTGAATACAGTATCAGCCGAGCACTATATTCATCTCCAGCACTCACGCAGTTGATCGGCTCTGCATTGTATTACAATATATACAAAACATTTTTCCGAATTTTTAGGTCCACCAAATTCTAGACATTAACCTTATCAAATATGATGGGGCAAGATGGGACACCCGCCCAATCTGCCCCGAGGTGGATGTCCCATCCTGCCCCATGCACACACACACTACACTTCTAAGCTGTACACAATACATGCAATGACATACAGTCTGCCTACATTTTGTGAAATAAACTTGATGTATATACTATAAAAACGACACAATATCAACGTTCTACCTTTCTTCATATTATGCCAGGGATACTATACATTTCTTAACTGCAGAAATTCTGCCGTCATCGATATCAATTTTTGCGTTTGTCCTCCAAAGCTCAAGAGAATCTCAGCTTCACAGAGCGTAAAGATGGCTTCCTGAGAGCGAGCTTTCTATCAGTGCAGTTTATAGTGCCCTCTGAAATGCTTACTTAGATAGTTATCGCATTGTCCAATCCTGCCCCGTGTCCCATCTTGCCCCACCTTCCCCTAGATGAATGAAGCTACTTTCACACAAACTTAAAGTTAACTCTGTCACTCTTGAAAGATCAACGTTAACAGTAATTTAGGTCGAATTCTTTCATGAAAAGTGGTGGGGTGGTCGACCAGGGGAGTGGTCCTCCGGGGGAGTGGTCCTCCGGGGGGCGTTTTTTTTGTTTTTTTTTTTTTAAGACGGCACAGATTGGGGCATGGCGCGTGTTAAACCTATGGGAAAAACGTTGGGTTAGGGTTTTTGGTTATGGTTATGGTTAGGGTAAGGGTTAGGTTTGGGGTTAGGGTTAGGGTTAGGGTTTGATGGTTAGGGTTAGGATTAGGATTAGGGTTAGGTTTAGGGATAGGGTCCCCGATAGATTTTTAGTTTCCCCAATTTGTGCCGTCTAAAAAAAAAAAAAAAAACGCCTCCGGGGGAGTAGTCATCCGGGGGAGTAGTCCTCCGGGGAAGTATTCCTCGGGGGAAGTAGTCCTGGGGGGGGGGGGGGGGGGTTGGGGGTGGGAGAGAAGTCCTCCGGGGGAGCAGCCCTCCGGGGGAGTAGTCCTCCGGGGGAGTAGTCCTCCGGGGGAGTAGTCCTCCGGGGGAGTAGTCCTCCGGGGGAGTAGTCCTCCGGGGGAGACGTCCTCCGGGGGGCAATATTTTTTTTTCCCAGGATGGGAAAGTCACTAGTGTGTGTAAAGTCTACGGCAATCTACTGACAAAAAACGTCTGAAACTAAGACTATAGGGAGACAAATTGTGTTTGCATACTTCAAAAGCCCAATGACCACCACACTCGGCAGCTCGCCGCTGTGGCACAATGTGTTAGTGCTCTGATCATGGAGCTATCAGTATTTAAGAGATGGACGGTGGTTCGAACCTCATGCTGGGTTTAGCTCAACATCTTGTTTCCATTTTTGCTCTTAATTTGTAAAGTATAATAAGTCTGTAACGGTTTATTCCGTCAGGCTTATAGAGAGTTGGTTGGTTGGCATCCATTCGTCTCGAGAAACGATGGCGTAGCACTAGCTAGGCAAGAAGTTTGCACTGCCTTGAGTGGCTGTAAAGCCCCACTCTTGAGTGGCAATCCTAAGAGCACTTGCAGCAGATGAAGTCTGTTGGGGCCAATACTAAGACTGCCCGTGCCTTTCTCTTAGCTCTCCTGTCGGTCTGCTGTACGTGCCTTACAGCTTCAGCTCTCTGAACGCCCTCCCTGACGGTGCCTCTCCATAGCGGACGATCTTCAGCTACACCTTCCCATGTGTTGGTGTTTATGTCCATCGTCTTCATGTCACGTTTGCACACATCTTTGAAGCGGAGATGCGGCCTTCTCATGGGACGAGACCCCTCGCTTAGCTCTCCATACAGCATGTCCTTCGGGATGCGACCTGGTTCCATTCGACGCACATGGCCCAACCACTTCAGGCGTCTCTGGCTGAGGAGTAAAAACATGCTGGGAATGCCGGCACGCTGGAGGACCTCTGCATTTGTCACCCTATCCTGCCATTTTATGTGCAGGAGTCGTCTGAGGCAACGGAGGTGCAAGGTGTTGAGCCTCTTCTCCTGGCCAGCATATGTTGCCCAGGACTCAGAGCCGTATAGCAGGGTGCTGAGGACGCAGGCTTGGTAAACGCAGAGCTTGGTGTTCTTGGTCAGCTGACTGTTGTTCCATACGCGCCTGTTCAGTTTGGCCATGACTGCAGTAGCTTTCCCTATCCTATTGCTTATCTCATTGTCATGGGAGAGGGAACTGGAGATTGCTGAACCAAGGTAGGTGAAAGAGTCCACTTCTTCCAGATGTGTGACATTAATGGAGATGTCTGGAGGAGAGTCAGTGCCTTGGGTCAAGATCTTAGTCTTTTTCAGGCTGATGGTTAGTCCAAATTCGTTACATGATCTTCTCACTACGCCAGCTGCAGGAGAAGTGCCGAATTGCCTTCATAGACCTGACGAAAGCCTTTGACCTGGTCAGCCGAAATGGACTCTTTAGTCTCCTGCAGAAGATTGGATGCCCCCCGAGACTGCTCCAAATTATCATTTCCTTTCACGAGAACATGCAAAGTAGAGTCTGCACAACGGGAGAACTTCTTATAGAGAGTAATAAAGTAAAAGACATGATAGTTATTCTCTATCCAAGTCACCAAGACAAATAAATGCCTTTCCCATCCTGGGAAAAAAATATCGCCTCCGGGGGAGTTGTCAGGTGGGAGTAGTCCCCGGGGGAGTTGTCCTCCGGGGGAATAGTCCTAGAACCGAAAATGACATCACATCACCTCACCGGGGCGCTCCTTGTTGTACACACGCTTCGCGTTCGCGTTCGGGCTGTTTTCAGCAGTTACAATCAGCTATGATCTAGGCCCTACTCGTAGTACTAACTACTGTCATCTAACAAGTTGCCCTAGAACCCTTCTACTCCCTATAACGTAGCCTAATTGATGTCTAGAGTCTAGTCCACATCAACTTTATTTCTCGTCTGAGTCACTGAATGCTTTCGCTGTATTTCGCTTCGCACATCAAATTAAATATTGTTTTTGTCTGAAATCAACCCCACAGCTTCTGCTCATAGCAATTTTCTTCCTCATCCATGGTCTCAAGAGTGTGATCCACAGGGGAAGCAATCCTTCAACAACTGGTAAAATTAAGTAAAAGTCTTCATTTTGTTTTAACCTTCCATCGGACTGTAAGAACTTTCCTATACAGAAATAAGCTGCAACCATGGCCATGGGATTTCCCACTTTAGATAGCTTAATAACATTATGGAGGCATTCAGCTCTTCACTTAACAACTGACACTCTAACAGAAGCATAACCAGCTCAAAGAGAATGGAAGCGCACGCAGTACACGCTTCTATACTCTTTGGACCAACCCGATCTGGGAAAACGTAGTATATGTATTGCGGCTAAATTTCACCTTGAAAACTATATTAAAAAAAAATCATCAATTTGAATACTTACCGATGTTACCCAATTATTGACAACAGAACACGGGGATTGTAATTTTCCGCCCAATAGTCCATTTCTGTCCAAATCGATGACTTTAGTATGAGCATAGATTCGGTCAGGAGGGATCTGCGCGAACGACATTAATGTTCTGAGGACGGATTTGAAAGCTCTGCGCTTGCGCGAGTCGATAGCAGTGTATAAAGTAGCCTTTTGACCACGTGTGCCGCCAGATTTTTTTTTTGTCCGTAACCAAGCAAGAGATTATCTCATGAATAATGTATATTATCAGTGCACCAGCCATGTGTGCTGTCCTACCAGGGAGGTCACCTCCCTGATTCTGCCTAGTGCACATAGAAAAGTGTGTGTGTGTGTGTGTGTGTGCGTGTGTGTGTGTGTACGTTTGTGCGTGTACGCGTGTGTGTTAGTGTATGATACGTACCCGTGCCCGTATACATCCGTGTACGATAGTGGTGTCATGTGTTACATGTTACTTGTAGAAATTGAATGAGTACTCGTGGAGCAAGCGTGTTTTAGTAGATATGGACATAAATTTAAGTTAACAATCTGTAATATAAGAAACTGGTGAAATATATCGAAAATACCAGTTGGAATTCAATGACAGTGGAAATGCTGAAAATGTAGGAGTAAATGAAGATTTAAGTTGATTGAAGCGGTTATTAATCTTAGTTCGAGCAATTGGAGAGTGAGGAGAAAGGATTACATTGAGAAAGTGATAAGCTATTGGCAAGCAGTATTTCGTGAATGCCGTAACGCCATAAAATTTTATCAGCAACAACAACATGAAGGACTTAAGTATACACAATGGTCCCTCATGAATTTTACAAGATTGCACTGGTTAGATGGAAGAAAGTGAGGAAGATGAGGAGACTACGTAGAGCAGAGTTTGTCATAAGTTCGGATAGAAGGATTCTGTGAACCTTTGAGAAACGCTTCGGGATCAGAATTCTGTAAACAGTGGTAAAGAGCAAAAGCTACTACAGCTGTACAAGTAATGTTGAAAAGTACGGAGGGCAGATTTGAAACAATCGACATTCGACATATTCTTTAGAATATCGGATATGAGGCAACTGGTTCTATACACAGCATTTTACGAGAGAATAAAGAATAAGCATAGATGTCACAAAGAAGTTAAATGTAGCACGGTAATTCTATTTACTGCGCTGTGATAGGGGTCGTGGTGATAGTGAACGTAGATAATATTATAACCCCCCCCCCCGGCCTCGCCTTGTTTACACAACAAATTCGAAATTGCCGTTCTTGTATTTTGGTTTTAATGGACATACTGTATTCAGTAATTCATTCGGGACCAATTTTGTTAATCTGATTAATTTGAACCTCTTCTGCCTTTATTCTTGTGTCAGTGTCAGTATCACTATTCCGCTTTTAAGAAAGGTGTAACATTTAACCTATCAATAGTACCGTACCACAGCAGTTGTCTACAACTCATTTTCACACGATGCACCGCTGCTCCTTTTTTGTTTTCTTTTTTTTCCTCCTCCTCATTCTTCCCTCTCTCTCTCTCTCTCTCTCTCTCTCTCTCTCTCTCTTTTTATCGCCACTCAGTGAGTGGTGACTTGAATACATATTCTTACTATGTCTCTCATTTCTGAGGCCAATGTCCTCGTCAAGCGTTTGTTCATGATGATGGTCTCCTGTAGGTACTGTTTGCTTAATTTGTCTTTTTACAACAAATACACGGGATACTATATAGAATACATGCCATTTTGTTTTCATTTTGTATTGTGTTGGAAAAATGTTGTATATTTGAACTGATTATTTATCTGTTTCAACTGTCAGTTTCAAATTATAAGGTCCTCAATTAGTTCGTTCAATCAGTGGCGTACCGTGGGTCAAGACATGGGGGGGGGGGGGGCACCTTGTGGAAAAGTCATTTTGAGGGCGTGTATGCTCGTGCGTGCGTGCGTGTGTATGTGTGTACGGTCAGTCTGCAAACTTTATGGGGACTACAATACATAACGGAATGTGATATATTCCACAGCGCAGTCATTGAGCAACATTGCCGCGAATATGACTCTTCCTTTTACTCTACGTGTAGTCAGGGGCGGATCCAGGAATTCCGTAAAGCGAGGGAGCGGAGCGAGCGAAAGGGGGGGGGGAGGTGTGGGAGGGGTGTTCCCCTCCCACTATTTTTTTTTTTTTATATTTATGTTGGTCATCGTGCGACTTCATGCATACTTTTGGTAGATTTTTTAATGATTTTGTAGCACTGAATAATTCTGGAGAATGGAATGGAAATATCGCTTTACTCGAGGAATGTGAAATATGACTGCGATAGAATAATATAAACATAGTTTCTGCGCTCATTAATAAAATGACTGATTGATCGATTGATTGATGATGATGATTAAAATGTAGCTATAATCCCAATATTGCATTAATTATACATTATTAATGATGATCATGTTCTTCACTACGAAATTAGACTATATGCGCGAGCGAGCGTAGCGAATGATCTAGAATACACATACATAAGTGAAAATTATCTTTCTGATAACCCAGGACGTGTAACTCCAATCTCTCATTGCAGGCTATAACTGCTGGCATTGCTGATGATTTATTGCGAATACCTTATAACAATATCCTCTAAAGTCGTTCCATATATCCAGAATTATCATTAACTTCATTTATTTGTGTGTGCGAGTGAGCGAAAGCGAGCCAGCGCCTGAAGAAACATGCTCTTTTCTTGTGTCTTGAATACATATGTTATCATTTTTACCAAATAAATAGCCTCCCGAAAAATATAAGTTCCAGGTGCAAAAACTCCTATCTTTCTTGTCGGCGCAATGTTTGTTACATGTTAACAGTTTTCCTTTTTCAATACATTTATTATGGAATGACGGTGTGAAACGACAAAGCACTGGCAGCAACATCAGGAGAAATGCATAAGAATTAAATGCGAGCAAGCTTGAAAATTTTACAGTCCAAAAACTGCCGTTTGTAGCTACATTTTTTTTTTTTCGCTTTGGAAATTGATGGGGGCGCGAATACCCTATAACAGTACCCTCTAAAGTCATTCCATATATTCAGAATCATCATTTACTTCTTTTATTTGTGTGTGCGAACGAGCGAAAGTGAGCCAGCGCCTGAAGAAACATGCTCTTTTCATGTGTCTTAAATACATATGTTATTATTTTTACCCAATAAATATCTTCCCGAAAAATATAAGTTGCTGGTGCAAAAACTTTACTTCCCTTTTTTTTCGTCGGCCCAATGTTTGTTACATGTTAACAGTTTGCCTTACATTGATTATGAATGACGGTGTAAAACGACAAATTACTGGCAGCAATATCAGGAGAAATGTATAACAATTAAATGCGAGCCAGCGGAGCAAGCGAGCTTGAAAGTTTTGACATTTTACAGTTAAAAAACTGCAGTCTTTAGCTATATTTTTTTCGCCAATGGTAGTCAAGGGTGTTGGTTCATGTTCGTGGTTGGGGGAAGTATGACCAGCGAGGGGGCGTCCAAAATCTGCACTTCAGAGCATCCCCTAATAATTGTTTGTGTGTGTGTGTGTGTGTGTGTGTGTGTGTGATTAAATGTTGTGGTATCGCCCTCCCACACCAGTGACTTATTCAAAAAAAATCTCTGTATAAAAATATTTGCATTTTAAAAGTGAAGCCACCCTCAAAATGACGGTTTTCTGCATGATTAAGTGTCTAAAGTTACGGCAAACATAACAAAAAATAAACATCCATAAAATACGATATACATAATAAATTGAGAACTCATTAAAACGGGGGCAGAAAATTTGTTGTACAGTGCTCGAAGAAGTTTTGTTATACAGTGAACAGAAACGATATTTCTGCACAGATCTTAAAACATATTTTGGGATTATAACATAAGACTAAATTAAAAGGGTAAATATTAGGTCTTTATCTGAATAAATTACCAGTTCAACTGAACAAAGAAATGACTGCGCGCGTGTGTGTGTGTGTGTGCGTTTTATGATTATACATAGAAAAGTTGGGAAATAGCCCAGGTCAAGTCTTATTATTGGCAATGCAAAGTATGCTAACATAGACTAGTGTGTAAATATGTGAAGCAACACTGCAAAATCAATGCTAGCTTTGATATAACGAAGCGTAAGGTACATTCTACATCACATTGCGAAACATTGCAGCGACTCTCTCTGTCGTTCGGATGTTCTGAGTACACTGCGCACATCCTGCTTATATTTAGAATGCCAACCAGGAATCACGCTGAATCACAATCTTTTGTCGGCACCGGGTTCTTTGAACAATGTTTAACACTATTAACCTCTTCAATCATGATTATTATGGTTAAAAAAATCTTAGAAAAATATCTAATTTCTTTTTCACCCTTTTATGTAGATTTCAAAAGCAGTTTAATAACCTTTGAATTACCATTTTCGTATTTTTTTTTTTAACCAGCTGATTGGGGGGGGGGGGGGGGCACGTGCAAAATATTTGCATAACCATGTATATGCGGACCGCTGAACTTGGCGTAGTACGTACAGATAACGCGTACAGTTGGCACGCGAGCCGAGCGAGGCCGCCCAGCGCGGTCGCAGTGGGGAGCTGTCGGGTATTCGTACCTACCACCCTCTAGCTCGATAATCTACTAGTAGTCCAGTCAAAATATGAAATGACTCACAACTAATTGCAACAGAAATGATTCTACTTGCATTTTACCTGGAATAGCTACTAAAATTCGAGTGGTGGATCAGTGTCTAATTTGCATAAATTCAAAATAGCCGCCATACAACCTATTTATGCCTATACCTCACATAACATATAACCCGCAGAAAGTAAATTCTGGTGTCTAAACCTATGTCTTTTAGGTCAAGGAATACAATTATGATATCTGTAGTAACTTTCAAACATCCCTACATATTGTTTTTGCATATATTTGCATATAATTACATGCAAAGTGGCCGCCGTATGCTTGTGCAAGCCCGTATCTCCGTATATTTCATCTGTAAATGGCCCTTTGTTGTTTAAGGTCTTAATTCTACTGCTGAGAATCACTGATATAGAATTTGTTCTACTCAGATATCAATTACCTATGAGTTACTAAAAAATTGCATTTATTTATACATAAATCAATTCAAATTATTACCGTAAATATACTTTCAGATATATACGAATACAAACTGCAGAACGGTAAATGTACTGTAATGTATACATCCAAGATTTCAACAACAAAAAAAAAAATTCAAAGCAAAAAATTTTATGATACCATTCACAACCTTAATGATTATCCTTACATCTAGTTTCATATTCTTGCATTGATTAAAAGTATTGTATTATTCATATTTTCTTGAGATAATGCCTCAGAATAATAAACAACTGTGAGTAGCATCAAATAGAACAGATTCCATTTAACTTTAATCTCAACTTAACTTCCAAGGTGTGCTCAATAGGTACACAAATATCAAAGTCTCAAACTATGTGGTAGGAATCGTTAAACTTATTTCATGATTGCATGATCGTATGCCTGTATCATATATGTATTTTCCATCATGTAAAATGCTTATACTTGTGTCTATGATGCAATACTTCTATTTCTTTCTCTTTTTTTTGCCAAGGGGAGGGGGCACGTCATCAAGATCATGATTATCCATGAGCTACTCTTCAAAAATTTCATGAGTTTGGAAATTTGTATAGAGGATGTTCTTGTCATAGTATAGGGTACCTTAATTGTCATTCACTGATTTTCTGAATAAAAGACCCAGGTGTCTAGCGCTCACCCAAGTATCTCAAGTTTACCTTCCATGCATTCTTGCAGACTATTACTTGGGAGAAAGGAAATTGGAAGAATTTGGGAACCTCTAGGAACGTATCTGGAAACCTTTGGGGACTTCAAGGGCCCAGGGAAGCATGATGTCCATATATTCATGATACTGGCGATAACACCTACTTATCTAAGTTTGTCGAAAATTTGACCATGTGTTTTCAAAAAGAAGATACGAAATCAAATGTGGCCCCCAATATATTGGTCCCAGCCAAAGTGACGGCCGCGCCTAGATCAGATTAAAGGTGCTTTAATGGTCTGCGCGATTGGGGGGAGGGGGGGGGGGGAGTGTGGATGGCACCCATTTTAACAATACTCTACCAGCCAAGATTGGAAGCAAATTGAATGCACTTTTTATGAAGATGATGAAAGTGTGAAAATTCTTCCGTATTTGGCACTAGCCCCATAGTGGTCACCCTGGATCTGCAATAAATAATCTTGAAATTATCCTAATACACTCACCAATGCATTTGCTCAATGTCCTCCTGGTTATATAAAAGCAGCGACTCTAAATTCAGATGGGGACATGGTGCCCACACGTTCACACACAAAAAAATAGATGAAAATGCGAAAGCAAACTTAAAACTTTGCAGTCGCCAAGATATTCAAATTTGTACTATATACCTAGCTCTATCACACCTGGTTCTACTTTTTTTCCGAGTTTTTTTAATGATAGATTTCTTAATTTCGGGAATCTGGGACCTTTGTCTGTCATCCTTGGGATGCTACTCGCAAAGTTTGTTGAGAATCTTTCATTGCATGGAGTTTTTAAAGAGAATCTGAAAATGTTTTTTGAAAAATGCATGCATTACTGACGACGAACGCCACACGATAAAAGATGGCTATTTGCAATATTAGCTTACTGTCTTGAGCCTTTGGCTAATATGACTGTAAAATCTAATGATTCAAAGTTAATTGATTTGAAGAAAACTTTCTTCCATTTCGAGCACATCATATGTTCAGTTTCTGGCTTGAGATAATGCAAATGCTTTATGCTTGTAATGTGATCTCTGAACATGTAGATCAATGATAAAAGTGTGAAATGAGTAAACTCGCTTACACACAAAATATTCCATGCTTTTACTATAGATTCTGAACTAGGGCAATGTGATTTTTCAGTTGATTAATTAAAAGCAAACAGGATCTCGGCTTCATTTCATATGGACGTAAAAAAGGGTCGCAAGTCTCACGTTTGTAAACTGTGTCGACGTCTTTGAAGAATGCTCCTTATTCCTAGTCACCAATTACAACAGCATCTTCTGACTTTTCACATATTTTAGACATACAAAAAAAAAGTGACTGATTTCTAATGGCCCGCATCTGCCACTGGTATGTATGCAGTCAAGTCTGTTTGCCCTGCAACTACACTGCCAGTTGCTAACAGCCTGTCTTGCAGTTGCATCAATCTTCCTTCAGCAGCAGTTCCTCAATAGATGCAGCTTTGTCTGTAGTAACCAGAACATACAATGACATATTTTCATTTAAACATCCTCCTCAAATCGTCCCAATTCCAATGATTGTATGTAATTTCCCTTCCACTGTTTAACTTGAAGAAAAGCTGCTGCTGAAGTGGAGGGAAGGGACCTTTTAGAAGTGTTGGGGACGGAGAATAATGTTATGTAGTTTGTTCATATCTGGCTTCAGACTGCTTTTTCGCCGGAAACATTGAATTCAGCCTTCATGCTGCTCACATTTCCGAAAAAAAAAATGTATTGCTGAAAGTTGTTAACAGTGTAAAGCCTCAAGGCAATATGAAATATTTCTTTTATAAAGATGCAGATCCAATAACATGAAATTTTAATGGTAAAAGTAAGACATATCAGAATTCATTTGTACGTGTCATATGTCGCTTGAAGCCGACGAGAAGGATGCTGTTTGTATTGATCGACTGATGAATCCAGTGTTCTAGTAATAGAAATGTTAAGGCATTTCTTTCTTTTTATCTGGCTATGAATCACAATGTTTTACATTTTTCAGAAAGTCACTGGGTGAAACCGCGCGAAAATATGACAAAATCCTCTTCTATACAAATTATCACGGTCATATGACTTACCTTCCGTCTCTCTTTGATAAAAATGCATTTACCAAAAGTTTTGCAACAAAAGACACAAGTATCGTCTAAACTTGTAAACATGGAGGCAAATCATCAACAGGTACGAAAAAGATGTTTGAAAAATTCTGCTGAATGATTTAAGACCAATTTTTATTTACTACAAGTGCACTTTGGAAGCTATATGAGAGTTCAAATAAAAGAAAATAAATGACAGATGAAAAAAAAAAGAATTGTAATATAGACACAGGTAACCATTTAAAATGAAGGAATATTATTAGATTACATCGCAGTTACAAGATACATGTGTATTTTAAACAATTCCTGCCATATAAACATGTTCAGAGGCTTAATCTAAAAAAATGTATAATATGAGTAGTACAGTACTTTTAATCAATGCAGATCTATGCAACTATTGTAGGTGAAAGGATAAGATTTCACTAATGTTGTGAATAGTATTATGCCAACATTTTTTTTTTTTTGCCCTTGAACTTATGGTTGCAGGCATGACATGTAACGTTCTGCAGGTTACATACGTGTATATATTCTGTATAAACTTGAGTATACACAGTAGGTTGTATATACGTGTATCCTGCGTGTATATCTATATAAACTTGAGTACACACGGTAGTAATTTGAATAGATTTATAAAATGCAAATCTAAGCAGATATTTAGCGACTTATTCCTGAGTGTACTACATTAATGATTCTTAGCAGTAGAATTAAGACCACAGACAACAAGGGGCCATTACAGATGAAATATATGGAGATACGGGCTTGCACAGACATATGGCGGCCATTTTGCATGTAATTATATGCAAATATATGCAAAAACTATATATAGGGATGCTTGAAAGTTACTACAGATATGGTAACTGTATTCCTTGACCTAAAAAAAAAAAATAGGTTTAGACACCAGAATTTACTTTCCGAGATATAAACATAAATAGGTTGTATGACGGCCATTTTGAATTTATGCAAATTAGACACTGATCCACCGCTCGAATTTTAGGGAACTTTTAATTTGTTATTTTAATAGCTCTTCCAAGTCAAATGCAAGTGGAATCCTTTCTGTTGCAATTAGTTGGGGGTTAACCCACAGCACTTTTTGCCGTATTTTGACTGGACTATAGTAGCTGCTCAGCTCAGGTAGCTCAGCTCATCACTCGTGTGTGCGCTTGTACTCTCTTTGTTACGTCACTGTCAAGCTGCGCAGCTAGGTCGCGTACAAACACAACTGAGGAACGTCCTTAAAGTCATCGATTTATACAGAAATGGACTATTATCGGACAACTACGTTCCACGACTCCTCTTGTCAATAATTGGAATACATCGGTAAGTATTCAAATTGACGCATTTTTTTTTTAATATATAAGTTTAAATTTAACCACGATACTACGCCTTTCCAGACCCGAAATCCACTTTACTGTGACACTGATAGCAGGTCTGTAACACTTTCTAAAACTGACTTGCACATAATACATGAACGTATGCTGTTCAGCTCAAACAAGGTAGTGTACAGTAATAACTTTTCCACTTTTTACACTGTAGTTTTAGATGATCCAGTACGAAGGGAGAAAAAAAGTTACTGCATCCAGTGCTTACTGAAACAGGCGAATTGCAATGTGAGCATCCTTTCATGTGTATCTTGAATGCATAGGCACACAACAAACCTGTGCTTTTGTTTTCTAATTAGTGTAAAAGTGGTTTCTTTCGAGGTGGTTTTATTTTCGCGCTTTTACTGAATCCTCTCTTTAGGTTATGAATTAAGATTTTTGAGTTACAGTAGCTTCTGTCGCAATATCTAAACACCTCAGCAAATCTTATTCTTTTGGCATTGGTTCCCTTATGTATTTATGTCCAGTTGTATGTCTGATATTTCGGCATTTGATCTTAGTTGCCTTGTCTTGTCTTGTCTTGTCCTGTCCTGTTTTATCTTGTGTAAGAGTTGTGTGCAGTACCCAAACACATGCAGCAATTGTAATCTTCCGAGCACTGGTTCCCTTTTGTCTTAAAAAATTCTTCAACATTTATTCTTGTCTTAAATACATAAAGTTAGATTTAAAGTTGTCTGCAGTACATGAACACTGAGCAGCTCTATGTTATCCTGTAAAATGTTGGCTCCCATTGATTTACAATGTCTGATACTTCAGCCTTCCTGAGTCTGTGCGTCTCAGTCCTGACTGTAGCTTTCATTCCTATCGACATCTTCGTCGTCTCCTCCATGAAGGACAGCAATGGCATGTTTGAGGTAAGTCCTCCTCCTTTCAGTCAGTCTCGAGTCAAAGCTAGGTCAGGGAAGTACACTGTGTGCAGGCACGAGTGTAGTCATGCAAGTACCGAGACAGTAATTTCGGGGTCATCCCACGAGACCGACACCCACGAGTCATACGGTCCACGAGACCGACATCAATAATAGGTTCATGAGTCATACAGCCCACGAGTTCGACACTACGCACAAAAGGCTCATGAGACCGACACTAAGCAAACACAGCCCACGAGACCGACACTGAGCAATAAAGGCTCACGAGATCGACACTAAGCAAAGAAAGACCACGAGACCGACAGTATATAGGCAAAGAAGGCCCACGAGACCGACACTAAGCAAAAAAAGGCTCACGAGACCGACATTAAGCAAAGAAAGCCCACGAGACCGACAGTAGGCAAATAACGTCCACGAGACCGACAGGATAAACAGTGCCATCTACATGTCAGTAACCTGTACAGGGTGTTCCATGAACGGAAAAATAACATACTGGCGGGTGCAATTTCGTCACGCTATCAAGTGAAAGATGGTAACCATCTACATATGAACGACATCAAATATGCACTTCTACATACTTCTTGGGGGGGGGGGGGGCAGGTCTGTCAGGGAGCGACATTGTTATCAATTAGAAAAACATTATTGTATTCTTCATGTCCCTCCCCCCTCCCAAAAAAAAAGAAGACAAAAAACACAAATGAATTAAGAAAAGAGGACAAGAACGATGTATGGATTAATTTTAGAGCTTTGATAATGCCATCGTGCTATTTTTAATATGCTTTCCCAGTTTTTAGCTAGAAGACGGACAGGAAGGACTTTTTACCTCTTCTCTTTCTCGATTCACGAGTTACTTAGGCTATATTAGATATCCTACCCTCCTATTTAGACGTTTTGTAGTAAGATCTATTCGTAAACTATAATGTAATTCAACTGATTTAAACCTTTTATATCGCAAGGATTCACCTTAATTTGTGGCTTGTGTTATTCTCCTCCAAACAGTACATTTTTTTTTTCGTGAAATACAATAGCTGTTTTCATGGATGCATTTTGTTTTTTTCCGAATCCCTAACGCTGCCTTAGTAGACCTTTACTTTTTTTTAATTAATACTAAATCAACACCCTCGCAGGATCATTGTGGAAAGATCTGTTGCACACTTTTACTGAATTTTGTTCATTCTTTTAAACAAACACACACCCACGCAAACACAATTAAAGATCCTGATCATTACAGGGGGTGGGGGGGGGGGGGCAACTGATGGGTTACACCCTGGCAACTCTTCTTTTCCATCTCTCAAATCTTGTTATGCCATTTTCAGGACACCCTATACAATTTATTGGTCTATAGGTGGCGCTGTTCATCCTGTCGGTCTCGTGGGCCTTCTTTGCTTAGTGTCGGTCTCGTGAACCTCTTTTGCGTGATGTCGGTCTCGTGAGCCTTGTATGCGTAGCGTCGGTCTCGTGGGCCTTTTAAGCGCAGTGTCGGTCTCGTGGGCTTTGTTTGCTTGGTGTCGGTCTCATGAGCCTTATGTGCGTAGTGTCGGTCTTGTGAGCCGTATAACTCCTGGCCCCCGTTGCAAGAAAGTTGCAATCAATTGCAAACAATTGCTAATTTTGAAACAACCATTCTGATTGGCTCAGGGTCTGCCCTATTAAGAATACATGCATGCAACAATGATTTTGATTGGCCAGTGACAATCAGTTGCAAGTTGCGTTTAAACGCAAAGTTTCTAGCAACGGGGCCCTGGGCTTATTTTACTTGATGTCGAACTCGTGGGCTTTATTTACTCAGTGTCGAACTCTTGGGCTGTATAACTGTTGGGCTGCATGACTTGTGAGCTGTATGACTCGTGGGCTGTATGACTTGTGAGCTGTATAACTTGTGGGCTGTATGACTCGTGGGTGTCGGTTATGCTTAATGTCATGTGCTCCTTCTGCTTCTTCTTTGATTTGTTATTGATTTTTTTTATTATTATTATTATCATCATCATCATTATTATTCTTATAATAATTTTACTACTGTCATTATCATAATCTTTGTTCACTTTGTCAGATAGCAGGACTTTGTAATATTTAACCCTCCTCTTCTGAATCATTTTAAGAAGTGACATAGAAGACTGATAAATAAAATGTACCGGGTACTAGTCTTGTTACTTGATCTTCAAAATGTAACAAGTGCATCTAGAGCAGTTTTAGTCATTCAAATATAAAATGTAATAAACCACAAAGGAGAAGAGAAGTGTAAAGCATGATGTCACCTGATATGTATGCCCCTGATATTTAACATTAGGGGTACCAGTATTATATACTCTAAGAACCAACCCAGCTAACATTTGGACGTTTTCTGAACGTTCTTGAAACGTTCCAAGGTCGTTATTTGGACATTTTGTCAAAACGTTTTCAGAACATCTATTTGTGGAAGGTTTTCGACGTATTTAAAACGTTTAAAACGGACATTATAAAAACGGTTTTTAAACGTTTAAAAAACCAAAAAAAAAAAGCCTTTTGGAATTTTTAAAGACCTGCAGAAAATCTATTGGACGTTATAGACGTCAGTAAAACCTTTTAAGAATATTCAAAACCTTCTGTGTACGTTCTGCGGACGTCCAGAAACGACCGTCTAGAACGTTCAAAAAATGTTTTAAGAACGTCTAAAAAGTCTTATGACCCGTTCCAGAACGTTAAGAGAACCTTTCACATCCGTCTAGAACGTCCAGAAACCCTTAAAGAACGTCTGTTTATTTTTTATTGGGTATTAAAAAAAAAAAAAACTATAGTTATGAGATTATATAGGCACAATCTGGGATTAATGTACCCTAATCCTAATCCTAAATAATCCTATCCTTACCTGTTCCTAATGTCCTACCATCTATACCTATACTACATCCTTTTCCCAATTGATGAATCTGCATCACATTGTTTTATATACCAGCAAAATGTTGTAATGCATGAAGACATGGTAATACTAAAATTAGATCACACACACCTTAATAAGGACTATTAACATATGAAAATACCTTTTCATAACACAATTTGAAATTGTGAATAACTAAACAATAACGTAGGTTAGTTTATTTTTAACACAGAAAGTTTGAACCCAGCATACCCCTGTCACACTTATTCGGAATCAGCACGAATCAAGCAGAACCAGCCGGAATTAAAGATTTTCCAAATTCGTGCCACATTCGGGAGAAAAATTCAAATTCTAACAGTTTGGTAGGGAGTGCTTTCGAATACTTGGAATGGACTTCGAATCCTTCTCGAATCCTTATTGCGCATTCCGAATGAATTAGCTCTCGAATGCTGCTCGAATGTACTTGGAACGCTGTAGGAATATTCAGAATACTGTTTGAATGGGGTCAGAATCTTTAGAAAGCACTTCGAATGCCGCACGAGCGCGGTTCGATTGCTGCCCGAAGTCTGATGGTCGGAAAGCGTCTCGCATGCAGTACAAACTCATTTCGAATGCGGTCAGAACGTTCCATGAATGGCTACCAAACATACTTTGAATGTTCACGAATTCAAACAGAATGCAGCCCGAAAATTTGGAATACACTTAGAGTGTACTTAGAATGCAACACGAATGTCCCGTGTGTGTAAGAATTCCGCCGGAATGGTCTCCGATAGCGTATAAAATGGTGATTTTCACCAGTCTGAACCCGATCATCTTTGGACCATATTGCTTTGCTACAGATTGCTGTCCTCCAGCAAGACCTTCTTGAAAGAGAGTGTCTAGGCTAGTTACCCCCTGGGCAACTACCCCGACCCTCCCGTGACCCTAACCCTACTCCTTATCCTAACCCTAACCCAAACTCGAACCCTTAAGCTAACCCTAATCGTAATCTTTACTCTAACCTTTTCACTAATCAGTATTTAACTGGGGGTAATTGTGTGAACATTTGAGCATTTGAGATATTTTGGCAGAATTTGAGGTGCAACACCGTTTCGATTCTCCCTCAAATGAGATCAGATTGTTTCAAATGCTGATAGAATGCCGTCCGAATATTTAGAATGCCGTAGGAATGTTTAGAATGCAATCAGAGTCCAGTTAGAATGCCTTTCGAATAAAAATCGATATTTCTCCACTTCGAATGCTCCTCGAATGTTTTAAGGTGGTGGAGGAGTTTAAAGCTGGCAAGGTTAGGCTAGTGATGATGATGAGGGAGTCAAAGGACCAGGCAATAGCAGGAGATAGGCCACCGATCCGCACAGGGAGGAAGTGGAGGGCGGAGGAGGCTGCGTACGAGGCAGTGGCAATGGCAAAGTGGAAGGAGATGCAGGGTGCGGTTCAGGTGGGTCGGAAAGGGGTCGGGTTTCATCAGGGTGTTAGATGGTACAGCAAGCAAGGCAGGAAGGGTAGGAGGGAGTTGGTGGTGGAGGCGGTTAAGGAGAAGGAGGAGGAGTATCGCTTTGCCAAGGCTGTACAGCAGGAAGTGCAGGGAGCATGGACTCGATGGGAAGGGGTGGAGCAGAGGAAGGTGTCATGGAATGACCTTTGGTCAATGTCCTCTGGAGCTGTGCGCTTCATGATCAGTTCCACCTTTGATGTTTTGCCATCTCCAGTAAATCTTCAGAGATGGGGCATTGTGGAGGATGGTGGATGCAGGGTTTGCAACAAGGCAAAGGGCTCACTAGAGCACATTTTGTCAGCATGTGGAGGTCTATTACAGGCCTATACATGGAGGCATAACCAGGTGTTGAAGGAGATGGCGGAGGTGGCGAGGGTGGCAGTGGAGGCAAGGAAGAAGAATGGGCCTCCTAGGGTGAGGGGAATCCGGTTTGTGAAGGAGGGGGTGAGATGCAGTGGGAGAAGGAAGGGTCAGAGGGATGATGGTGGGGGGATCTTAGCAGCGGGGGATGATTGGGAGGTGCGGGTGGATGAGGGAAACCGTACAGTGCCAGAGGAGGTGGTAGTAACTGCCCTTCGGCCGGACATGGTGCTGGTGGCTAGGTCTGTGCACAGGTTAGCAATGGTGGAGCTGACTGTGCCATGGGAGACAAGGATGGATGAGGCAAGGGAAAGAAAGCTGGATAGGTATGCTGAGTTGAGGGAGAGTGTGAGAAAAGGGGGTGGAGAGCGGAGGTGCATACTGTGGAGGTGGATGGGGTGCAGGGGATATGCTGGACGATCGGTAAGGAGGTGGGTCAGAGGGATGGGAATAGGTGGTAGGGACGGGGAAAGGTGGATCAGGAGAATTTGTGGGGCAGCAGAGACAGGATCTGCATGGATAGTAGGGAAGGCCTGGGGGGGGGGGGTGGTGGGAATAGGGGGTGTAGAGAGAGTGCTTCTGGAGTGAGGAGAAGTGATTGATGCCAAGCGTTTTCCTTTTTTAAATCTTGTTTTGTGATGTTTTGCTTTGTTTTGTTTTGTTTTGTTTTGTTTTGTTTTGTTTTGTTTTGTTTTGTTCTTCTTTGAAATGCCATGGGGGTGCTGTCAAGGGGATCCTAACGCAGCGCCGGCCAGCCAGGGGGAGGTGTACAGCACTTAAATGGCCGAAACACTGGTGATCCCTGGTGTGCTGCTGACGACCCATGGCATTTGCGGAGTTAACATCTTTCCGTTTATTATCTAGCATGCTTAAAACATTCGGGCTGGTCACAAGAATGGGCCCGAATGTTTGGAACGCACTCAGAATATCGTCAAAATTTTTAGAATGCACTTCGAATATGCAGGAAGGCAGGAAGAATTTTCATTCCAACGGCATTCCGGCTCATTCTGCCTCTAGTGTGACGGGGGTATAGGATTTCAATGTCATTTATCTAAACTTATTTGAATATTCATAAATAGACATGAATATTCATGATAAACAAACCAATGATGAACACGTAGCAGACCAAATAAAAACGTTTTTTAAACGTTCAGTAAAGACAAAGTCGACGTAGCAGATATAATAAAAACGTTTTGTGGACGTTTATCATGGACGAAAACGTAGCAGACATAATAAAAACGTTTTTTTACGTCCATTGACGTTTTTAAAACGTTTTCCAAAAAAAACCTGTGCCTTGCGGTAAATGCTAAGTCCCAACTTTGACGTATGTACGTTTTTAAAATATCCATTTTATACGAAGACGTACGGAACCTCAAAGAAAAAAACCGTTTAGGAAACGTTCTGAAAGCGTTATGTGTTTGCTGGGAAATCAGTGCTTATATCAGTGAATTGCAATTTGTCAATCTGTTGCCACAGAAGCAACTTGATGCAAAATAATGAAATTGGATATAAATCGACAATTGAGTTTTAAAAATTAGTCTCAGCATCATTTAAAAAATTAGTGTCATCATTTTCACTTTCATATTGAGTACGTAATACTTTGACCTCTGTCATGTTCACTCTCTGTGTTTCACTGTAGGACTGGGCAGCAGACAATGTGACCAGAAGCAACATTCAGCAGTATATGCAGTACAGCTACTATGGTAGGAGCTTCTTTTGCTCTACATTTTTACATGTATGTGTTAGTGAAGTGTATACTTCCTGAATTCAACACTAATCTGAGACTGCCATGCATGATCACTTTTTGAGGACATTCTGTTTTTCAAAGCCATATATGTAACTTTTTATAGAAACATTAAAGGTAGGGAATCCAATTTGCATGCCTCAAATGAAGAGTTGTATAAATACCGTGGTATGTTGAAGAGAGTATCATTTTATAAACTCCCATAAAGTATTGAAAGTGGAAGGTAACATTTAGTACATTTTTATTGACCGTTAGATTTTGAATTGAATTTTTTTCGGGTCTCACCGTAAATTCCAGTACATTACTAGGCTACCTTTGCAGACCCATGCACTGCATGTGTGTCCATCATGTATATTTTGTGAATAAAGTTCATCGAAACTTACAAACATTTCTATATACATTCTTGCCACACACTCTATATGTTATTACATCAGCTCTTATACTTTTAGATTTGTGTTTATAGATAAAAAATACAGAAGACCGCAACAAAAAGGCTTAAGTGTGGCTGACACACAGAACTACTGAGTAGTTGAGTTTTGTGCATTATTCAAATTGTAGATAGCTGTTGACTTCCAAATTTCTCAGCACTGGCCTAAACAAGTCCCCTGAGGTTCATATTTAATGTTTTGCCGCATTTTGAGAGGTCTGTAAAAGGTATCCCCTACCTTTAAGTAACGAACATTCCTAGCCTTGCTGTGTTGTATTTTTATGCCTCCGCCACGAAGTGGTGCTGGAGGCATTATGTTTTCGGGTTGTCCGTCCTTCCGTCTGTAATGAAATTTTCGGACAGCGTAACTAAAAAAAACTTTGAGGTACTAGTATCCTAATAAACTTTGCATGTGTGTGTATTAGGGGGTGAAGTTGTGCCTATCAACTTTTTGGTGCACATGCTCAAAGTCAAAGGTCAAAAGATCGAGGTTAAATGCTTAAAATTTCACTATTTCCCCCATATCTATGCAATGCCTGAAGATACTTTCTTGAAACTTAGTGTATACATGTATTACTCAATTAAGATTATCTGGTGAGAGTTTGGGGTCAAAGGTCAAAAGGTGAAGTAAAAATGTTAAAATTTAACTTTTGCTCCATATCTTGGAAATTTTTCAAGGTATCTTCATGGAACATAGTTTATATGCATGTACTGACTGGCAGTAATTATCTAGGGAATTTGGGGTTCATGGGGTCAAAGGTCAGTGGTCAAAGGTCAAGGGCAACATTTCAAAATTTTACTATTTCCCTTATATTTATGCAATGTCGGCAGGATTATTTTCTTTTTCAAACTTTGTGTATAACTCAATAGAGATTCTCTGGGAAGTTTTTTTTTTTCTTTTTTTTGGGCCAAAAAGGTCAAAGGTCATAAGGTCAAAGATCGAGTGAAAGTGCTAAAATTACTTCTTCCTCCATATCTTGGAAGTGGCTCAAGTTATCTTAAAACTTAGTACATATTTATGCATGTTCTGCCTGACAGTGATTTTCTTAGGAATTCTAGGGTTAAAGTCCAGTTGAAAATAGTTAACAATTTACTATTCAATACAGAAATTGCACTTTTTCTCCATACCTTGAAAAATACTCAATGCATAAACTTATGAAAGGGTCAAAGTCAAGTAAAAGCCCTCAATTCCCCAAATACATGCTCTCTTATTCATCAAATTAAACCCCGGTCAAGGAAGGTGAACAAAAACAAACAACTTAACAAACGACAAAAAAACAACAACAACAACAACAACCGAGATGGAATACCACTATTCAATCAACGCACAACGCAAGTTTTCCGTGTGAGGAATGTTCACGAGTGAAGCTGTAATTGCAAAGTGTACTGTGGCATTTTGGCGATTTGTCCCTCGGTTTGGGCGGGTTGTGCGCTGGAGCAAAATATGTGAACTTGGCAAGCTGTTAACTTACTCCTACATGTGAATGTTGCACCTAAAGAGTTAAGAATTAAATAATTCATTTTCCATTCCTTGTTCTTCTTTTCTTTCTTTCATGTATGACATTTAAGCTGTAGGTGTAGGACATATCATTTGCTCGGTTGAAACGTAATTTCCTATGTTGGTGTAGTAACTGATGAATTACACATCACTTCCGTCATTCTCCGCTTATCATCAGAGTGACATCAAATTGATTTTGCGTAGGGGATGAACAACTGATTAGATGTGCATTTTTCACCATGGCTTCTTTTACTGTTTCTGTTTATTTCTGACGATCTGTAATGTCTGATATAAAGCAGGTTTTAGGATTATAGAGGATGTTCAAAAGCAACTCTAAAGCACTGGAAATTAGGTAAGGTTTATTTAGAGATGACTTTTCAGAGGTAATAAACTTTATCAAACTAATTGTTTATTTGTTTTGATGGTCATTACACTATTGGGTATCTTTCAATGCAAATTGTGATGAATTTAGGGGACTAAGGTAAATTGTATATCACATTTTATGTTAATATCAAATCATTTTTTCTTCTCCCTGTAGCTCTCTATTGTTGCAATGCTGTACTCATCTTCTTCGTCATACCATTTGTCATGTGTTTGTATAAAGGAGATGAGGACAGTACAGGGTCAGAGGTAAGTTATTGGTATTTTTTCAATCTAGAGTCAAGATGTTTGTCTTACTTATAAGTTCATATTCTTGTTTGCCATTGCACAGTCTCTATTACTTCAAGCTATGCAATTGATAATATACAAATATCGACTGCTTCAGAGGGAAATGGTGATTAACTGTTTGCACCGAGGACAGTAGGTGATTTCTCAACAGTGCTATTCCCCGAGACGAAGTTGAGGGGCATGGCACTGTTGAGAAATCATCGAGGGCAAATAGTTTTACCATGATCCGAAAGAAAGCAGTCGATATTTGTAGGAGTCCCTCTCGAGCATTTTACTAAATTAATGACAAGGTGTCCTTTTGGAAATGTGCAGGCTTCTCGGTAATTCCAGGCTGTGGCAGTGCAGCAATGCATGCTATGCAGCGTGTAGCGAACGATGCCGCTGCGCTATACTGTAATGTAATGGGCCACCGTGTATTCACTGTTGTTGATTTTTCCGAGCTACACAGCGCGAGCGTAGAACTGCGAAAGAAGGAGCCAGGGCCTGTTTCACTAAGCTCTGGGATCAATCCTAGGTTCAATTCAATTGATCTCAGGGGCAGTTAGGGGATCGATCATTCCCAAAAAGTTAGGAACTGTTTCACTAAGCCATTTGGGAACGATACAGAGCTAGAAATTGAACCCAAAGTTGGGATTGATTCAGATCAGACCCAAGTTGGGAAAGATCCATTACACTCGCTGAGTTGTGCACTTGTGACTGTTACGTCATAATAGCGATGATCTCCCACAGAAGCGTCATAATGGCAATGAAATGATACAATTTGTCATGTGCTCGTATGTTACATACAGTAGGAGAAAAGAGAAGAGCAAAAAAATATGAATGAAGGGTAGGAAAAAAGAAAGAAGGAAAGAAAAAAAATAAAGAGGAAGAGGGTGAGGAAAATGCATACGTATACGAGTAACACGTCAAGGCTAAGTATGTTGCCAAGTATAATAACATAAAGACCTCTCAAAGGGTGAAAATTATGTTGAACCTCATACAGAATTTTGTGCTAGTTTCACCTATATGCCACCTTGGGCATTTAGCACACATGATATACACTAGTACAATATATATATATATATATATATATATATATATATATATATATATAAAACGTATCTGTTCCTCTCACACTGAGGACTGTAATTGCTGTCATTAATGTTCGGAACAATATTGTATTCTTTATTTGTTATATGTTGTATTCTTATTTGGCATATATGTTTGTTTGTTTTTTATTGTTCCACAATCCACATTTCAACAAATACATAGAACATAAACATCACAATACAAAAGCATGGATGAATTGTCAAGTACAGCTTATAAGACAATAAAACATGTGAAATATGAGGAATCTACATAGAAGCATTGCTGGTAGGGTGTAGATTCCCAGATGCGGATGTGAGAATATTTCTTACTTGGTATATGTAATCAAAGAAATGACACTTTGTGACTGGAGAAAAATAAAGGCCAAAAAGTAAAAAAAAAAAAAAAAAACAAAACAAAAACAAAGAAAACAATGTCCACGGCACAAGACTTCTTGAGAGTTGCGTGATCACCCGAGCGAGGTACAAGTCAGATGCAGTGTACAATAGCAGAGATAACAAATGTGTACAAAGGAAGTTCAGGAGATAATACAGAAATCGCGAGCGAGGCACATGTTACATAATCGATAATGTCAGTAATGTGAAGTATGAACAGAGAATGTCGAGGAGGATTGAAAAATAGCTATAGATATGAATTCAGAAAAACTAGTTTAAGTTTATGCTTAAATGAATGAAGAGACTGAGATTGGATTATTTCTCTATCCAACTCATTCCAAAGTTTAGGTCCTGTAGTGGTTATTGTTTTTAAAGCAGATACGGTCCGTACAGGAGAAAGATGAAAAGAATCTTTTTGTCTAGTAGGGTGAGAATGAACTTCAGTATTTTTGACAAACATCGAAGAAAACACATCAGGGAGACCACCTGAAATGACCCAATATTGAAATATTGAGCTGTAGAGTTCATTTCCCAAATTGCAGGCTTAAAACGATTCAGTATAAATGGACTGGAAACAAACACTGGGAAATGATCAGACATATCCGAAACTATTATACCTTGATCAGATAGATAATGAATATTAGTAAATATATTATCAATAATTGTAAGTTGAATCAAATATTCTGGTAGGTTTAGTTATACAAGGCGTAAAAGCATATGAAAACATAGTGTCCACAAAATCCTGGCAACAGGGCTTTTCGTGATACTGCGGTAAATCAAGATTGAAATCCCCCATTAAAAAACAATGTTTATTATGCAAAGACTCAGAATTCAATACGGAATTCAGTACATCAAAAAAAGCAGTATGATTACAATTTGGTGGTCTATAAATCTCACCAATCAAAATATTCTTTCCAGCTGGTATGTCGATTTCAATAAAAATGCTTTCAGAATCTTCAGTCATATGACATAAATTCTGAATCAAATCAAAATTGAATCCTTTCTGAACATAAAGAGCCACACCCCCTCCTTGTTTATTTACTCTGTTATTAAACACAAGAGAATATCCATCCAAATTAACTAGGGGAAGTGACACGTCAGACAACCACGTTTCGCACAAACCTATAACAGAAAAATTCGCATTGTGTAAATTCAAAAATGTCTTCAGTTGGTCAAGTTTCTTATACAAACTTCGTATATTGAAATGAAGAATAGAAAGTTGTTATCCATCTTGAAAAAAATCACGTGTACATATGTCCTGAGGGGAAATATAATCGGAACCTCTACATCGCGGTAATGTATCATTCTTTGTATCATTCTCATCATAAGACAAATCAAATTCTGGAGTTTGTTTGTTTAACCTTTTTATAATATCGGAATCAGAGATCTCATTATCATCACCATAATAATGCATATCCATACGACTGGTCATTAAGTCACTGCTCTCTCCATTAGTTACCATAATGGAGGAGTAAACCTTCGGATTTGAAAGACATTCAAGATAGGTGAATCAGGGAAACAGAGCTGAATAAAGCACCTCGCCAGATGACAGGAAAATGTGTGTGTGTATCTTTGAAGCGCCATGAGAACTGGAAGGTGGAACTGTGCGCTATACAAGTAGCCACTATTATTATTTTTATTGTTATTATTCACACTATATGGTTTCATGTAAATATTATATATATTATATATACACAAAATTCACAGTGCGCCAACAAAACCATTAACTATAGCACTCGATAAAACATCAATTAACTACAGCATTTGAGATCTTCTGAATGTCTTAATAAAGTCAAGTGACACCAAAATATTCACGTTTGATGCAAATTAATAAGGCAATGCCAAAATGCCACAGGAAAAAATGCAATGTTGTATATACACTCTACATTATCTAAAAGCCTGTATTTGGGTTTCAACACCACTACATCACATTCACACGTGAAGGGCAAATCATTGACATCTGGCTGTGTTAAAATCACATAAAAGAAACAATGGTAATTGAAGTCATGAATGAATAAAATACTAAAATCAACACCAATGAAGTTTCTAAAATGCATCTTTATTCTATATACAGTAGCTCTTTTCTTCTCTTATGACTGAAAAATTATTCAAATTCATGGTAGAAACTAAGACAACTCCATTCAGACACTCCCTCTTTTAAAGCAGAATACTGAAAGAAAAGCTAATACTGTTGGATTATAAACCCATTTCAAGCTTAGAGCATGATAAACACAGCGGCCTTTAATTCATTCATTTAGAAAATTGCGTTTTGGAGAACGGCTGCTTAGAAAAATTGTATTCTGAATCATGTTCAATCGGAAGATCCGTGGTTATTTTGGGGGCGTGTCCATGACGTCATGGGGTGAAGGGCAAACCCGGAAATATCACACAACAGCCTGAGCTTACCTATCTATTATGCTCCCGATGAGAGCGAGATGTCGAGGCTCGTACCGCGAAATCCCAAGACATTTTTGTATCAGAATGTCACCAAAAAAAAAAAAATAATAAATAAAATTGTTTTCTCTTTCAAGTCTCGGGTGAAATCATACATTTCCTCGTAAAAATAAAGTCTGTTACGTGTTATTTAGGCCACGAATACAGGAGTTGTCTAGGCCTGTAGTGGGTGCTTCGTAGTCGATCAGTCACATGCATGCGCCCATCGCCGGCCGCGTATGTCGCGGTGCAGTAGCCTCTGTGTATCAAAGAGCGGAGAAGCCTGGGCTTCGTACCTCTTTGGTACGTACTACCAAGGAGCAGGTATGTAGAGCCCACTAATGTCAAAACAACCACTAATGTCATAACACGTCGACGACAAATGTCAAAACAACCACTAATGTCATAACACGTTGACGACAAATGTCATAACAACCACTAAAGTCATAACACGTCGACGACAAATGTCAAAACAACCACTATAAGACGTCGACGACAAATGTCAAAATCGGATCAACCACTAATGTCATAACACGTCGACGACAAATGTCAAAATTTCCATTTTTACTGCAAATGTCATAACACGTCGACGACAAATGTCAAAACAACCACTAATGTCATAACACGTCGACGACAAATGTCAAAGCAACCACTAATGTCATAACACGTCCACGACAAATGTCAAAGCAACCTCTAATGTCATAACACGTCCACGACAAATGTCATAACAACCACTAATGTCATAACACGTTGACGACAAAATAAAATATCAAAATCGGATCAACCACTAATGTCATAACACGTCGACGACAAATGTCCAAATTACCATTTTTACTGCAAACGTCATAACACGTCGACGACAAATGTCAAAATCGGATTAACCACTAATGTCATAACACGTCGACGACAAATGTCCAAATTTCCAAATTTACTGCAAATGTTATGACGCGTCAAAAGGGCGGATCCAGGAATTCCTTAAAGGGTAGGCGCCTTTACAAAATCAAAGGCTGGCGCGACCCTCGTCCCCCCCCCCATTTCTTATTTCTTATTTCTCTTTCTGTTGTGTTGACAAAATAAAGAGAAGGGGCACTAAAGGGGGATGCGCACCCTCTAAATACGCGATTGCGTCAACCACAAATATCAATATTGGATTAACCACAAATGTCGACCTCAAATGTCATAACGCGTCACAGGGGCGGATCCAGGAATTCCGTAAAGGGGAGGGGGAGCCTTTACAAAATCAAAGGCTGGCGCGACCCCGCTTTTCTTATTTTTGTTTCTGTTGGTTTAACCTTATATAGTAATGGTGCACCAGAGGGGGAAACGCCCCCTCTCGATCCATCATTGCGTCAACCACAAATGGAAAAACTCATTGCTTGCATTACAGGGGCGGATCCAGGAAGTTTGTAAACGGGAGGCATCTTTACAAAGTCAAAGGCTGGCGCGAACCTCCCCCTCCCCATTGTCTTCTTTTTATTTCTGTTGTGTTGACAAAATAAAGAGAGGGGCACTAAAGGGGGGGGGGGTGCGCCCCCTCTCAATCCGCGATTCCGTCAACCACAAGTGAAAATCGGGGATTAACCACAAATGTCATAACACGTCGACCACAAAAAATGTCATAACGCGTCACAGCGGTGGATACAGGAATTCCGAAAAGGGGGGAGGGGGCGCCTTTACAAAATGAAAGGCTGGCGCGACCCCCCCCCCCCCACCCATTTTCTTATTTTTGTTTCTGTTGGTTTAACCTAATATAATGAGGGTGCACCAGAGGGGGAAACGCCCCCTCTCGATCCATCATTGCGTCAACCACAAATGGAAAAAACTCATTGCTTGCATTACAGGGGCGGATCCAGGAATTCCGTAAAGGGGAGGCGTCTTTACAACGTCAAAGGCTGGCGCGACCATCCCCCTCCCCCATTGTCTTCTTTTTATTTCTGTTGTGTTGACGAAATAAAGAGAGGGGCACTAAAGGGGGTGCGCCCCCTCTCAATCCGCGATTGTCATAAGACGTCGACCACAAATGTCATAACGCGTCACAGGGGTGGATCCAGGAATTCCGTGAAAGGGGGGGGGGGGGGGGCTTTACAAAATGAAAGGCTGGCGCGACCCCTCCCCCATTTTCTTATTTACATTTCTGTCGTGTTGACAAAATAATTAGTTTTTCCATTTGTGATTGACGCAATGATGGATCGAGAGGGGGCGCATTACACTCTGGTTCATCCTCACTATATTAGGTTAAACCAACAGAAACAAAAATAAGAAAATGGGGGGGGGGGGTCGCGCCAGCGTTTGATTTTGTAAAGGCGCCCCCCCCCCCCCCCCTCCTCCGCCTTTATGGAATTCCTGGATCCACCCCTGTGACGCGTTATGACATTTTTTTCTGTGGTCGACGTGTTATGACATTTGTGGTTAATCCCCGATTTTGACTTGTGGTTGACGAGGGGGAGAGGGGGGCGCACCCCCCTTTAGTGCCCCTCTCTTTATTTCGTCAACACAACAGAAATAAAAAGAAGAAAATGGGGAGGGGGGAGAGTCGCGCCAGCCTTTGACTTTGTAAAGACGCCTCCCTTTACAAAATTCTTGGATCCGCCCCTGTAATGCAAGCAATGAGTTTTTCCATTTGTGGTTCACGAAATGATCGATCGAGAGGGGTGCTTTCCCCTCTGGTGCACCCTCACTATATTAGGTTAAACCAACAGAAACAAAAATAAGAAAAGGGGGGTCGCGCAAGCCTTTGATTTTGTAAAGACGCCCCCCCCCCCCTTTACGGAATTCCTGGATCCACCCCTGTTACGCGTTATGACATTTGTGGTCGACGTGTGATGACATTAATTGTGGTTAATTCAATATTGATATTTGTGGTTGACGCAATCGCGGATTTAGAGGGGGCCCATCCCCCTTTAGTGCCCCCTCTCTTTATTTTGTCAACACAACAGTAATAAAAATAAGAAAATGGGGGGATGGGGCGAGGGTCGCGCCAGCCTTTGATTTTGAAAAGGCGCCTACCGTTTATGGAATTCCTGAATCCGCCCTTGTGACGCGTCATGACATTTGCAGTAAATTTGGAAATTTTGACATTTGTCGTCGACGTGTTATGACACTAGTGCTTAATCCGATTTTGACATTTGTTGTCGACGTGTTATGACATTTGCAGTAAAAATGGAACTTTGGACATTTGTCGTCGACGTGTTATGACATTAGTGGTTGATCCGATTTTGATATTTTATTTTGTCGTCAACGTGTTATGACATTAGTGGTTGTTATGACATTTGTCGTCGACGTGTTATGACATTAGTGGTTGATCCGATTTTGATATTTTATTTTGTCGTCAACGTGTTATGACATTAGTGGTTGTTATGACATTTGTCGTCGACGTGTTATGACATTAGTGGTTGCTTTGACATTTGTCGTCGACGTGTTATTACATTAGTGGTTGTTTTGACATTTGTCGTCGACGTGTTATGACATTTGCAGTAAAAATGGAAATTTTGACATTTGTCGTCGACGTGTTATGACATTAGTGGTTGATCCGATTTTGATATTTTATTTTGTCGTCGACGTGTTATGACATTAGTGGTTGTTTTGACATTTGTCGTCGACGTGTTATGACATTAGTGGTTGTTATGACATTTGTCGTCGACGTGTTATGACATTAGTGGTAGCTTTGACATTTGTCGTCGACGTGTTATGACATTAGTGGTTGTTTTGACATTTGTCGTCGACGTGTTATGATATTTTTGCAGTAAAAATGGAAATTTTGACATTTGTCGTCGACGTGTTATGACATTAGTGGTTGATCCGATTTTGATATTTTAATTTGTCGTCGACGTGTTGTGACATCAGTGGTTGTTTTGACATTTGTCGTCGACGTGTTGTGACATTAGTGGTTGTTATGACATTTGTCGTCGACGTGTTATGACATTAGTGGTTGTTTTGACATTTGTCGTCGACGTGTTATTACATTAATGGTTGTTTTGACGTTTGTCGTCGACGTGTTAGGACATTAGTGGTTGTTTTGACATTGGTGGGCGATTTTGACATTAGTGGGCTCTACGGGGGTATTAATCACATTGAGTGATAGCTTTAGTTTGCACTGTGTCACCATGGCCTTCATGTTGGACTGAGACATGTTGCTTCACCTGAACAGGCTTAATTGCTAATGTTAAAGCTTGGTAGATTACCAGTACACTGTTGTACCTGGATACATAGAGTATTACAGCGTTGATATGTACTATATTCCTGCGTCTTCTCTCACACGTACATGTTCATTGCATATTTAAAGGGAATATGACAGAATTGTGGTGAAGCAACTCATACACACACATTTTTTTTTTTAGTTTTCCAAATTCAGTTTAAGATCAATTGTCATTATCATATTTAGATTTGTCTATTTAATATGACACATGGTCCACTCACTGACCTTTAAAAAGACTGTACAGTATTGGTTGAGGTGGGGATTCATGTTTTGAACATTCCTAAGTGAGATAATGAGAAACATCTTATGAAATATGAAAGAGCATGTCATTTTATGAAGGATTCAACGTTTATTTGATGAAAATTGGTTTTCAAATTGCTGAGATATCCAAAAAAGTGATAATAGTATAAGACTATAAGCCACGCGTTTTATTAAGATCTGTTTGTTTCACCTTGTTTTCGGATATCTCAGCCATTTCAAAACGTATTTTTATCAAACAAACTTTTGATACCCCTTAGAATTGCATGCTCTTTGACATCTCATAGAGTGGTTTCTGAATATCTCGCAAAATGTTAAAAGGTAAATCCTCACCTAAACCAGAACTGTATACACCCTTTAACCTTCCTCTTTGGTGTATTATAATCTGTGATTTCAGCGATGCTGCACTGCCAGTTATAAGTACACCCCATGCTATGTCGTGGTTGCTGGTGTCCTGCTGCTGGTCAGGTGAGTAGAAAAGAAAAGTAGATTTCCGTCAAAATTAACTCTGAAAACCCAAGGGGGAGGGGTACTGTGGATGTAAATGTCATGTGTTTTGTGAGGTTTGCGATTCACGAATTCTATGAAAATGTGAAAATACGTTTCTCTGATCCCAGCATGAATGTGACAGCAATGCATGTGTGCTGTGCATCCATGTACTGGTACCGGTACATACATATACACAGTACATGGATGCACATACAGTTTGTACATAACTGCATATTGATAAAGGGAGAAGTAATGTTGCAGGAAACTATTAAATAGTTCTCAAAACAAACAAACAAGGATACCATGGATGATTTTCTGAAAATTCAGAAAATAATCTGTGATAAACTGTGTATTTCATATAACATGAATATGTGAGGACATATTTTCAGTTTAGATATTGCGACTGATTCACACACTGCCCTACATCGACGTAAATAAGCACTGAATTGATCAGCGTTTCAGTAGCATACAGTTCTGTGCAATGAAATGATATATGTTGTGTGACATAGTATGCATGGGCTTGTTTGGAATGGTTCCCTGCCATTGAACCGGCCCCATGAAACTCAAATTTGTCATATATTTATGTTAATGATTATTCATATTCATCGATGATGCCTGCACGTCTAGAGATAAGGATGTTGTAGGTTCAAATCCTGCTTGAGTATACGTCCATGATTTCTTTTGTCATCCCTGCTCGAAAAAAAAAATCACAAAAATATTATAAAAATATTTCAAACATCACCAAGAAAATGTATTTATTTACAATATTTTTGTATTTAAAAAGGTGCTGAAAATATAAGAAAAATGCCTTACAAATATTTTTTGGAATATTTTTGTCACGTCGTGCTGCTACAGCAAAAAAAAAAAAAAAATAGTGTAAAATATGTTTTCTAGCTATTTTTTTATGCCATTATGGTTTGGGGCTACAAAAATACTGCAAAAATATATTTTTAAAATATTTTTTTAATACATTTTTGAGTTTGGACAAAAATGAAAAATATTTTCATGAGTTATCTTGATGTTTGAGTGTATCTCAGAACACAATAGAATGTACATTATGTATAATAGATGTGAAGACATTGTCAATATCCAAAGTAACCTTTCACAACCATCACCCTACAGCTAGTCTTAGAGTCTAGGCCTATTCAAACCTACAGATGTATCTACACCCTATACCTAATTGGTACCAGACACATCACACTCATTTATAAGGGGCCATCTAGTTATAATGCTTTAAGACGCGGTTACCAAGTAAATTACACTTTTGATATTTAAAAATGAGAATGCCTCCTCATAACACAAGTTGAAATTATGAATAAAACTACAATAATAATATTGAGTAAACTTTTTAACACAGTTCAAAGCTTCTTGTAATCATAAAAACAATTAGAACTATATTCTGTTTATTTCCATTCCAAGAGAATTTGAATAGCTTATGAATATGCATGACCAGTAGAAACCAGTAAAAACCAACTGGAATCAACTGGTATTATGGTTTTGTAATGGGTTTTTGTCTGGAATGAACTGGTAAGCAAGCCCAGTCAGGTTCATAGCTTTCAAGTGTCAAACTGTTTACACACAAATGGACACACACACGCACACATACACACACACACACACACACAAATATATATATATATATATATATATATTTTACATATTATATTATTATTTTACATATTATATACATTTTATATATTATATACATTTTCAAATCAAACTGATCGTTTACCAGTAAACGATCAGTTTGATTTGAAAATGTCTATGTCTTACTTCTTATGCATTTTATGATACATTGTTACGTCATAACTGAGTTTAAGGATTTTGCACTCATGAAGATAGCGCAAATTTTGAGCTAACAACCGTGCGTGTTGGTTGCTAGCTCAAACTCTAAGCTAACAACCAGGCGCGTTTCTTTGTTATTATTATTATATTTCTGTGCTGAGCTTCAAATACAAATATCACTGTTACCTTGAGGAAGATCCGTGCAAGGGTCGAAAATTTGGATTACAAATAAATGAAGTTGGATTCTAATGCATTATGTCAACTTGTTTGTCTTCATCGTCTTTATATATATATATATATATATATCCATCTTGGAATTTTCCACGTGTTGGACTTCGAATGTTGTAATTATTAGAAGAAAGAGTCTCAAGTACGCCATGGATCCAACTATTACAAAATTTTTATTACAAAATTTTCGGTCTGCCTCAGACCTTCGTCAGTGCAAAGACAATGATGGACAATGATAAACATGAATCATAACAACAATGCTATGCGCGTCATGCGCGTAGTGCGTTGCCCTGGAGCTGCGTTGTCAAGGAGAGCGCTGATACGTATAGGGGTATGGTAGAAAGTGAAGACTGAACTCAGACTCAACAAAAGTTTCAAGTGCTTGTTTGAATCATACTATGCTATATACTCTTTATAAAAATACATTGCTATATATACGTCCTTGTAATAATAGACTTTAGCGATTCTATTTTTTGTAGATAAACATCGAAGAAAAGACACATAGAAAGCATTGATTACAAATGGAGAAAAAATTAAAAGAAATGAGCTAATAATACAACTAGTTATAAGAGCATCTATTTACTGTAAAAATAAAAATTATATATATATATATATATATATATTATACGGATAATCAAGACATCATATTAAAAAAATAATGTTCAATACAAATATGATAGAATCTCAACATTAACTCAATTAAAATCTCAATGAAGACTAAACTCAAACTCAACAGTTCCGAGCGTATGTGTATATTGTATGCATGCCAATGTATGCTATATATACTATATATTCATTCATTCATTCATTCATATATTCATTCATTCAAATATTACATGGATGAATATATAGTATATATAGCATACATTGGCATGCATACAATATACACATACGCTCGGAACTGTTGAGTTTGAGTTTAGTCTTCATTGAGATTTTAATTGAGTTAATGTTGAGATTCTATCATATTTGTATTGAACATTATTTTTTTAATATGATGTCTTGATTATCCGTATAATATATATATATATATATATATATAATTTTTATTTTTACAGTAAATAGATGCTCTTATAACTAGTTGTATTATTAGCTCATTTCTTTTAATTTTTTCTCCATTTGTAATCAATGCTTTCTATGTGTCTTTTCTTCGATGTTTATCTACAAAAAATAGAATCGCTAAAGTCTATTATTACAAGGACGTATATATAGCAATGTATTTTTATAAAGAGTATATAGCATAGTATGATTCAAACAAGCACTTGAAACTTTTGTTGAGTCTGAGTTCAGTCTTCACTTTCTACCATACCCCTATACGTATCAGCGCTCTCCTTGACAACGCAGCTCCAGGGCAACGCACTACGCGCATGACGCGCATAGCATTGTTGTTATGATTCATGTTTATCATTGTCCATCATTGTCTTTGCACTGACGAAGGTCTGAGGCAGACCGAAAATTTTGTAATAAAAATTTTGTAATAGTTGGATCCATGGCGTACTTGAGACTCTTTCTTCTAATAATTATATATATATATATATATATATATATATATATATATATATATATATATATAAATATATACACACCCAAACACACACAAGAGCATATGCATACCTGGTCTACATATAGTTTGCTAGTTGAAATGTCAACTGACTTTAATTTGCACCAACTGAATTCACTTTTACCACAATTTTACCACATTTTTTTTTTTTATTCTAAAGCATATTTCAATGCTTTGTTTATCAATTTGTTTTTGAATGATTAAGCTCAAAAAAATACTAAAAAAATATAAGTAGTGTTTCAAATTTAACAAAAATACCCTAAAAATATCATATTTTTAGAGTATTTTTTAGAAACTTACAACAACGTCCGTAGGGAAGATGAAAAAATATAAAAAAAAAATATTCATATCATCTGAAGACTTGAAAAAATATCACCAGAATTTGTTATTTTCAGAGTATTTTTTTTTTATATGAATAAGATACGCTATCTTTAGAGTATTTTTCCAACAAAAAAAAAATCACAAAAATATGCAGGTTAAACGAAAAATACTCAAAAAATGTCCGAAAAATATGTAAAAAAAAAAATATATATTTTTCAGTTGGGAAAAACGACTAGGGATGGCTCCTACTAAAACACTGATCAATTCAGTGCTTATTTACGTCGACGTAGGGCAGTGTGTCAATCATTTGCAAGAAAAATATCCCGACAGAAGAATTTCATGAATATGAATGATTGCGCAGTAGCCGCTGTATGTTATAAGGATGAGAACCAGCACACGTGTCGGACGGGAGCTCGATGGTCTTGTGGAGATGATGCCTATCCGTAGTTGTAGGTTTGAATCCTGCTCGAGTATGTGCGCCCATGACTTCTTTTGCCATGGCTACTACTAAACCACTGATAAATTCAGTACTTATACGTCGATGAAGGGCAATTGGGGGTATCGCCAATACGTAGGTGCCTTGCGCAGAGCAGCCAGTGCCGTATATTAAGAGAGTCTGGCCAACTCGGTTTTCGGCCTAGGTGTTTTGAAGCCTGTGATTGGTCAAAAGCTGGTCCCGTGACCTACAGGCGCCATGTCGTTACCAAAGTCAATCACGCGGGCGCGAGCAGAGCTCATACGCATTCCCATTGTTCATTACGCGCAGCTACGCGCTAATATTGCTTGCCTTGGGGACTTCCCCTGAATATCAGTCATGGTGCAGTGGGGATATGTCATTGCCGTAAGGTTGTCAACTTTATTGAAGTAGAAGGTACAACACGAATGATATTTTGATATCTTATTGCCATAAACTGATGATTCGTCATGCCTTCCTGCGCAGCATGGCGTTGCGCGAACCGACCTGGCTCTTAGTGTATTGATGCATCGCTTTCCGACAGATCCAAAACAAAGGAAAAAGCGGGAAATCAGAGCGCGACGGGAAATATAATAGAATATCTGATTTGTTTTCTTTGGATTCCTCGCGGTGTCCTTCAGACTATCCAAGTTTTGATTCACATTTGTATGTCTCCGCCAGAACATACGAAAGTGTCGCCTGAGGCATTTGTTTTGGTCGTCCGTCCGTCCTTCCGTCTGTCCTTCATATCGCAATCAATATTGTGGACACCGTTTGAGGTAATGAAACTTGACATGTATGCTTGTGTGAGTGGACGAAGTTTTGTTTTTAGCTTATAGGGCCTAAACTTTTGTGTAAACACGCTCAAAGTGAAAGGTCAAAATCATGTATATAATGGTTGAATTCTTAAAATATCACTATTTCCCCCATATCTATATGCAATATCTGGAGGTATAAGTACAGGTATTTCCAAACGAAACTTACTGCCTGACCGTGATTTTCTCGTGATTTTATTTTATTTTTTTTTTATTTATTTTTTTTCTGGGGGGGGATGGGAGGGGGTAAGGGTCAAGGATCAATATCAGGTAAAATGTAATGTTAAAATTCTACTCTCTATTCTTGAAATACTATTACCCATGCAGTTCCTAAATACCTTGGAAATTTCCCAATTCACAAACTTAAAACCAAATATGGTACACGTATTTGCATGCCATCATTATTACACAATGACGCGTGATAGGGAAAGATTTTGGCCATGATGGTCAAAGGTAGGTGAAAATACTTAATGACAGAATTTTCTATATATTTTTAAAATAATCGTTGAAAGTATTGCCATGAAAATAGTAGTAAGTAAAAAGTAGTGAGAAGAAGTAAGCAAAAGTAAAAATGCTCAAATTCCTTAATACTTGCTCTCTTAAACAATGAAATACATCCATTCATACCTAGTTCAAGGAAAGTAAACATTCGACGCATTAAATTTAGTGACAAATTTGCCATTTTTTCTGCCAATTATGTGAAACTGTCGTGTAACATTGTCAAGACGTACTCTACACCTGCTAAGAGAACAATGTAAAATGGCGGAGGAATACCGGTCGCCATTAGGACATCTTTATTTGTGTTTTTTTAAATATTATTATTTGGTACAGATGTCACTGAGGATGTCCCTCATATTATGTTATCCAGGTAAAGTACTTGTGCTTTCGTTCAACATGTCTTTTTTAAATATTATTTTTAAACAATTTTAGACCATTTTACATACCTTAATATCGGTGACGTCCCTTTTCATGTTGTACATTGTACGTAGTTGTATTCCTTTTGAATTAAATCGGCCTTCATGTCAGTTTCATACATAATAATATGGGACTAAATAGGATGGTAATTGATGATTACAATGTATTTACGTGCGAAACAGTAATAACTGTGGAATTCGTCTATCCTCTGCACAGCTACAATTGTAAATTTATATATCATGTTATAAATTATTCTTGTTCCCTGGACAACTTGCTAAATACAATATACATAGCATACAGTCTAGTGAAAGTTTACGATACGACTTACTGTGAATTCTTCTTTTATTTTCACAGCAATAATTCATCATAATAAATATTCAGGAATTATGTCCTTTAGACAGCTTCCCTATTATTTATACGGTATACCTGCGTGCTTGTGTCTATTTAAATGTGTAAAAATGATTGATTGTTGGCTTTGTTCAACATGGATGGAATGAAAAAATGTCCCTCCCTCAACCTACCCCCTTTCTCTCCCCCCTCCCCCCTCTCTCTCTCTCTCTCTCCCTCTCAAGTGTCACCAAAATGCTACAAGAACTTGATTGGACCACTCTGGAACAGCGCAGAGAAAATGACAGGCTAATTATGATGTACAAAATACACAATAATCTTACTCCTCTTTCAGCACAGGACTATATTATCAAACAGGCTACTCAGTTAACGAGAGCCTCGCAACCACACTCCTATCAGGTACAATATTCGAGAACTGAATCGCATCGCCATTCGTTCTTCCCAAGAACTGTAAGGAACTGGAATTCCCTGTCGTCAGACATTGTTTCTGCGCCATCTGTGGAATCATTTCGAAACCGTCTAACGGTTGATCACAGTGGCTAGTTGTTTTCGTCAAATTTTCTATGTGCTTGTAAATATCTGTAAATAAATTGTATTATAATGTAAATAGCACCAGTCTGCAAGAATCTTCAGGCTATTGAAGGAGGCAGACTTAACCAGAAGAAGAAGAAGAAGAAGAAGAGAAAGAAAAGTCAAGCAACACCGTGCCTTTGGGACGTCTGCGCGTACACACTTAACCCTCCAAGCGCATACGCTAAAACCATAAGCGCACTGTACGCTGGGTAACGACATGGCGTCCAATTTATGAGTTGGCCAGACTCTCTTGTATACGGCAATATACGGCACTGAGAGCAGCGTTTTAGATGCATTATGGGATAGCTCATGGGACAAACTTGCCCCGGTCTTGGCTGCACATGCACTTACATCACGCTCTGTCTTTATAAAGAGGTATTTTTTGTTGAAGATTTATTCGCTTTCCATCATGTGACCAGCACATTGAAGCGTTGCAGTATTGAACCATGACTCTAGTGACCGCAAATCGGTAAAGCTTAGACACTTTCAACTCTTTTAAGCTGAATTATAGCCAAGAGAAAAAGGGCTAACAACGGAAAAGCAGACAAAGAACTCCATTAAATCGTATGGGAACTGCGACTCGCGTGAGACAACCGGAAGCGAACAAGGGACCGAGGAATCCCACAGTGCACCTGTGACAGAGCTCTTCAGCGTGCGCAGGAGTTTTTTTTTTTTTACGTCATTGGCGATGGCGAGAATTTGTCAATCAGTTGCAATTAATGATGAAGACTAGGCATTGAATTTCCATAGCAGACTGGTATTACTTGATACATGTACTGTCTATAAAATGTGCAATTCATTTCTCCACACACACTTCTGTTGGAGCAGGGCCTTCGTTCCTTGGCAGGGTATTCCAGACGCAGATGAATTTCTAAATGGAAGTAAGAACAGAAAATAACCTCTCAATAGCATTTTTCCTTTAATGTTTTATAAAACTTGTATCTGCAAAAGCTGACATCTTGCTCAGATTACACTATCACCCTTTTTACACTTCCTGTCTGGACCCTGTACTATCCTTCGCCCAGGAGTATCGTTAAACTCACGTATACTATTTTGTTTTGCCTTTTATGTTCACTAATAATGTATCCGGTGTTTGTCCCAGGCTAAGGAGAAACTGACACGTGTGTTAACCCTGTACTTTCTGAATGATGTGACTATTCATGATTATGCTGCTCACTCGAATGTAACACATACTGCATGCTTGGCATATGCACTGAAAGCTTTATATGAAAGACAATAACATTGTGAGTATTAACAGATCAGCTATGGTAATAGAAGAGTTACTGACCTGATAGAAAGATCAGTCTTTTACATAATGCAGAAAGTTATGTATGATGTACAATGTATGTTTTACTCCTACTGTTTCAGAGGGATTTGATGCTCTCTGCTTCCTGCTTGGATCCATCGCAATGCTGGGCATGTTTGGTATCATCGGATACACAGTAGGTACCTATGTATTGTAAAGAAATAATGTCTTATTAGATTCATGCTAGGACAAATGCTTGATTTCAGCTGTGTTTCTGTATTGAAAGCACAACATCCTGAAAAATCCTTCGGATGGAAGAAGAATGTCTATTTTAATAGGATGTTGAAAGCTGTAAAGAGAAAGTACTTGTAGACTGGTGACAAGATTAGAGTATACTAGATTGTTAACCCGTTGAGGATGGACTGATTTTGCAATGTACAACATACATTTTCCATAGACACCTTCCCGAGTATACTCAGGACTCGTCCTCAACGGGTTAAGCTGATGACATAAACGAAAGGCTTTACGATTGGGTTAATAGGCGATTTTCAACATGCACGTATGGATGGATGCGAGTTGCTTGACAAAGGTCTGTGCCCTCCGAGGGCTTTTCTATTTGTCACTGTAATCATCAGAGAAACAATTCATTGAAGCATATGGCACATTGTGCCTGGTTGATGTCATTTGCTAACTATTGCTAGTTACCTGGGGCACGCCAGGAGGGATCGGCATCTTTCACACTTTTTCTTGTGTGGGTGAGTGGGGATCCACATATTGGGTTAGCACCCTGCTCTTTGCAATGAATGAATGCAATAGGATCTTTTACACGCATGAATTGTGGTGATATAGTATGATGTTATAAGGACCCATTTACACAAGTGTGGTCACATGGCACAAGTAATATAACACTGATAATCTTTGTATTTTTACAGGGAATTGGCATGGCAGCCATTCCAATCTCCATGATCAAAGGCACCCAGTGTATGAAGTCTGAGCCAGATGAAATTGACTCAGCCATTCAGGATATTCAACGCAGGAAGAATGCAGTCGAGAGAAGCAAAATATACTTCATTGGTCTTCGGAGCATTGCAGAGGTGTACACATACATCCTACATTACTGATATCATATATTTCACTGGCATAACATTTCAGACATTGGGACTTTGCACGACAATTTTCGCAAGTGTTTGAATTTAGGATGCGAAACGCGGATATTGTACTGTGTGCATGCCCTCGGCGTGTAGGCGTGTACACTGTATGTACTCACGTAGTACTCACGTAGAGAGCGATATTTTAGCTGGTTGTTCAATTTGCATTGTTTTGTTTTTTGACTTGTTAAATTTGCAAAAATTAAATTTTGATTTAAGGACTGTAAGTGCTGCATGTCATTGGTGTTCGGAACAATATTGTATTTTTTTGTTGGTATATGTTGTATTCTTTATTTGGTATATGTTTGTTTTTTTGTTTGCCATTTTCTTCTTCGTTGACATGTTTTAACATGTATATGCATGTATAATCTTTTCATTTTTGAAGCGCCGTGACCACTGAAAAGTGCACCTGTCGCTATAAAAGTAGCCCCTATTATCATTATTTTTATTATCATCATTATCAAAGATAAAACGTCTTTGACATATTCAGCATCTACGGTGATTGTGTCATGCTAGCCTTGGTTCCAGACCTCCATATAGTGATTTTCACTTGTAGAGCCAGATCTAGACGCCTACTCTTCAACGCAGTCATACACTGTCAGTATAGTCTTTATTGTGGTACTTCCAGCAGCCATTTGTTGGGTGATTTCCTGTTTTTCAACAATTGAAGATATTTTTTATTTCTGCCCTCAGCTTCAGCCAGTCCCAGTCAACACCCTGATAGCAGAGACTGTTAAAAAAAAAACACATCAAATTTACGTCTTTTTTAGGTCACGACAGACGTCGTATTCACGTCATATATTTACGTCTTATAGTCGACAGCTTGTACCAGCACAAGACGTAAAATGAGACGTCATATTCTGACGTCTTTATGACGTCTTCATGGACGTCATATTCACCTTATATATTTACATTTTACAGTTATATGTAATTACTGTTTATAGTTATATTCACGTTATATATTTGCATTTTACAGTCGACAGTTTGCACCAGCACAAGACGTAAAATAAGACGTCATATTCTGACGTCTTTATGACGTTTTATTGGTCAAAAATGACGTCATTATAAAGTCTTTACGACCAGAATTTTGCGTTCACACAGGCAAAAAATACGTCATATTCACGTCTTTTTTGTTGTTGTGTTGCTGTCATATTGACGTCTTTTTTACGTCTTCATGGACTTCATTTTCACGTCATATATTTACGTCTTTTTGACGACAGTTTGCACCAGAACAAGACGTTAAATAAGACGTCATATTTTGACGTCTTTTTTACAACAACAACAACAACAACAAAAAAAAAAGACCGTCATATTCAAGGCCCTGTCCCACTGGCAGATGGACACAAAACTTATGCAGAAAGGAGGAAAAGCGGACGAGCAAAATTTCGTTGATGGCTCCATCCGCTTTCATCCGCTCCAGAAATCGACAAAATTGGCGAAAATTGGCGAAAACATAACGGAAAAAGGACGGACGTGGGTAGTATGTAGCGAGGATGTTAAACGGATGTTCATCGGAAGCCCAGCGGATGAAAGCGGATGGAAGGAGATGACAGCTCCGAAGGGGTTACCGGAGATAATTGCGAAACCGACGCATAGCGGAAAGAGTGGATGCAGAGCGGATGAAGCGGATGCATCACGTACTCCTAACAGAAGCAAACTCTTTGTCCGTTCTAAATACTTTATATACGAGATGCATACGCTTACATCCTTTCTATTTCTGTGCTATTAACGATGCATAGACGTTCCATGTACCATATCTTTCCTCCCTCTTTCCGTTTTCAGCTGCAGCGGATGTGAGTTGCGAGGATGCCCAGAGAATGCAGAGAGGATACAGAGGACGTTTAAGGGATGATAACGGACATACAACGTTTGTTGCTCGTATGTCGCGGATTTACATTGTACACGGCGGAAAGTTCATCCATTTTTAAAGTTTTAAGCAGCTTAAAACTTTTTGCTCGGATGAAATCACAGTGGACGGATGCTCGATGGATAGAGCGTATGAAACACGTATGCGATGAGTACACAGCGGATGCGTAGCGTTTTCCAACGGATGGCAAGTTTGTTTGTTTGTTTTTTTTTTTACGTTCTACATCCTCTTTGCATCCGTAAGTGCAGTGGGACAGGGCCTTAGTGCTAAGTTCTTATCGTACTCCTTAGCGAGATCTATAATAGTGCACAACCACTGATGACGTAATGTCAGCCTATTATATGTACATAGCCACCCTAGTAATCTAGACCAGGGATGTGTTACAGACATGGAGTGGCAACTCTGCGTAATTCATGCAAACACATGTTTGGGTTCAAAGCGTTGACAATGGGATGTCTAACATTCCACGCATTTCACCTTTCATTGAATTACGAGTTTTATTTCACAGTAAGATTTTAAATGAAATGCTCGAATTGACTTTAATAATCAGTTAATAAACAGTTTATTAAAAAATTCAATATCATAAACATTATTTCTAGTTTCTTCGTGAGGCGCAAATTGAAATGAATTGAAAATTAAGCTCTCTTAAAGACCTAATATTTTTCTATGATGTGTACGTTTGAGCATGTTAGTTTGCTATTCTTTAATCTGGGATATTTTGATCTTTCAAATAAAGTACTCCGCTAAAGCGTGTTCCAGCGTGTTTTTAAACTTTTTTTTTGCTGTTTATTGTCAGTTTTACACTGCATTTGATTCGCTGATCCAACTACACAAATTGGAGCAATCTATGTGTACATGGTACACAAATTCATTGTTGCCATCGCATTGAAAGAGAGCGATTTGCAGTATAGGGGCAAGTCTCTCCTGATGTGAGAGCGCTAGTCCCGATTATTGATGCTCTCTTTTGTCAAAGCACATGAATAACACCTGCAGTTGAGCGCATAACATCTCGGCGGTGCCGCGCATGACTTCAAAGGAGAGCAGTAGTTGTCTCTCCTTCTGTAGCACCTCCCTGTTTAGACTCTATGTCTACGTCCTATTTCTAACTACAATCACAATGCACATGGTTTATATACATCGCAAAACAGTGTAATGCTTGAAGGCATGGTTACTAAACAAGATTCCAATTTTATCAAGCCAGTTGAAATATGAAAAAAAAAAATCCCGAAATGCCAGTTGAAGTTTGAATAATGATTATCACAATAAAGTATATAATTTCTTACACATTTTATGTTGGAAATCAATATGAAAAACTTTTAGGTAATGTATTTTCTTATTGCCACTAGGTTTTGCATATTAGACCATCTCTCATGAATATTCATGATTGATAAAGAACTAAAACGTATGTCGACCTTTGACGACTTGATAACGTCTTAATGACGCCTTTATGACCAAAACACACGCATTTTAGACAGGTATAGAACTCACTACATATGAAAACGTGAAAGATGAAAAAATATTGGCTTTGATATTCGATTTTTAAATAGTTTATATTATTTTATCGATATAAGAACCATCAGAAATTACATTCAAACTGAAAAACCCGCCCTTTATTCACGCATACAAGTGGGCGCGCACACACACACACACACACACACACAATACACATACATAAAGCACACATTTCAAAATAAACACAGAAGATAACACACATGTCATTAATTCATATATAAATAACATAGAATAAAAATTGAACACTCAATAACAAAAATTACATCCACGGCATCAAATATTGCACCTGTTACTTCTATGCCTAATCTAAATAACTTTTCAAACCCAAGTGTTATAATATAACAACAGTGGCAAAATACACTGAAATGAAAAATAAGGCTTATAAAGCACATACAAAAAAAAAATGTTGACATGTCATCCTGTGAAAATTTGGAACATTGACAACATTGTCAATAAATCCTTCTAACTGGAATATAATTTCCCATGAATCTCAATAACAAATTTGAATAAAATCCGACAGAGAAAGTGGCTAATACAGCACACACAAGAATATGAGTGACAGATACAGCACACACAAGAATTAAAAATCGTTTTGCATGTATGAGCCTATTGATTTTTCTTGACAGTTTTCGTAGCCATAATTATTCCAGTTGTTTAACTTCGAATGAACTGACATATTTTAGTATTCCAGTTCATTTGATAATTTTACTATGAAATAAACTGGTAAATCTGCAACTTTTGGCCAGTACCGTGCTTAGAGTCCATCTGGTGTGAATTTGCCCAGTTTGGATCTCTTTAATTGCTCTAAGAGTCACCTGGTATGCTATTCAGTGTGCCAGTCCGTTACCTTGTTTTCAAAGTCGAATCAAATAGTCAATATGTCATTTCTGTCCAGCCGATTTCAATTGATATTAAATACTATTTCTATATAGGAATGAAGTGAAAACATGCCTTAGATATTCTTAACGTCGTGCAAAAAGTTGAAAAAAAAATACCAAAGAAAACACATCTAATTTTTGACTTAATTAGCCATAAATGATTTGTTGAATAATTGACATAAAACTTCCGTCATATTATGATTATGAATCCAACTACTAAAAAAAGAATGGTTGTATAAAAACGTCATATTAACGTCTTTACAGTGTAAGACGTCATCAGTCTGCTATCGGGGAAGTCACCTAATATACGTAGCAAAAACTGACGTAAATGTTATGCCATAGATACGTCGTTAATATGATGTGATAAATATGTTACAAAACTGGCGTGAACTTTATGTCATAAACACATCATTAATATGACGTGATGAATACTACGTCGCAAAACTGACGTGAATTATACGTCGTAAATACATCGCTAATTATGACGTGATAAATACGTCGCAAAACTGACGTGACATCTTCGTCGAAAATAAGTCGCTAATATGACCGTGGTAAATATGTCGCAAAAGTAACGTGAAATTCACGTCATATACGTCGCTAATATGATGTGATGAATACGTCACAAAACTGACGTGATGAACACGTCACAAATCTGACGTGATGAACACGTCACAAAACTGACGTGAAATTTACGTCATAAATGCGTCGCTAATATGACGTGATGAACAGGTCACAAAACTGATGTGAAATTGACGTCATAAATACATCGCTAACTTGACGTGATGAACACGTCCCAAAACTGACGTGAAATTGATGTCATAAAAACATCGCTAATATGACGTGATTAATACGTCCCGAAACTGACGTGAAATTTACGTCATTATGCGTTGCTAAAATGACGTGATAAATACGTCTCAAAACTGACATAAATTTTGCGTCATTTAATTGTCTTGATATGACGTGCGACCAGTTTTTACCAGTTGCGACCATATTAGGACGTCTTATTGACGTCAGTCTGCTATCAGGGAGGATTAATCAAATGAAACACATAAAGTCAACTAAAGCATACACACTGCCTTACTTGTTTAGGCCGAGGGGAGATTTATGTCATCCCGACACCAGTTCCGCAGGCTGCAGGAATTCGACGACGAGGAGCAGCTGATAGAACGCAGAGAGCGTCACCTCGAGTCCATACAGAAATCACTGGCGGCAAAGTGTGGGAAGTTCTGGAGGCCTTTCCAGGTCGTAGCCGGACTCCTTCTCTTGATGCTCTCATTCTTGTTGATCACCTCTCTCTTCATTACGAGGTAACTCTAGCCATCCATGAGTGACCCTATAGTTTACACATAGCTTTAATGGCAAAGTAAATGTGCACATCATTTGGGTTTATGTCAGGTTAATGGGTGTGTGTGTGTGGTACACATGCACACACTATAGCTTCTGACCACACGAGCAAAGAGAATTAAGGGTTTGGGACGAACACCGATCTAGGGCTTTTAATAGCTCAGTCGGTAGAGCACCGGTCTAGTAATCCGGAGGTCTCGGGTTCGAATCCCGATGAAAACCCATTTTCTTTGCTCAAAGTTTTCGCTATTTATTATTACAATTGTTTCTGGTCAGTTTTTCCTTCCTTGTTTCAAAATATATTACAAAAAAGCTGCATCGCTTCGTCGACCCCTCACATTTATTCCAAAGTTGATTTACATCATTTGGGTTTATGTCAGGTTAATGTGTGTGTGTGTGGCACACATGCACACACTATAGCTTCTGACCACACGCGCATAGAGAATTAAGGGTTTGGGACGAACACCGATCTAGGGCTTTCAATAGCTCAGTCGGTAGAGCACCGGTCTAGTAATCCAGAGGTCTCAGGTTCGAATCCCGATGAAAACCCATTTTCTTTTCTCAAAGGTTTCGCTATTTATTATTACAATTGTTTCTGGTCAGTTTTTCCTTCCTTGTTTCAATATATATATATATATATATATATATATATATATATATATATATCTTGATATCTCTTGATTAAGGCTAGTTTTCTAAGTGATGCTATTATACACAGCATAAACAAGCAAAACTGTCCGATGCCGAACATGTTTGTTTGCTTGTTTGATTTGGTTATCTTTTGTGGGGGGAAGCGAGGGTGAAATTAGAGAGGCCAGTGAGAGAGACATCTACGACCTTGGATAAAAGTCCCCTAATCATGTTTTTGTGTGTTTTTGCAATGTTGTTGTTGTTGTTCCTGCTGCTGCTGCTGCTGTTGTTGCTGCTGTTGCTGTTGTTGCTGTTGTTTTTGTTGTTGTGGTAGTGGTGATGCGATGTGCAAGCTGTAATAACAATCATTACAGTTCCTGTAGTTTTTGTTTCTATGGATACCTTCCAGTCTTGACAGAGCCCTCCACTCCCTCGGACCACGCTCTGGCTACGTCCTTCGGCAGAGACGCTTCCCTAACCTTGTGGAAATCATTCTCCTGTATGCACAGCAGGTAAAGTGGTCTTGACACACACTATTCAAGTGATGCTCATGGGTTAGGAAACTGTTGATTGCTGTTCCAACCTGGTTCAATCTCTGTGTGCCAAGGGACAAATTTCCTTGTGTATCACATTAGACAGCATTTCATGAGTGCTTTTGGAGAAACATTCTGTTTGTCAGAGCCATGTATGACATGTATGACATTTCATTTGAAGTCATAGAAACATTGCACGTTTTGCTGTGACAATGTTATAACATATGTGAGGAATGGGTGCTTTATTATGTGTTTGACAATAATTCAATTATATAAGCTGTACAGGTCAATAATATAGCTTCCATCTATGTTGTTGATATTTTATGTTTTAGAACCATGAAAGTATGTAGATATAGGGTACCATTGTACATACTTCAAAGCTGCCAAGCCTTTCAAAAATTCCACAGGAAACGTCTTCAAAACATGAAAACTTGTAGCTTTTCTTGTTGAGAGAGTATAAAAAATTATCTCCCTTGTCTGAGAATTGCATTGGCCCCCTTTTGAGATGTCATGCAAGCACACTCTCCCTGGTAAGAACCTTCCAAATGTCAGTGTGTGAATGTTGGCAGCTCAATAAAGTGTGAGAAATTCCTTGTCCTCTGTCTTCTATGGCAGGTCTATGCCCTGGATCTGGTGCTGTATGGAGCCACCCTGACATACTTCTTCTGGACCTCTGTGGGTGGGATCAGGAGAATCGGTATATGGCTCTGCTGTATCAGGGTGAGAACAAACTCTGGCTTCTCAGGTTCAAAGGTCGTAGGCTCCATTAATGCATCGTAGTAAAGTTTGTTGTTAATACACAGCATTCGGCTCCTTCTGATGTTGTGATCCTGCAGGCTTTTTACCTTGAGGTTAAAATCTTCCGGGCATGTATGCACCAATGTATTGTCTTAACTGTAACCAAGAAAAAAAAAGTAAAAGTTTCTACATGTTTGTTCAGCGAGCTTGTGTGGAAGCAAGTTATTGTGTTAACCATATTTATTTGGAAAAAGAAAGGAAGTAAACTTCGTCACTTACAAGAGGTTGTCTGCAGGAAATAGTAGCTGGACAAATGAAGTTAGAGCTGACACTGTTGTGAGTGACCACATTGTATGCATAAGAGCAACTGGTGGGGGAAAAACAACACATTAAGGGGACTGTAATGTAATACTACCATGTGAATGTGTACGTAAATCTACTTTCTTTCAAATTTTGTGTTGTGTGCTTCTGAGCTTAATGTCTGACGTCTTTTTGAAAGCCAGGAGAGTCAGAAAAGCCCATTTGCAGAGAAAATTTACATCAATTTGAGATCGCGCATCAATCGGTCATTCACCTGTATGATGGTACAATGCAAGTATGTTAAAGACATACTGCAGATCGTTAGATCTCTCTGGCAGAAGTGGATGGTGCAGTAAATTACAATAATTTAGATAAGTCTCTGTAGAATTGAATGCTAGGTGAGCCCTACTGTCATACTGAAAACGCCATATTGATAGCGAGTCTAATTTTTCGCGAATCAGGACTTCCCGTCGATTTCAAAAGCAGTTACATTCGCAATTGTGGATTACAGTATTGGACAGAGAAATATTTATATGCGTGCACATCACATTCATGCCAGGATCAGAGTCAATATTTTTTAGATTAGCACCAAAATTTGCATAAGTGAAAACTTCGCGGAATATTCGGCATATACAAAATTTGTTGTGGTTGCTCTGATGATTGTTTTTCATGTTGCGATCTCCACTGTGGGGGCCCAGATTTTCAGGATTCAGCCCAAACACACCAAGCCCCAGGCCCTTCTCTTCATGTGTGCCATGGTGATCTGTATGATCATGGCTCTCAACACCATGCTGTACACCCTGGCTCCCAATTACCTGAGCTACGGCTACCAGAAGTACATTCCGGTATGTTTATTTCTATCAACTTTGTCAACTTTGTGCTCACGACGTATCTGTGTTGATACTTCTTTCAGTCATTCCTTTGTTTGCTTTTTTTTTCATCCTTTCTATCCTTCTTTTATATCTTTCCATTCCTCCTCCTTTTTTGGCATGGTATTGATGTCTCATTCAAATGAAATTCTCTTTGCCACTGTCTTCTTCACTGTTTACAAAACAGTGTATTTGAAATACAAGGTTTACATTTGATTACTATTCACATTGATTTATATTGCCCCAATGCAAAATTATCAGCTGCGAACCAGTCGCAGTATCAAAGTGTCTCAGCAAAATCAGCCAATCAGATTTTGGTACTGGGAGATAATGAATTGTATTGTTTTAATCAAGAATTGTGACTTAATGATTTGTTTAAAAGATAACTAGATGCCTTATACGGAGGCAAGATGTTTTCGGGTTGTCCGTCTTTCCGTCCGTCCTTCCGTCCGTCCGTAACGAATTTTGTGGACAGCGTAACAAAAATACCGTTTAAGGTATCCTAATGAGACTTGGTGTGTATATGCATGAGTGGACGAAGTTGTGCCTATCAACTTATAGGTGTACATGCTCAAGGTCAAAGGTCAAGGTCAAATTCTCAGAATTTCACTATTTCCCCCATATCTATGCAATGCCTGGAGGTTTTTTTTTCTTTAAACTTGGTGTATACATGTAATACCAAATAAAGATTCTGCAGAGAGTTTCGAGTCATGAGGTCAAAGGTCAGAGGTCAATGAAAATGTAAAAAATTCACTTTTTTTCTCCATAATTTATTTTGAAAATGGTTCAAGCTATCTTCATGGAACTTAGTCCATATGCATGTACTGGCTAGCAGTGATTATCTAGGAATTGTGGGGGTCATGGGTCAAATATGGGTCAAAGGTCAAGGTCAACTTCCCACATATTTCAATGCAACTCATCTACTTCCCCGACTTTTCTTGAAACTTGATATATACTTGTATAACCCAATAGAAATTCTCTGGGTAGTTTCTTGCCCTGAGGTAAAAGGTCAAGTGAAAGTGCTAAAGTGCTAAAAATTATAGTATATATCTATACAGATGCATGTTCTACCTGACAGTGATTCTCTTGGGAATTTTAGGGTTTTAGGGTCAAAGGGCCAGGGTCAAAGTCCAAGTTAAAGTGTAAAAATTTTACTTTTTGATAGTAAAATTACACCATTCCCACCATACCTTCAAAGTTAATCAATGCATAGACTGAATAAAAGAAAGAGTCAAAAGTGAAGTAAAAATCCTCAAATCTTCGGCAGTACAGCCATCCTTCCAATTAAACCTAGTTCAAGGAAAGTGAACATTCAACACATTTTTTACAAACCTGTCAATTTAATATTTTGACAATTATGTGAAACTCCTCACACATTGTCAAGACATTGTAGTATAGACTTATTAGGATAACCATGCATTAGGACGGAGGCATACCAGTCGCCATAGAGACATTTCTAGTTTGTTTTGTTATGCTTCCACCATAAAGTGGTGCAGAAGGGATTATGTTTTCGGGTTGTCAATCCGTCCGTCTGTCCTTCCGTCCGTCCGAAATCAATTTTGTGGACAGCGTAACTAAAAAACTGTTTGAGGTATCCTAGTGAAATTTGGCATGTATACGTATGAGTGCGCGAAATCAACTTTTGGGTGCACATGCTCAAGGTCAAAGGTCAACAGATCAAGGTCAAATGCTCAAATTTCACTATTTTCCCCATATCTATGCAATGCCTGAAGGCATTTTCTTGAAATTTAGTGTATACATATACCGGTACTACTACATGAAGATTCTCCAAAAAGAGTTTTGGGTCATGGGGTCAAAGGTCAAGTAATAATTTTAAAATATCACTTTTTCACCATATCTCGCAAATGGTTTAAGGTAGTATCTTCATGGATATAGTGTATATGCTTGTACTGACTGACAGTTATTATCTAGGGAATTTCATGGTCATGGGTCAAAGGTTAGGGGATCAGAGGTCAAGGTCAGTTCCTTAGAATTTCACTATTTACCCTCGTATTTATGCAATACATGCATCATTTCTATTGGGACTTAATGTGTACAAGTATTACCCAACAGAGATTATCTGGAAAGTTTCTAGCCATAAGGTCAAAGGTCAAGTGAAAGTGCTCAATTTCACTTCTTCATATCTCGTAAGTGACTCAAGGTCTCATCATAAAACTTAATAAATGCATGCTTTAGCTGACAGTGATTCTCCTGGGAATTCTAAAGCCATAGGGTCAAAGGTCAGGGGTGAAAGGCCAGGTTAAAATGCTATTATTTAGTATTTAATACTGCCATTACATTTTTTTCTCAATACCTTGAAAATTACTCAATGCATAACTTATAAACGGGTCATAATTCAAGTAAAAGTTCTTAATTCCTTAAATACCTGCGCACTCGTAGACAAAAGCCATTCATCCAATTGAATCTAGTTCAAGGAAAGTGAACATTCAACACATTTGAGACAAACCTGCTATATTTGATTTTTTTTTTTTTGCCAATTATGGTAAACTGTCAGCACACATTGTAAAGACGTACTATAGACCCTATTAGGAGAACCATGCTTTATGGCAGATGCATACCAGTCTCATAGCGACATTTCTAGTTTTGTTTTGTTTTTGTGTGTGTTTGTTCTAGGCCATGCTTTTGAGGTATACAATGTCTCTCTTTTGCATAAGTAAATACATTGTAAGAATTGCTGTGAGAAATAAACAACAAATACATGCGAATGATGCAGTGGCATTGTAATGCATAATTGTTGAAAGAAGAAAAGATACGGGGCTGAGCGTTTAATCATGCTTAGTGTGTGTATGTGTGGGATGGGGGAGGGAAGGATATAATGAGTAGCTGATGTGTTCAGCTATGAGAAAGTGGCTGTTATTATCAATTCCCACATCAATTGCGATTCCTATTTTTCAGGAAAATGGCACAGAGCCTGTTCAGTGCAATACTCAAGCTGGAAAAGGTGAGTGGCATTGGGAATTTTTGTGAGGATGAAAATAGTGTTCAAACTTGCTGAGCTAATTTTCTTTTTTTCCTCTTTCTTGTTGCACATTATATTTGAGCATCGCTCTTGCTCCTGTGAATCCTCGATCACAAAGTGCAACTTTGGTCATACGAATAAACAAAAAACTGAGGATATGTTTGAAGTGGTGTCTCAAAGCAGGGAAAAAAACACCTCATGTTTATATTTGTGGTGTTGCCTGATACAGAGGGAATGTTTAAAATGGTGCCTCATACTCATGAGGGGGGGGGGGTTACTATAACTCCTCAATTCCCCATTTCCCACATTTTTGTATTCTAGTCTTCAATTGGTTAAGTTATATTTACATACACCACAAGTAAACATGCAGGTCCAGTAAATCGTCGCTGGGGCGCCAAGACCTCATAACTACAAAATGTCAATTGTTCGGAGAGAAAAGAAAAAACAAAAAACAAAACATGGCAGCCAAAGCACAGAATCAAATGGGTTAGCCTTTCATTTGACATGCCATAATGGCTTCAGTTTTGAGGTAAGAAAGCTAGGATTGATAGGACATCACTGAATTGATTATGTGACCATTAATCAAAGAAAATCATTTCCACCAAAATTTGAGATACAAGGTCTTGTCACCCCAGTGACGAAATGCAGAAATATGATTACAGAACATTAATGAATTTTGGGGAAATTCGACAATCACTTGTGTGCCCTGACCCTCATGTCTCCATGTGTAACGTGTACAGTGTATTCTTGTGTAATGTTCATTTTGGCTTTTGCTTCATGTTTGTAATATTTATGATATGTATCCTATATCCTATATTTTCTACCTGGTCGACTGAATAATAATAATAATGATAATAACAATAATAATAATAATAATAATAATAATAATAATAATAATAATAATAATAATATATAAAAGTTATGAACTTGTCGAGTTTTGAAGCAGAATTGAAGAAGGCAACCAGAGTTTGTGATGTCACAATAGTGGAACAACACATGAAATATGCAATATGATATGTTTGGGGTATATCCCTCTGTCAATATTTATCAGTTTTGTACAATGTAAGAGACCTAAACTATGGTATCTTGTTTTGAAATGTTTAGCCCATCGGTATGTCTATTCAAAGGGCAAAAAGGAATAAGATGGTGAATCTGTCATGCAGATTATCTGCATGCGGATGAACAGTCGTACAAGCAGTAGAAGAATCAAACTGTGTATCGTGGTTAAAGATACTGTTAACCATTGAGAGCAAAGATTTTAATAATGTTGAGTCATCATTATTTCATGTGCACGTGTAGGTCTGTTATATCACAAAACATCCTACCATATAAAGTTTCGCAATGAAGCCTGAAATAAAATGAGATGTCACTATTATCACTACTATATTATATAATAAACCATAACTCTAGATGGTTTATTCTAGAACTAATGCAAACTCAATGCAAACTTAATGCAAACTCGATGCAAATTCAATGCATACTCGATGCAAACTACTAATTAATGCAAACTGATACAAACCATTCCCGGTGAAGATTAGGGTGAATTACAGCACCTGGGCCTGGCTCTTCCTAGGCCACTCATACGTTAGTCCTCTCGAAACAGACACTAGTATCGATAAAGTAAATCCATCCTATCGAAGAATGACTAACCTCATGTTTACTTTACAAAAAACAAACAAACAAACAAACAAAGAATACATAAATGATTATGAAGCAGAATTTTTGCTTCAATATCATTGTTGAGGATATTGAAAAGAATATGTTCACCAAAAATTAGAAGTCTTGGAGCTTTTTTTTTATTTAAAGGCAAAGAAAATATATTTTTGCATAAATTAGCATAAATTGATTAATACAAAACATATAGATTTATATTAACTTTTATATAAGCTTTGTAAAGCATAATCAGGCTAAAATAAGCCAATATCAGCCATTGAAAGTAAAATATTTATTTTCATATGAATTAATCGCAAAAACACAATTTACATTGGATTTGTACACAAAATCATGTTTTGAGCAATTTTTGGGTCGAAAAATTTATTCATTTTGGGGTCGAATTTTTTTTTTTTTTTTTTTTTTCAAAGGGGCCTGGCTTCAAAACGATATGGCCGGGAGCAACAAATCTCGAAAGTTGTGCGATACTTGAAAGAAAAAAGTCATGAAATGTCGCCGCGAGAGTATCACGCGTTGCGGAATAATCACGCGAAACGTCGAGGAGGAGGGGGGGGGGGCAAATGCCACCCCCCCCCCCCCCGAATAGGATTAAGAAATTGCATATACATTTGTTTTGATCTTATATCAATATAAGATTAAGTCAACTGTTTTCCTTCCTATGAGAAAATCAGTTTCCAAATTATCCTTTTCCTTTTTCTCTCACATTTCTCCTCCAAACCACCGGTATATTTTCATGAATACATCTTAACAAAAGAATATCTTTCGCTCCTAAGCCTAAATCTCTAAAATATCTATAACTTTTCAATTCACCGTTATTTTCTAGTATTTTGTTTTAATCTATAAACTCCCTTTTAATGCATATTTTCATCATGTATACAATTTCTATTTAATCGTTATTACATTATTACAAACTAAAATGTACAAACTATTACCTAATGTACTTCTTATTTGTCTCGTATTTCCCTACACTTCTAATAAATCCCTATGAAATTGTTGAGCTTTCACTTTTAACAACACTGTTATATAATCACACAAAATATAAAGTCTCCGCCTATGTCTCTAGTAACAAAATCAAAATATTGCTTCCATTTCATATTTTTATTATACCCCCGCTACACGTAGTGTGAAGGGGGTATATAGGAATCACCGTGATGTTGGTCGGGCGGACGGTCGGGCGAGCGGTCGGTCGGTCGGTCTGTTGCATAATCTTGCGTCGCGAACTCCCTCTACAGTTTTGAAGCAATTCAAATGAAACTTAGGGTAAATGATGATATTGAGGTATAGATGTGCAAGACATGTTTTTTGTGTTTGTCGGACAATGCGTTGCCATGGTAACCATAATTTTACCAAAACCTTGTGGATTGAATAACTTCCATAGTATTTAAGCAATCAATTTCAAAATTGGTATCTATGATGATCTATAGGTGTAGTTATGCAAGACACTCTTTGTGTTTGTACTTGACAAAGGGTTACCATGGTAACCGCATGTTTTGGTAGGCATTATGGCCTTGAGGTATTGATGTGGAACACATGATTTTTGTGTTTGTCGGACAAAGCGTTGCCATGGTAACCATGGTTTTTACCAAAACCTTGTGGATTGAATAACTTCCACATCATTCAAGCAATTAAGGTGAAATTTAGTATGTATGATGATCGGGAGGTGTAGTTATGCAAGACACCAATGTGTTAATATAAGAAAAATGTGTTGCCATGGTAACCACTCATTTTTGTTTCAAATTGAACCATTTAATCAATGAAGGTGAAATTTGGTGTGTATGATGCTCTTTAAGTGTAGTTTTGCAAAATGTCCTTTGTATTTGTATCGGACAATGCGTTGCCATGGTAACCGCATGTTTTGTTTTGTTTTATTTCAATCCTGAGGAGTGAACTTCTTCCCCAGTTTTCAAGCAATTGAAACCACATTTGGTAGGCATTATGGCCCTGAGGTATAGATGTGGAACACATAATTTTTGTGTCTGTCACACAAACCGTTGCCATGGTAAACACAATTTTACCAAAACCTTGCAGATCGAATAACTTTTCCATCATTCAAACAATTAAAGTCAAATTTAGTATGTATCATGATCTAGAAGTGTAGTTTTGCAAGACACCAATGTGTTAGTTTAAGGAAAATGTGTTGCCATGGTAACCACTCATTTTTGTATCAAAATAAACCATTAAAACTATGAAGGTCAAATTTGGTGTGTATGATGGTCTTTAAGTGTAGTTATGCAAAATGTCCCTTGTGTTTGTATCAGACAATGCATTGCCATGGTACCCAAATCTTGTGGAACTCAGTGTCAACTCTGTAATTGTAAAGTAAACTAAAATTATTCTGTTTCCAATTCGACAAGTGCACAAACTTGGTATTAACGTCATTGCCCTCATGACATCACATACTATGAAGCAACACTTGGGGCGGGGGTATTAATCACCGTCAGAGATAATTCTAGTTTTTATTAAGAAGTTTCTTAACCCACATAATTCGCTTTGATTTGACTAAATGAAAAAAAGAATCATTGTTTTTAACCTACCTAGTTTATAATCTAAAAACATTAGATTTTTTTTCTGATTTCTGGGTTTCATATAGGATATAGCTGTGTCTTGGAGTTTGCATTAAATACCAATTCAGGGTATCATTTTTCGATTTTTGTAATCGATATAGGTATTTTTCACAAAGGATCGCGTTGTGTCTTGAAGTTTGCATTGAGTTTGCATCAATTAGTATTTTGGGATGCCATTCTTCCGATATTTGTAATCGATATATGTGGTTTTCACATAGGATAGCATTGTGGTTTTCACATAGGATAGCATTGTGTCTTAGAGTTTCTGTTGAGTTTGCATTAATTAGTATTTCAGGATGTCATTTTTCGATATTATGTAATCAATGTAGGTGGTTCTCACATAGGATAGCGTTGTGTCTTGGCGTTTGCGTTGAGTTTGCATCGATTAGTATTTCAGCCTTCAATGACTGATCACCAAAATCGGTATTTCTGTGCGTCATTCTGTTCTACATTTTCTGAATTTTGAAAGCAAAACAAAATCTGAACGACCTCTGTTTGGAAAAAAAAAAAACCCCAGAAATTTGATGATATTTCAATATTTTTTTTTCTGAATTAGTGTTGACTATTGAGGTGAGATGCTTGAAGTACTGAAGTATACATGACGTTAATCATTCTTCGATAGGATGGATTTACTTTATCGATACTAGGGTCTGTTTCGAGAGGATTAACGTTAGAATGGCCAAGGAAGAGCCAGGTCCAGGTGCTGTAATTCACCCTAATTTTCACCTGCAATGGTTTTATTAATTTGCATCAATTAGTACTTTGCGTTAGTTTGCATTAAGTAGAAGTTTTCATCGAGTTTGCATTTAGTTTGCGTTAAGTAGAAGTTTTCATCGAGTTTGCATTTAGTTTGCGTCAGTTGGAATTACTTTGTATCAGTTTGCATTAGTTTGCGTCAATTAGTAAAACCCTATGCAAATGGCAAATGATGCCTTTAACCTTTCTCTGAGCATCCCAACTGCATGATTTTACAAATCAATAACTGGACTTCACTTTGATGGACACAGATTGTGTGATGACAGTGACTGTCACTCTGATGACTAAGTTCCTGTACAAGGTCTGGTTCTTTGGGGCCTGCTACTACTGGTCAACGTGGGCTTTCATTGGGGTAAGCACAACCTATCATGGTATTTTGTACATGTACGTGACCTTGCATGGCAAAACCAGCACCAACAGCTACAAAGAATCACCGGATTAGATTTGTGAGCCAGAGTCAAATTTTAAAAGATGCTTGTGACATTTGGTTGAAACTTTACAATATCACATTTCGTAACTTACTAATTCCCATCATGGGTGTTTTGCACTCACATCTTTAATTAACCCTTACTATGCTTTTGTTCATGAGTTGGCATGCATGCTGGGATGCTTTGTTCACTGATTGTCACAAATTTCTGGGAAGTAAATGTAAATTAATAAGGGATTTCCTAATCCTCTAATCCATATTGTGTCACAGTGATGTTTGTTTGTTCTTTTTTTTTTTTGCAGGGAGTAGTGTTGTATATTATGTTATCACTCAATGCTCCTTTCATGACTTATTCATTCAATGCCAAATCCACATTTTATGTACTGTAAAAGTGGATATTTTTATTGGAGTAATTATGTTATGTTCGTGCTCTGTCGAGTACAATGAAATTCTCTTGTTTTTACTTCTGTGGAATCAAGACATCACATCGTGGTAGATGCGTACATATAAAAAGCAAAAATATTCGCTTGCTTTTATTTTTGCGGTAGTTTCTGGTCGCGAAAATGTGTGAAAATGTCCACACCACAGAAACAATCACTTCTACAATAGTTGTCCATGCCCTAGGCAGAGTCATTTCTAAACTGATCCAGTTATCAGGAGCCTCACATGGATTGTTTCCCTATCAATTCTGAAAAGGAAATTACTGTCAGTGTCATTCATTCATATGATATATGCAACTGCGTAAATCCGTGCTGACGAGTGGGGGGGGGGGGGGGGGGATGATCGCCGATAGTCAGCATTACCACGATTACAAGCCCATAACCGGACAGGCGCCGAACCGGACCTTGTGTGTGTGTGTGGGGGGGGGGGGGGGGAAGCCTAGTGCCCCCCCCCCCCCCCCCTCCACACACACACACACACACTTTACAGGGATCGAATGTCCCGCTCTTTTACATGAAATATAAAGTGGATAAGTCAATAAAGCAATCATCCCAGAGGCATCGTGCCGTTTTAAAGGTAGGGAATCCCATTTGCATGCAGTAAATGAAGAGTTGTATAAATACAGTGGTATGTTGAAGAGAGTATCATTTTAGAAACTCCCATAAAGTATTGAAAGTGGAAGGTAACATTTAGCACATTTTTATTGACCGTTAGATTTTGAATTGAATTTTTTTCGGGGCTCACCGTAAATTCCAGGACATTGCTAGGCTACCTTTGCAGACCCATGCACTGCACGTGTGTCCATCATGTACATTTTGTGAAGAAAGTTCATCAAAACTTACAAACATTTCTATATACATTCTTGCCACACACTCTATATGTTATTACATCAGCTCTTATTCTTTTAGATTTGTGTTTATAGATTTAAAAAAAAAATACAGAAGACTGCAACAAAAAGGCTTAAGTGTGGCTGACACACGGAACTACTGAGTAGTTGAGTTTTGTGCCGTTTACTTCTTTTGTTTTCTTTTTTTGTAACTGAAGTGACAGACCTGGTGCACACTTTTGATAAAACATTTGGGAATCTGTCAATCTAAAAAGAAAAAAAAAAGGAAAAGGACCAAAAGGGGGAGGGGGTATCCCCCTCCTACGCGAGAGACATTTCTTTTTTTTTGTTTGGCATTTTCAAAATTGAAATTCTGCAATACACTTTGGATAAGATATTTGGGCAGTTTTCTATCGAAAAACGCAAGAAAATTTTCCTCATTTCAGGAATCATTGGGGATCAAAATGATATGTTTGTCCCTCCCCATCCCCCTGTCCGCCCCCCCCCCCCCGACGTCCCAGCATACGATGGTGTTTTTTTTTTTTTTTTTTTGCATTTTTAGAATTCAGATGAAAATATTTGGTAAACACATTTATAATGTAATCTGGGAAAATTTCAATCCCAGAAGTGTATACTATTTCTTTTCTTTTCTTTTCTTTTCTTTCTTTTTTTTTTTTTTTTTTGGGGGGGGGGGCCCTCCGTTAATTGAAAGCATCTACATATCTCCTCCCACCCACGGAACTTTTGCATTTTGTAAACTGAAATAACAGACCTGGTGCACACTTTAGATGACACATTTTAAAATCTGTCAATCTAAAGAAAGGACTGAACGAGGAGGGTATATATGGAAGGGGTTAGGCCTATCCCCCTCTTACGCGAGGGAGATTTTGTATTTTCAGAATTGAAATTCAGCCATCTTTGGGTGAAATATTTAGACAGTTTTCTATCAAAAAAGTAAGAACATTTCCAAATCTCGGGAGTTACGAGGAGGAGCAAAATGATGTGTGTCCCCAATACTTTTATGGAGGAACCGCCCCCCCCCCCCCATCGACGCCTCTGCCTATGAGGGAGCTTTTGTAAGTGAAAGATCTGCTGCACACTCTTTGATGAAATATTAGGAAATACGTCAATATCAAAAGTGTACAAAGTCTATCGAAAGGGACCCAGTAGCCAGAGCTACTGATTGCAATTCAACGATTCGGTGCATAGTTCTGGCGGTATTTGGACAATTTTCCATAAAAGAAAGTTCGAGATTTGTCCTCATCTCGGGAATTGCTTGGGGGACAAATGATTTGTCTGCCCCACATTTCCGTAGGGGCGGGGGAAATGCCTCTTTGCCCCCCCCCCCCCCGCCCCTCCCCAGATAGATTTGACGCCCCTGATCATCCCTGGGTATGCCCATTGATGTATCCTGACTGAGTCATAAGAGTTATCATCGTTTCAGGAATGATTCAAGAAATGGAGGGGGGGGGGGCTCAGTTATGGCGGTATAGTTTTTGTTATTGTTTGTTTGTTTGTTTGTTTTCGTACATAATTTGCAGATGGTCCCGAGTTGCTCGCGTCATAGCATGTTTACATGTAGGCCTATACTATTTGACGTTGTCAACATCTGGACCATACCTTATGTCGATATTACTTTCTCCGCGAGCGAGCGAAGCGATCGAGCGCTTGAGAAAATTATGTATACATTATCCTACAAGATAGACTACTGTTCAGCTCTGTTACCTGTCTGAAAGCGGGCATACGAACGTCATGCAATATGCCAAAATTGATACAATCACATTTCTGCTTCCTCCATTTTTCCCCTCAAATTTCGGGGGGGGGGGGATGATTGTACAGGCCATCCCCCTCCTCCATTTCAGGGGGGGATACATCCCCCATCCCCCCCCCCCCCGGATTTACGCCCATGGATATAATGTGTAGAAGTCTCTTCCAATGGTAACCATGTTCTCAATGTCAAGTACATGGCCTCATAATTGAAATTGATTAAAATTGTACACCAAGAAGAGCCCAACGAGTTTACAAAGGCGGCCAAGCGGTTGTAAACTGAGAGCACAATGTGAAAATGGGATGGAAAAATACACTCTTTTCAACCAGCATCTTGTATGGCGTCCACATTTGACCTCACTTCACATGTTGAAGGGGTTTAGTATTACTGATATTATTAGTATAGTGTTATCATTGTCTCTATCTTTGTTATTAAGTATGAAGAAGTGTTGATGTGCTGACCCAAATGAAGATGTTACATTTCCCTTCTACTCGTCAAGCTTTTGTTGTTGTTGGTGGTTGTCTGTTTGTCATTCTGTCTATGTGTGGAGTATAATCCAGTTCACTGTCAACATAATAATATTTTGATGTTCTTTGAAAGATGTATTTTGCTTGCCACAATGAACATAGAAATCAAGAATTTGTAGTTCACTATGGGTGAAGACCTGAAAGACATGGAAGTTGGACAGGTGGGCAGTCAACCTGTCCGAAACATTGAAACTATTCTCTATATGTGACAGTGCACCTCAAAACAAACAAAAAGTCGCCAGACATGAATTTTTAGTTAAGACCATATTCTGAAAGAACAGACTTTAAGCTTTAAAATGATGTATAACTCAAATCAAATGGACTCTCCAAACCTATCTAAATATTGGAAAGAAAGCACAACCTCAGGAAAAGTGTGAACTGAGAAAAGAGGCTCTGAAGTACAGTGTTTATTCAAGCGCTTAATCTTTACCAAACCGTGCTGGCTGTGCGATGAATGGGACAAAAAACAGGAAGTAAACCACTGGAGTAACAACAATGAAGGGATTATCAGATTAAACTGAAATTAAACATGCCTCATTAACACATTCTGTCCATAATTAATGCCAACTTTCAAAGCAGTAGCACCATTCTTTCAAAAGTTATTAGAGTTGAAAGTGAAGAGTGTGGACAAGGTTTTTCAGAAATGAAAAAGGGATTCTGAAGACACACCTAATCACACTATATGCTATCAAAAATGTTCAAGATAAACTGCTAAAAAACACACTTTCCTGCCCGTTTTATGATACCAAATTTTGGCATAATGTAAAAGAAGACCTGCTCTTTCAGAAAATATGAAAAAGTCAAGTTCGGCTAGGTTGACGCATTTCACTTATTTTCAGTCCTCACGCAAAATAAGTGTGTGCGACTTTATGTTCGTTTTGAGGTGCACTGTCACATATGCTTCCTCTTCTCCGTCACAGTCCTTTTTAGGACTCCTCACTCGTTACATAACAAGAAATATTTGTAAATTTTTTATCTGAACTATCAATTTCAAAGAATTTATCAAATGCAGAGATGTTTCTAGAATTACATTCTATCACACATGTTTAGATTATTTCTCCTCTGTTTTAGCAGCTGTAATCTCAAATTTATATATATATATATATATATATATATATATGTATATATATATATATATGTATATATATATATGACCGGCTGGACACGTCCAGTCAGTGTTGACCTACAATAGCTCGGACTCAATTAGACAAAATCAATCACCTGGTTTTATTTAATAAGGACTAGGAAAAGAAGGAATGCTCAAAGGTGATTTTACTGTGTTTCCGTTTTAAAAGAAGGGTGTCTTTATTACTTCACTTTGTTGCAGTATTCCAAACTAAACCAAAATCCAAACAACTCCAAAATTGTAACATTAGACTGAACGCAAAACAAACGAGTTTAAAACAACGGAGAGCAACTTATAACAAATTCAAAACAACTAATAACGAAACAACACTAAAAGCAAATTTAAGACAACGTAAACAAACTTAAAGCAACTCTAACAACTTTACAGCAACGGTTAAAGGATAACAAAAGGCAACGCAACACTGTCCGACGCAGAATACAGCAAGTCCGTGTTCCTTTCCCACAGAAGTTCTGACATTACAGCATGTGCAGTGCGCTGGGGTCCATCCACTTGACAGAAGTCTTGGTGTCTTCTTTGTACAAAGGATGAGGGACTGGACTATGCTACAGCCACAGGAGCAGGTTGACTAAAGTGACGTTGCCTGCTTGGACGCCTTCTCAAGAATGATCAAAGGAGGTGCCCCTTGTGAATAACTTTAGGACACGCTTTACCCCTCACAGGGAGATTCCACTTATGGGGGGGGGGGTGTTCCCCATGATTATGTAAATCACCTTCTGACCTTACACCGCCGTGTATGTACCTCTACCATCCAACTAGAGGACTGTGATATATATTGCATATAAATATGTGTGGATAGAGAATCAAATATATAAACATATACTACATGTACATAATATAACAAGCGAGCGTAATCATCACAGGTAAAGGGGGGGGGGTGAGTGCTGATATTACTGTGACCCTCACATTCGCCACCGTTTAAAACCATTGTTGTCCCCAACAATGTAAATAAAAAACAACATTTAAATGGAATTTAGTCGAGGTCGTATTTGTTGCACGAAGAGGGAAGAGGTTGGGCCTCCATATCTTTGTGGAGTTCGTCGTGTTCTCGATGAGCGTCGCTGACGATTTGCATCGACTTCGCTGCGCTTCTTCCGTGGAGGATGACTCGAACTTGGGTCCACAGGAGCAATACTGACATCCTCTTGACTCGATACATCTGTACTGTCTTCATCAGCATCGTCTTCACTTTCACTGCTACCCGGCAAAAATGTGCACGCAGTCAGCATATTCCTGTGAAGAGTCCGCTCTTTGCCTGTGCTGTCCTCTCTGACAGTGTATACATCCTGGTCTGGCAGCCTGCGTATTACGGTGTACGGGGACTCACCCCATTTGTCAGCCAGCTTTTGACGACCGATCAGTGCCTTATGTGCTACGAGTACCTTATCTCCATGTTCAAAGGGAGCATCCTTGGCTTTCTTGTCATATGTGCCTTTCTGCTTGGCTCGAGCACTTTCGGCATTTTCCTGGGCGTTTTGATAAGCCTCTTGGAGGGTGTGGCGAAGCTCGTCGACATAGTTGGAGATGGGTTTGTCTTCATCTTCCGGAGGTCTGCCGATGAGGTCAAGGGGGATACGTGGCTCTCTTCCAAACATCAAAAAGAATGGGGAAAACCCTGTTGATGCGTGTTTGGTGCAATTATATGCGTGGGTGAGAGACTCCACGTGCTCCTTCCAGTTCGGCTTTTGCGATGGCTCCAGTGTCCCTAACATGTTAAGGAGTGTACCATTGAAACGTTCTGTCATTCCATTCCCCTGTGGGTGATACGGCGTTGTCCTGCTCTTTTGTATGTGAAGCAGTTCACATAACTCGCGTACTAGAGCTGCCTCAAAACACCTGCCTTGGTCACTATGGATGCGTTCAGGTATGCCATAGTGAACTATGTACCTGCTCCACAAAGTCCTAGCCACTGTTTGAGCAGACTGGTCTCTAGTAGGAAAAGCTTGGGCGTGGCGAGTAAAGTGATCCGTGACCACCAGGACATTCTCTATTCCTCCCCGTGACGTCTCTAAGCTAAGGAAATCGATACATACCAGTTCAAGTGGTCTGCTTGACTTGATGGGTTGAAGAGGGGCTTTGGACTTTGCTTCTGCCGTCTTCCGGACAGTGCATCTTCGACACCTCTGGATGTACTGCTGGACTATCGTCTTCATGCCAGGTAAGTAGAATCTGTCTTGCATTAGTGCCAAAGTCTTGTCAAGCCCAAGATGTCCCATTTCAACGTGTGCTCTACGGAGAGCCAGCTTCCTCAGACCTTTAGGTAGAACGAGTAGTCTACGTTCTCCTCTACTATACCACAGTACACCATTCTCGCAGATGTGAAGTCTATCCCACTGTCGAAGCAGCAAGCGAGTAACAATTGCTTCCTTTCGCAACTGAGGCGAGGCTGGTCTCTGTCCGGCTTGAAGGAGCTCGACGACTCGGCTGATAATGACGTCCCCTCTCTGCAGCTGTGCAAGCTCTTCCACATCTACGCCTGCCAACAAAGTAGATGAGCCATCATCATGTTGCTCTGCAGGTGTAACATTAATGTTGTGGCTGGCTGCCGCCTGATGCAAGGGTAAGTCATCCTTCGTTTGCTCTGCTGCTGTATTGACTGGCACGTCTAATGCTTGTTTCACATCTGAAGAAGGGGTCCGGGACACCACAGGCTCCTCCTCACCAGTGTTATTCCCCGTTGTCACCTGCGTCTGGTAGCTTGTTCCAGTTCTGCCAGGGCTACATTGGTTGAATGTACCCACAGACTGCCCCTCGTCTGCAGGTCGAACTAGTTTAAAGGATGCTGAGGTGCACGGAAGCCTTGCGAGTTTTGTCGATTGGGACAAGTCCGTGAATAGTGGCCAGGCTGTCCACAGGTATAGCAAGCGTTGCTATGTTGTGGTTGCCTACCACCTCTTCCTCTCCCTCTCCGACTGCCACCTTGGGAGGTCCATGGTTGCTGCAACCTACTCTCAAATTCCGCGAGCCTCCTCTGCTGGTCTTCCATCACCCTATGGAAGAGAGCCATATGCTGTTGCTGTGTGGAGGCCAGCTCTTGGATACTCCTGGTGAGTTGCTCTATCGTCTGTGCATCCTTCGAGGCCTCCTTCACATCTTGCCGGTATACCTGAGCCGTGGTCAGACGATCCTCTGATTCAATTACGTGCAGTTCCCATCTAAGTTCTCGGAATGTCATCTCCCTCGGCCTCATAGGAGCTAGACGAGCCTTGACCTTCTGGTCCCTTAAGCCGAACATGAACTGGGTCGTAAGCATAGCGTCCCGCACAGGCTTTTCAACCATGGCCGCTTGGTCCCCCTTATCTCGTGCGACCCTCAGCTTTGCCTCCAGTGCGACGGCGTACTCGGATGGAGTTTCGCTGGCCTGCTGAGTCCGGGCGTAGAAGCTCGCCATGGGTGACGTCGTCAAGTCGCGGTCCCCATACTCGTCGAGAAGCTCTCGGAAAGCCAGCGCAGGCGTCATCTCCTCGTCACCACGGAGCTCCAAATTCAGGATGAGGTCCCGCGCTCTTCCCCCTGTATGCCTAACAATTTCATTAAACTGCATTTGTGGTGGCATTGGGCCCTTAGATTCTATCACATACTTCATATCACGCACCCAATCCTCTGCTTTGATTCCCCCCTTACCTGTGAAGACATTGACGCCCTTCACTTGATGTGACACCACGAGCCTCGGAGAAATGAACTGGTCTTGTCTCTGCGTCGGTTCTGGAACGGGGTCGAATCCTGCCATCTGAAGCGGGGTTACAGCTGGCCTTGGGTACTGCCACGTAGCTGAAGTCATCTGGTCCGGCGTCGACGTCGCTCTCGGCATGCTGCGGGGATCATCCGCTGGAGTTCTCACATCGCTCGGTGGAATGGGAGAGGCCATCTCGACGACTAATTAGACAGTGTTGCGTTGCTGTTTCTTTAAACCTTATCAATTTATCAATCAATTTAGAGTTTAAGTGTATACGAGCTTCCTTCTTTTCAGTAATCCCGGGTTTCGGCACCAAAATTATGTGACCGGCTGGACACGTCCAGTCAGTGTTGACCTACAATAGCTCGGACTCAATTAGACAAAATCAATCACCTGGTTTTATTTAATAAGGACTAGGAAAAGAAGGAATGCTCAAAGGCGATTTTACTGTGTTTCCGTTTTAAAAGAAGGGTGTCTTTATTACTTCACTTTGTTGCAGTATTCCAAACTAAACCAAAATCCAAACAACTCCAAAATTGTAACATTAGACTGAACGCAAAACAAACGAGTTTAAAGCAACGGAGAGCAACTTATAACAAATTCAAAACAACTAATAACGAAACAACACTAAAAGCAAATTTAAGACAACGTAAACAAACTTAAAGCAACTCTAACAACTTTACAGCAACGGTTAAAGGATAACAAAAGGCAACGCAACACTGTCCGACGCAGAATACAGCAAGTCCGTGTTCCTTTCCCACAGAAGCTCTGACATTACAGCATGTGCAGTGCGCTGGGGTCCATCCACTTGACAGAAGTCTTGGTGTCTTCTTTGTACAAAGGATGAGGGACTGGACTATGCTACAGCCACAGGAGCAGGTTGACTAAAGTGACGTTGCCTGCTTGGACGCCTTCTCAAGAATGATCAAAGGAGGTGCCCCTTGTGAATAACTTTAGGACACGCTTTACCCCTCACAGGGAGATTCCACTTATGGGGGGGGGGGGGTGTTCCCCATGATTATGTAAATCACCTTCTGACCTTACACCGCCGTGTATGTACCTCTACCATCCAACTAGAGGACTGTGATATATATTGCATATAAATATGTGTGGATAGAGAATCAAATATATAAACATATACTACATGTACATAATATAACAAGCGAGCGTAATCATCACAGATAAAGGGGGGGGGGGTGAGTGCTGATATTACTGTGACCCTCACATATATATATATATATATATATATATATATATATATAGACGATGAAGTCAAACAAGTTGACATAATGCATTAGAATCCAACTTCATTTATTTGTAAACCAAATTTTCGACCCTTGCACGGATCTTCCTCAGGGTAACAGATCCGTGCAAGGGTCGAAAATTTGGTTTACAAATAAATAAAGTTGGATTCTAATGCATTATGTCAACTTGTTTGTCTTCATCGTCTTCATGCTCTTATTCCAACATTCCAATATTACCATTATATATATGTATATATATATATATATATATATATATATATATACATTTGTTATTTATGTGAATAAGTGAGCGTATGCTGTTAGATTAACATGTTTGTGTTTGTGTGTCTCAATAATAAGAAATAAAAAGATATGAGATTCAAGTTGTATTTCCAGGTAATAATGTTCATCCCTTATTCTCTCATCAGTTCTGATGTATAATCAAGAAGATCAGACCATTTTCGATGAGTTAGATTTGCTAAATTTTGTAGCACTTAGGAGGGATGATGATTTCAGTTTTGTTTTGTTTTTGTTTTTTTTTGTTTTTCTTTTCCTGGTTGCTTTGTATTGAATGCAGTTTTGTCTGCATATATATATATATATATATAGACGATGAAGTCAAACAAGTTGACATAATGCATTAGAATCCAACTTCATTTATTTGTAAACCAAATTTTCGACCCTTGCACGGATCTTCCTCAGGGTAACAGATCCGTGCAAGGGTCGAAAATTTGGTTTACAAATAAATAAAGTTGGATTCTAATGCATTATGTCAACTTGTTTGTCTTCATCGTCTTCATGCTCTTATTCCAACATTCCAATATTACCATTATATATATGTATATATATATATATATATATATATATATATACATTTGTTATTTATGTGAATAAGTGAGCGTATGCTGTTAGATTAACATGTTTGTGTTTGTGTGTCTCAATAATAAGAAATAAAAAGATATGAGATTCAAGTTGTATTTCCAGGTAATAATGTTCATCCCTTATTCTCTCATCAGTTCTGATGTATAATCAAGAAGATCAGACCATTTTCGATGAGTTAGATTTGCTAAATTTTGTAGCACTTAGGAGGGATGATGATTTCAGTTTTGTTTTGTTTTTGTTTTTTTTTGTTTTTCTTTTCCTGGTTGCTTTGTATTGAATGCAGTTTTGTCTGCAGCCCAAGCTGTATAATAGTGCAATAATGGTGGCTAGATATATACAGTTTTAAATGTATAGACAGGTATATAGATAGATGGATAGATACATAATTATATATCATACACAAGTAAAGAGATAAGTAGATACATGTACATAAATAAAATATACAGTGTAATAAGAGATAAGTAGATACATAAATAAGTATACAATGTATGAACATCAATGTGTACAGCTCAACCATTTGATCAATATCCAGCTGTGATACTGTATACCGCAGTATCATGCTATCCATCTGTTCAGATTGTATGTTGAATCTGAAACCAGCTTAGCACTTGTTGTTTCCCTCTTGGGAGTAAGAGAACTGCCTTTGCCTACTTGATACCACACAATTCTGGTGACATTTGATTTACAAATGTACTACCACTAGCATCCCTGCTGCACCTATTTCGTTTATAACTGAGCAATTGCAAGTTTACCTAGACCCCCCCCCCCCACACACACACACCTTCCCCCTTTCCCACCTGCTCGTTGCCCATTCACATTGACCGTGGCACCCTCTTTCGGGCTTTCACTTGGTAATTGCGCCTGCCTGCAGGCGTATGTTTTATTGTGTTTCGTTTTGCATTGTTTCTACTACTTTCCCCACTTCCTTGACGCTGATTGAAAGCTAAATGGCAGACGTTACAATAATTCAGCACTTCAAAGGCTACTTACTATATATGCAGGTGTAATATTAGCGTGGTGTTTATCATAGTTCATGTAAAATAAAGGGGAAATGTAGAGATCAATCTAAAAAGAAAAAGGAACAGTTACAACAAATCTGGCTACATTCTGTATAGAGAACTAAAAGGTAGGGATGTGACAGCAGACCTGACAGTTATGTAGCATGTTTTCACAGTTTTTAGTATATTTTTGCCGAGCCCACCAGAGGTCCGGAATGACTAAGGGATCGTGTGCGGTGTCTGTCCGTCCGTCCGTCGATCATCCGTCCGTAACGCTACAAAAGCTTGAATAATTCTCTACTGAGGACTTCAATTTCAATCAAACTTGGAGGGAAGAGTGGTTATGCAAAGTTACACATTTTACAAACATGAAGGTCACCTCAAGGTCAACGGTCACAGGCAGGGGTCAATGAACTTTTAGGGCCTAATATTAAGTTTTTACGGCGCGTTTCAATTATGGCTCATAACTTTTAATATAGATGTCCATTTGTGACCAAATTTCGATGTTACATGTCCCTTGGGGAGTTGAAGGTCACCACAAGGTCAAAGGTCACAAACAGGGGTCAACAAACTTTAAGGGCTCAATGTTAAGTTTTTTATGGCGCGTTTTGATTATGGCCCATAACTGTAACATTGATCGCGAAAAATGTTGAGGGGGCCCGAAGAGCCCCCCCCCCCCCAGTTTCTTAAGGTTTAGGGCCAAAGTCCATCCTTGTTTTATGTTGTTGATTTTTTTTTCATGAAAACAAAAAATCGGATTGTATGTACATCTATGAAAATTAAGAAGAAAAATGGGCTCACAAATAGTGTTATAAACTGTTTACCTTTCAAAGAGAGTGAGGCAAATTGTCAAAATATTGTACAGAGATGGAACCTGTTTGCTCACAGTAGGAGAAAATACAAAAATTGTATTACTTTTATTATGTGGCAAGAGTAGATTTGAGCAAAAGATTAAATGCAAGATCAGGATTGTTCTATTCAAGCATGACATTAAATTTGTATTGTCAGTGGCAGAAGACATATCTCTCAGAGTCTCAAAATCATTTCTCCCCAGGTGTTCCTCGTCGGAGTGGTAGTGGCCCTCATCCGACGGCGTGAGTCATCCATCGAGAGGCGCATGGAGGCATCCTACATGGAGGACAGCGACGAGGAGATTCGTGTGAGGGCATCCTACATGGAGGACAGTGACGAGGAGATTCGTGTGAGGGCATCCTACATGGAGGACAGGGACGAGGAGATTTGTGTGAGGGCATCCTACATGGAGGACAGGGATGAGGAGATTCGTGTGAGGGCATCCTACATGGAGGACAGTGACAAGGAGATTTGTGTGTCGAGAAAATCCTACATGGAGGACAGGGACGAGGATATTCGTGTGAGGGCATCCTACATGGAGGACAGGGACGAGGAGATTCGTGTGAGGGCATCCTACATGGAGGACAGTGATGAGGAGATTCGTGTGAGAAAATCCTACGTGGAGGACAGGGACGAGGAGATTAGTGTGAGGGCATCCTACATGGAGGACAGGGACGAGGAGATTCGTGTGTGGACATCCTTCATGGAGGACAGGGACGAGGAGATGCGCGAGAAGCCATCCTACATGGAGGACCGTGACAAGGAGATGCGCGTGAGGCCATCCTACATGGAGGACCATGACGAGGAGATACGCGAGAGGCCATCCTACATGGAGGACCATGACGAGGAGATGCGCGAGAGGCCATCCTACATGGAGGACCATGACATGGAGATGCGCGTGAGGCCATCCTACATGGAGGACAGAGACGAGGAGATGCACGTGAGGCCATCCTACATGGAGGACCGTGACAAGGAGATGCACGTGAGGCCATCCTACATGGAGGACCGTGACAAGGAGATGCACGTGAGGCCATCCTACATGGAGGACCGTGACAAGGAGATGCACGTGAGGCCATCCTACATGGAGGACAGTGACAAGAAGATGCACGTGAGGCCATCCTACATGGAGGACAGTGACAAGAAGATGCGCGAGAGGCCATCCTACATGGAGGACCGTGACAAGAAGATGCGCGTGAGGCCATCCTACATGGAGGACCGTGACAAGGAGATGCACGTGAGGCCATCCTACATGGAGGACCGTGACAAGGAGATGCACGTGAGGCCATCCTACATGGAGGACCGTGACAAGGAGATGCACGTGAGGCCATCCAAAATGGAGGACAGTGACAAGAAGATGCACGTGAGGCCGTCCTACATGGAGGACAGTGACAAGAAGATGCGCGAGAGGCCATCCTACATGGAGGACCGTGACAAGAAGATGCGCGTGAGGCCATCCTACATGGAGGACCGTGACAAGAAGATGCGCGAGAGACCATCCTACATGGAGAACCGTGACAAGAAGATGCGCGAGAGGCCATCCTACATGGAAGACCATGACAAGGAGATGCGCTTGGAGGCATCTTACATCATTCATTTCATTAATTTCATTTCATTCATTCTTTCTTTCTTTTTTTCTTTTTTTTTAGGCAAACATAACACAAAATGAATCAGAAGATAGAACATAGGCATGTATTCGACTTTACAAGGTAGACAATGGTTTAACAAATACAAAATTATACATGCATTCAAAATACAAAGCTATGTCTTGAGAAGAAAAAAAAAAGAATTGAGAGGTCCACTGAAAAGCATGCTTGTATATTGTGGACCACTCAAAGGATTCTTCATGTGAACATATTTGGTTGCAAAGACAGGACAGAACAAAACAGGACAGAACAAGACAGGAGAAACACACGACAGTACATGACTTGACAGAAGGGTATAACATTGAAAGTAATAAAGCACTACAGAATAATGGAAAAAAAGGAAAGAAAGAAAAAAATGAAATGAAAGGAAACGCCAACACGATGGACATCGGGATCGAAAGAGGGAATTGAGGTGCTTCAGAGCTCGAGCAGCTGATCAAAGTTTGAACAAATAAGATAATGTAAAAAAAAAAATACACAATGATGAATTCAATTTATTATTGACGATGAAACGTCAGGTTGTAGAGACCAGCTAAGTAATGAATAGTATATATCTTAGTATGAATTTAAAAAAAAAAAGTTTCAACTTACGCTTAAACGAATTCAGAAATAAAGAGTTTTTTATATCACAGCTTAAAGAATTCCAGAATCTAGGGCCAGTGTAAATAAATGTATTTTGCGCCAATAAAGTTCTCAGAAGGGGTAAGTGAAACTCATTAGATCGCCTGGTGGGATAATTATGAAAAAAAAAATGATTTCTCGGAAACATTGAATCGAAGATGGTGGGAAGTGCATTTGTATTATAATTAAACATAAACTGACCCAGCTGAATTAAAAACAAATCTTTAATTTTTAAAATCTTATATTTCAAGAATAATGGATCTGCGTGGGAACGTGGTGAAACGCCACAAATAATATGAAGTGCCTTTTTTGTAATAACAATAGTTTATCTAATAAAGTTTGATGGGCACTACCCATGCTAAAATTCCATAATTAAGATAAGGTAATATTAATGAAATATACAACGTCAACAAAGAAACCAACGGGATATGAGATTTAAGTCTTTTAATAATACCAATATTACGGGAAATTATTTTACTAATTTTAATGATATGAGGCTTCCACGAAAGTTTATCGTCCACTGTAATACCAAGAAACTTTTTTTGAGATACACGTTCTAAATGAACGTCATTAAAAAAAAAAATGATATCTGTGCGTAAAACTTCTATAGACTTACTAAATGCATATACTTGGTTTTCTTAAGATTGAGTGATAATTTATTGGCTCTTATCCATTGAATCACCTTTTTTTTCTTCAGAATTAACAGTAGGGACAAGGGAAAATGGATTTTGGTGTTAGAAAAATATTTGAATCATCGGCAAAAAGCATAACAGAAAGTATGTTGGATGATCTGAAACAGTCATTAATGTAAATGATGAAAAGTGAAGGTCCTAATATACTACCCTGAGGGACGCCACTTTTAATGACTTAAAGACTGGAGCTTTGCTCGTTCGAAGATACATATTGTTTTCGGTTTTGCAGGTAACTCCTGAACCACTCCAAGGCCTTCCCTCGTATACCATAATGAGACAATTTTTGAAGTAAAATTTCGTGATTAATTGTATCGAAGGCCTTGGAGAAGTCCAGTGAGATACCAACAAGATGGGAATGGTTATCTATAGTGTGTGCGGCGTTATCAATAAACTTCAAAAGAGCATGAATGGTGCTGTGTTGCTGACGAAACTCAAATTAGGAATTCGTAAAAACATTATGATAATTAAGAAATTAAATCATTCTTGTAAATATAAATTTTTCCAAAACTCTAGATAGGGATAAAAGTAAAGAAATAGGTCTTTAATTACTTAAATCAAAACTGTCTCCTTTTTTAATAAAAGGAAAAACCTTAGCAATTTTCATACAATCAGGAAAAACACCATGTTATTTGGATCTATTAAAAATATGAAAAAGTGGATCAGTAATAGAAAATTTCATTTCCTTTATAATAACATTACTTATATCATCATAACCGGCACTTCGTTTATTATTCATTGCAGTAACAATGTCTGTTATTTCATATTTCGTAACTGGAGCAAAGAAAATAGAACTGGGATTGGATTGACCTAAAAATGTTGCAAAATGCGTATCAGACTGTGGTATCTCTTTTGCCGGATTCTCTCCAATCAATGTGAAATAGAAATTAAAAATATTTGCTTTATCACCAGAATCTTCAAATGTTTTATTACTAAATCTTATTTTTGTAATATTCAATTTCTCTTTTTGATATATTCATGACCTGCTTTAAAATCTTTCATGTATTCTTTACATCTTGTTTATTTTTTATCTGAATCATATGATATTACGCTTTTCCGATCGTATGACCTCAGTCAAAATATTCGTATATATTACGTATATTTATTCTTTGACTCCTCGGCTTTTTTTTTTTCATTTTTGAATTTATAATATAACCTATTTTCCTATTAATTGAACGGAGGAGAAATTTCAAAATCCATGGAAGTTTAGGGGATGTTTTATAATTAACTGACTTATCTTTTAGTTTGGGAATACAATCATCCAAATGTTTATTAATTATCTCCATTATGATTATCAAATGATACATTAACATCGTCATTATCACAACCACTTGACCGATCAACCCTGTCTAAGCTAGCATCAAGTCTAGCTAAATTGTCCGGTGTGGCTTTACGTCTAAATGAAGGAAAATAAGACTTATTAACCGAATGCTTGGGATCACAACATGTTATAATTGGAAAGTGATTGGTCATATCAGAGAAAATTATAGAAAAATTCAAAACTTATAAAGAATTAGTAAAAATATTATCAAGGATGGTGCCGGAATGATATGTAACGCCTGTAGGTTTGGAAATTAATGGCAAAAAAGAGGATGACAAAAATAATTCAAGAAATTCTTGTGACGTATTATCATCACTCTTAATCATCTCAATATTGAAGTAACCCATTATATAAATAAATTTATTGACAAAAAGAGGGATTTTAAATAAATTTGTGATACTATCTAAAAAATCTTTGGAACTGGAGTTTGGGGGTCTGTAAACAACACCAACTATAATATTTTTACTTTGAGGGATGGAAATTGCAACAAACAAAGACTCTACAATATCATTAATTATATTCAAATCATCACAAACATTAAACTCAAGTTCATTAGATAAATAAATCGCAACCCCACCACCGGTCCTATTCACTTTATTATTTACAATCAAAACATAACCATTCAATGCATACGGTAAGTTAATATCAGATGATAACCTTGTTTTTGTTAAACCTATTACAGAAATTTGTTGTTTATTTTGATAATCTAACAATATCAATAATTCATCAAAATGCTTATTAATACTCCAAGTATTCAAATGTATCATAGAAAATATACTTTCTGAAAAATCTTTCACAAAATATTGAAATTGATCAACCGTAACATATTTAGAAGAAATTAAGGTGGAATCATATTCTAAATCAAAATCAATAAACAAATCATTACAAGAAGAATTAACAGTATTGGAAACGAGGTTTAAAAAAAAAACGCAGAAGAGTGTGAATTGATCCGACCTTATTCTGTAGACGAGCGTCTAACCAAATCAAAGAGGTCATCGTCATCAAGGGAGTCAAATGCTGCATTGAGTCGATTAGCCATAATGCTGAACATAAAATATGTGAAGGCATGTCAATTGGCGAGGTTGCAAAAGAATGTGTGTAATAATGTGGACGTAAATGAAGCACAAGCAATTCCGGGTTCGGGGATAGTACAGCGAGTAGGCAAAGACACATTAACATAGAATTCAAGCGACATAATCAAAGAACATAGAGGGCATAAACCACACAAGTAGAAAACGTACACACTAAATAACAAGGTCTGCAAACGGAATTCAGCAGAATCGATACAGGGCATATAAGCAGAAAAAAGAAGAAGTAGAAGCTCCCTATGTTTTATCTGGGCAGAAAGTGTGTGAGGAAATATAAGATAATCAAAAATGATGGAAGTGAATGATGAAAATATAGCAACACTCAGAAAGAGCAACAAAGAGAATGCAGAAATTAATCAAGCTGCAATCAGTAGAAAACGTAAGATTGGTCATACTTTTTGAGAGGGATCTTTAATGAATGAAATATACATTGTTACATAATATCAGATAATAAAAAGGATGCTATATTATTTTTGTAACGACTGACAAAGTGTGATGCAATATTCAAGGAAAAAAAATCCTGTACAAAACAAAGTTTTTGGAGCTTTATACTGAGATTGAGGGCATCAAACTACAGCAAAGGTTTATTTATCAAAACGAAACAAAATACAATACAATTCAGAGTGACGTTGAGTGGCACCATAGCGAGACTTGACATTAATGACAACGTGCTAAAAACCAATTTTACTGAACTTCGGGCAGCCCGAGACCGCCAACATAATGGTACAAAATCGTGGTGAAATAAAAAAACAAGAACAAAAGGAACGTTGCATGTGACCACGGTGACTGGAGTTCCTCGCCAATATTTCTATCATGAAGGACTCTATACTGGGATGCTAGGGTAAGTCATAAACCCTTTCGTCTGCAGACTTCGGCATGCCGTATGTAACGCATAATACGGCTTTTTTTTTTCTTGGACTGCATTTTTCTTTCATTATATTATAATGAAAAAAATGCAGTCAGGTTAGATGACGGTTTCAATGCGGTCAACTATTCACATTCTTGTGAAAATCACGACTACGGGATAATGATAATGGTACGCTATTGCCACTGGACGTACGAGTGCAGTGAGTCATTGCTCTTACGTAATAGACAGTTTCTGTCGGTTGGCTATCATATTATAAATTGTGTTGAACCGAAATCATTTTACATAAAGAAATCAGGTAAGTGTGGTTGATATCCTGAGCCAAGCACGTATTACTAGTATGCAATGAATGGAAAAAAGAAGAGGACATGAACATGGTTCCCGCGTAGAGTCAAAGTTATTTCCATCTGTTTCCACCACATAATCTATGTCAGGCTACCCCCCCCCCCCCCCCCCCCACTTCCTCATCCTCATAGAAAATTATGTTTAAATAGTACATTGGCTCAAAACTAGCAAAAAGCAACAACAGCAGTGGTTGATATCCTGAGCCAAGCACGTATTACTAGTATGCAATGAATGGAAAAAAGAAGAGGACATGAACATGGTCCTACGTAGAGTCAAAGTTATTTCCATCTGTTTCCACCACATAATCTATGTCAGGCTACCCCCCCCCCCCCACTTCCTCATCCTCATAGAAAATTATGTTTAAATAGTACATTAGCTCAAAACTAGCAAAAAGCAACAACAGCAATAAGGCAATTGCTTCATAATGATTGTAATACCAGTTTCTATCAGTTTTCAAATAAAACAAAAATATTCGAAATATTCATAAATGACTTAATATGTATATAGACCTATAACGAAGAAAGTGGTTCTATCTTAAGCAAAAAGACAACAAAATCATCATACTTATGGACAGAGCAATGATGCGAATTAACTTTGCACCGTGACAGACAAAATCAAGATCAGGGTTTGGAAGTAGGAAACTATAGGTGCAAGGTGTACAGAATGAATTCAATATTCGCATCTGTAAGAAATCAACAACAACAAAACCTTCATGTGCTTCAAACTAAAAAAAAAAAAAAAATGCATTGTGCCGTCGAAAAATTCAGGGCTGAGATTATCCAAACTAGAATGAGGTGTATCCTTGCGGTATAATTGAGAATTACTGTATGATATCATCGAAAAATAAAAATGGAGTGGTAAGTTTGGATGAAAGACCCAATGAAATTATCAAAAGGAATCACGCTGTGGCATAAGCGCATCACATTAATGAGTTTGTTTGGCTATACAGATATTTGAATAGAAAAACTTGTATCAACAAGCTTTTGACTGGAATAAATATAATTTTGCAACAACTTTTTTCAAGTTTTAAGAAATCAAACCAGACCAAATTACAATTAGGTAACAACACTTCCTAATTCAAATAAGGGAGCTTGTATTACATGATAACAAAACAGTTGAAATATAGAATCCCTAGAGCCTCAGTAGAAACTGAGTCAATGATTCTGTTTGAGCCAAATCTAACGCAAGTCGTCTTGAATTGTCAAGAGTATTACCATCTACCTTGTATAACCTATAGTTAAACATAAGAGTATCTTATCGAGTCTCAATAATAAAGTAGGAATCAAAACCAAATCAAAATCCAGAGAGGTTGAGTGACACCCTAGCGAGACTTGCCAACATCTTAAGAACCAAATTTAGTAAACTTGGGGCAGCCCGAGACTGTCAAACTAATGGTACAAACTCGTGATGAAACAAAAACAAGAACACCTAGGGTAAGTCATGAACCCTTGCCTAGTACAGACTTCTGCATGACGTAGGCCTATTCTGTGTTTTGAAGTGGACAATGCCGCCGCCAGTTTACGTGGCATTTGGAATGCGTACAACAACTCACATTCTTATGAAAATCATGTCTATAAATGATAATGATACGCTAATGCCACTAAACGCACGTAATCGATAGTTGTTGATGTTGGTTTTTTTTTTTCCTGTTGGCTATATGCAATTGCGTTGTACAGAAATCTTATACGTACCGAAATCAGGTAAGTGAGGTTGATAACCTGAGCCAAAGCATAAATTATACAATAATATATGAAAGAATAATTTATGAATGGACAGTGGCGGGGAGATCTGCTTTCGTTTTCGTATTCGTATTCGTATTGAGTGAGACGGCATGCTCCCGTCAATCTCGTGTAAAACATTCACGCAAAGCACGCATTCAATCTGATGCATCTCAACAAGCTGGCAGTTAAAGTCTCACGCGTTTCTCGCATCGCATTGTACAGTAATGGTGAGCGAAAAATAGGACGTTTGGAATGGTTTCCTTGTAAGAAATAAAAAAAAAATGAGAGTATAAATTGTGATGTAAATATATACCGTAATACACATGATTTATATCAATAATTTGACATAGAATGAAAGGTGAATTCGGACTTAGTCACAGCTGTCATCCATGCGAGTTACACTAAATGCATGCAGCGTTGAGAGTGGATGACCTTCCCTAGTTGCGTAAATTTTCTTCATCTGTCGTCTGTCTATTCTCAGATGTGCAGATTGATTAGCATCAAAGAGTATAGAAGCGCACGCAGTGCGCTAAGAGGGAACACTCTCCCGATTTTGCGTAGTACGCTAATGGGCGGGCTCGGTCGCCATTTTAGGATGCAAACCGCCTGGTGATCGATAGAGGGCGTATTTCTGCCTCCGTTTCATTTCATGGGGCATACAGGATAAAAGATGAATTCAGGACCTTATTATGGCATATAGAAGTAGAATTCCTGCCTAATTATGAAATAGAATTGAAGAATAATGTTTTTAACTTTCCAATCTATAATCCATTGATGCTCGCCGGCTAATTTATGACCATATGCAAGCCTACTTGTGTCCTAAGCCAAGTATAGTGCTTATAGTACAGAATGACGTGGGGAGCTCATAATCATATCGAGGGTACTTTCTCCCCCCCCCCCCCCCCCCTCTCTCTCTCCCTCTGACCCCCTTCTCTCTCTTTCTTCATATTATTCTCCTCCTCCTCCTCCTCCTTCTTCTTCTTCTTCTTCTTCTTCAATTTCTTCCTCCTCCTCCTCCTCTTCCTCCTCCTCTTCCTTCTTCTCTTTCTTCCACCTTCAGATACACAGTTAGGGCCGTGGACAGAATTTCAGTTCCGTCATTTATGTTTTCAAGTCGCCCGTGTTTTTGTTTTTTTTTTCACATATAGACTAATTATCCCCATGATGAAATATATTCCGTGGACAACATAAAACAAATCCGTCATGAAATTTTTATGAATGGTTCAAAACTGGTAAGAGCAGACTTTTTTTTTTTTTTTTGCCAAGTTGACGTATGAATCAGCCATCAGCATGCGAAAGTGTTGTCTTTTATATTCCTTGTGCCTATGCAACTGACTTGCTCTGACCTATATCAACCAAGTTCAGCATCATCCTTCTTGGATTTGTGTTGCGGAATATGTCAGTTATGTCTTTTAGGATGTGCTCTTGGTGAAATGATACGGAAATTTTGAAATGAAATTAGTATGGTACCATTTTTTGTCGGTTGTCTATAAATGAAACTATTTTGAAGAATAAGAGTCCAGAAATAAACTGAAGTCTGTGATTGTTCGGTGATTTTCTCATCTACAGATCAAAATTTGTTTGAACCTCTTGATCATGCACACAATGAGTCGAGACGGTCAAAAGGTGTGGGACGGGGATACCCCCTCCAACACAAGAAAGCTTTTGCATTATTTTGTTATTGAAATTCAAATTCAAATCTGGGTACACGCTTTTCATGGAAAGTAAAGTAGATGTGAATGTGTGTACACGTAGTAATAGAGTAGTTAAACGTCCTTTACGCCTTGCTTTGTAAACAGTTTTATTTATGCATGTATCTGTTATTTTCACATGTACATGTACACTATCACTTATATTTTTGTATTCATATATTGTAAATATGTTTGTACTCTCATACCCCGAGAGGAGGTCGATATAGAGTCAATAAAATCTTACAAATCTTACAAATCTTTCGAAACACACACTAAAAGATTTTCAATCAAAAATGAGAAAAATTATTCTATCGATAAGATATGAAGAGGTAAATAATTGTACATCTGTCACCTCTTATCATACGTCTTCACCATGTGAGTCTATGGGGTGGATGTATAGCGGTCACTGTAATTTTAAAACCCGCAGTTTGAATGGAGTGTATATGGTGATATCTATATATTACGATCTCAGAGGTAATTCTCACAATAATAGGATCACGAGAAAATTAATGCAACCAGTAAAAAGAAGAGTATAATCTGTAACTGTTTCACGTTTTTTTACTGATCAAAATTATCTTAAAATCCATCATCTGATTCTTGGAAAAAAAAAAAAAAAAAGGATTGGAAAACCCTTCCAGACCAGTCTTCCCGCCAGTAAATGAGACGTCTATGGTTCCTAACTGACTCGCTCTCTCAGTCGTTTCTTGGAGTCAAGAATTTCAGCTGTAACGCCGATGAAGGGGGAAACGGGGGAGAAGGGGAGATACCCGGGGATCAACCTGTGACAGTGTTGTAGAGACTGGATTTTTTTTTCTGTTGTGGTTTACATAATTTTCAAACATTAACTCTTCTGTCGCATTTGGAGACTTTGGTGTTGTTGGTTTTTGTTTTTTTTTTTTTAGGTTTTTTTATACTTTTATTTTCCTTTCCTTATTCAAGCGGACCCTGCTCGCCAGAGGGGGGAGGGGTCACCCCTTAAACCCTCATCCCTATAATAATCAATACAGGTCATATCTTTACTATCATTGCAGGCTTTGTACAGAAAGGCTGCCAAAACATTTTTTTTTTTTGGGGGGGGGGGAGCGCCGGGAGACATGCATCACCCACACTCTCCAAAAACGTGCTGTACGTTTGATTACCAATTCCCGTTACTTATCCCCATCCAATCCCCTATTTCGTCAACTAAAAACATTGAAAATTGAGGATCTTCACACCTTTCAAACTGCTGTTTTTATGTATAAATATACATTTAATTGTCTTCCAAAAATTTTTGATGGCTTCTTCACTCCAAATTTCACCGTTCATTCATATCCAACACGTCAGTCGTCCGATTACCATCTCGAAAACCCCAGAATCATTTTAGCTCAAAAATCTTTAAAGCACAATGGACCAGATATTTGGAATTCTTTACCCCCTAATTTAAAACAAAGTACGTCGTTGAACATTTTCAAACGAGAACTAAAAAACACCCTCATAATCCAGTATACTTCTGACACATAAATATTCATACCACCTGGTCAACAAACACCCTAAACAATGAGTTCACGGCCATAACTGAAGTAATATTCACCTCATCACACTGATACACAAAATAACACTCAACGTACAAACCAAGATTCATCCCAACACAATGCACACCGCACTGCACCGCACGCCCTTCGCACCATTACTTCCCACTCAGTGAGTGGCAAGATTTTCTTTATGTATCTCTTCGTTGTGCCCTTTGCACAATTACCCCCCACTCGGTGAGTGGCAAGATTTTCTTTATGTATCTCTTTACCTGGGGCCATCTTCCTCGTCAAGCTTAGCTTATGATGATGGTCCCCTGCATTTCATTTTCATCATTTCCTATTGCTTCCTTTTATATATGATATTCGTTCTTTTAAAAAAAAAAAAATGTATGTAAGATCCAAACGTTACGAATATTAGCTGTGTAAATGACTATGTAAGTATTTTGTTGATTTGTGGATTTGTATTGATTTTGAAATGCAGAAATAAAAACTGAACTGAACTGAACTGAACTGAACACGATCAACACCTCTTTACTATTCATTATGTGCAGATTGACCATGAAACATATAGATATGAAAATATCTCTGTGTTATGACTAAAATATGATAAGGAAAATTCGGTTTGTTTTATTAGGAAATTGCGTTCCTGAAATAGAGTCTCGGGGAGAATGGTATTGTATACCATTGGTATATACCATAATGATCAAAAGAAGAGAACGACTTACAAAAATACGAATAATGGGATCGATGTTCATACCATTCGAATAATATTGCATAGGGTCTACAGCCAACAGGGCCCGGTAAGAGAGAAAGAAAGAGAGAGAGAAAGGGAGAGAGAGAGAGAGAAGAGAGAGGAAGGGAGAGGGGGAGAGAGGGGGGGGGGCGCTTTGTGAGTACGTTTTACTCAGTAGTTAGGCCTGCACTTTTATTAGTTACCTCGAACTTTGAGGGACAACAATTTGGAACAAAAAAGGCATTTCTTCAATTTGATATCATACTTAAGTAGAAATTGTGCTTCTGTATGAAATAACAAGGTCCTACATACATCTGAAACCTTGTATGCCCCGTAAAATAAAGAAAATGAAAGGGAGGCAGAATTTTCTTCATACGGCCACGTGATATACGCTCCGGAAGATCCAGCGGCTTGCATCCTAAAATGGCCGCCGTTTGGCTCCATTGCGTACTACGCCCGTTTACGTGTAAAATCGGGAGAGTGTTCCCTCTTAGCGCACTGCGTGCGCTCTATACTGTTTGAATGGCATGCAGATAACAAAAGGCACGTCCCACCTACAACGTGATTATATGATTTGCCAAATCTAAATCATTCGATATTAATCGTCGGGGAAAAATATATAAGCCTATATACCTTTTGTTATTGCAATTATTGCGAGAATGCTCTCGCATTTTCAAGTCGCATTTCCTATTTTTCTGTTCATCAGCATGACTTCGTCAGACTATTCCTTGTATGTAACATAATTTTAAAGTCAGACGATCGTCATCCCTAATGGTACGTAAACTCCCGAACGACCGAAGTTTTTGCATGCAATTGCGCAATGAAACGTGTGGGACAATGCTGCCACCGAGCATAGGTCCATGGTTTAAGAATGGATTGTTCAGTGGTGTTTGGTCATAATTATGTTTAAAGGGATTGTATAGTCTCAGTTGAGAGTGGTCTTCAGGTTTCCAACTTCTTTTGAAGATGACTTTCTGAGATAATGAGAAATCTATTATAGAATGTTAAAGAACCTGTAATTCTGAGGGAAATTTAAGGTTTATTTAATGAAAACTGGTTTTGAAATGGCCGCGATATCCTAAACAAAGAAATCTTAATAAATGTTGGGACCCGCCTGCTGTAAGAATTGCTTTGTTTTACTTTATTTTTTGGATATCTCGGCCATTTCAAAACTGATTTTCTTTGAATTTCTCTTAGAATTGTATGCTCTTTAAAATTGCATAAAGTAGTTTTTAAAGGTACTAGCCCACATTTGCAAACCCACGAAAATCAAAACTGCATAAAACAGGTCCAATATGACTTCAAGTACAAGTTATAACAGTAACATACCTCACCTGTTGCTCTTTGTCTATACCTTTCGATAAAAGAGAGAAAAATCATCGTTTTAAAATCAATTTTCAAACCGGGTCAACCCGACCCAAAATCAAATTACGAGCGCGGGGTAGCTACGCACATTAACTTACACATGTATCGCATGCATGTAGTACGTTTTTATACGCATGCATACGGTGCATTTTCATTTATTTTTATGAAAGTAATGGACTAATGAGACCAATTGCTGCAGGTTTACAAAATAAATGTGGGCTAATACCTTTAAGTATCTGTCTGTATCTGTTTTTGAAGCATCGAGTTATAAATCTGAATCCTCACCTCAACCAATACTATACCATTCTTTAATGTAAATTCACTAACCTACATACAGTAAATCCTTAGTGTACAAACTGTGCTGCAGTCAGATATGAAGGAAGTCTTATATTATGCAATGAATGATGATGACACTGGAATAAGATTTACTTGATGAAGTGCTCAGAGTGGATGAAGATAGAGCTGTTGCCAAGGCAACTCGGTTTGTTGTGTCTGAGATCAGTGGTGAGCATGATATCTATGATGACCAGCATAAATGGTCTCCAGTCACAAGCTGTACTGACCAGGAGAGCCCTGTTTCATAAAGCTGTTCGTAAAGTTACGTATATAATTCTACAAATTGCTGGAATATGAAGTGCCAATTTGTGAGTCCATTTTTTTTCCTTACGTTTTAACAAAGTGCAACTGTATGTGAATATTTCATTTGCAATGGGACAGAAATACACTTTCAACTGAAAAAAAAATGTGTGTTAAAATGTAAGAATAATGATTACCATCTGCAAAAATTTCAACTTTAGCTATTGAAATTAACAATGATTAGGAATCCTATCTAGGCTAGCCATAACTAAGTCGTTCATAGAGTCATGCATAACTTTGCAAGCAGCTTTATGAAACAGGGCCCTTAACGTACATGTACATTATCACTTTAGTCAGCTTTGAACATTTGAAATTTTAATTCATACTTTGTTTTTCCAACATAAGAGCATTATTGTTGACTTTCAACACAAGAGAAGTGTACACTCTATTTCACCGAAATATCTAGTTTCCGAAACGATGTAGGCAGCTGAAGGGATGCACAATGTAAATAGAAAATTTTACCATAACATGTGTTCCTCAGCATTGGCTTGAGGTTTTGTTTTCTTTTACTTTAATTTTTTTTCCAATTTGAAGAAATTGCAATATATCTTTAGATGGTGATGGGCCTTTTGTGGAAAGAGAGGTTTATAAAGATAATACGTGTAATGCAAGAATTAAGTTTGTGGATTTTTACCATTATTGTTTTGTAATAAATCACGTACAGTAGTCAGAATCTTTTTGTATATTTGAAGAAATGTAAGGTGAGTCAATGCTCGGTATTTGTAAATATTTCATGAAAGCTCTCGCAGTGTTGTTAAAATTTGGTAAACGTAAACAGTATGCATTGATCCGAAAATGATGACAAAGATAACATTGTGATCGACACCTGTTGATTGAAGAGAAAAATATTAAGATTCCATTCTGATTTTTCAATGTGATGTGTTGTTGAAATTTCTTTGATACATGCATATGAGTCAATCTCAGACCTTGTTTTTAAATTAGTCTTGACAGAACACGAACACAACATGATACCATTCAACCTCGTTGATAATGAACAGGGTTGAAGCAGTTCGCTAAAGTGTGCTCGTGTGGATTCTTAGAATCCGTAAAGATGAGCTGCAGTCTCCGACATTTTTTTTCCTCAATATTAAAAGGAAATGCAGTCCTCCGGAAAGAAGTGGGGGATGCATACACCCCTTCTGTATTTGCATCTCTTCATCTGAACTTGTATAAGTACATATTCCTAAAGCAATGACTTCTTTGTTGTTACACATCAATTTGCTATAAAAGAACACTTGTTTGACTCTTGCCTTTTAAACTTGGTGTCATCACTTTAAAATTGGCTGACTTCACATGTGTGTGTGAGTCTGTGTGTGAGTCTGTGTGTTTGTATGTGCAGGTGTGCGTATGCTTGTGTGGCTGTGTCGTGTGTATGCCTGACGTGTGTGTATGTGTGTGTGTGTGTGTGTGTGTGTGTGTGTGTGTGTGTGTGTGTGCGTGTGTGTGTGTGTGTGTTTTCTTGTGTGCTCAAATGTCTTGCTACTCCAATAGTGTGCAGGTTCTCTGTATCAAGGTACTTTTCCGAGTTTGAGCAGCGAATAAGGGTCTGCCATATCGACACACAGCTCCAACAATGCTCCTTCACGCATTAATAAGCAGACAACTTTAAAAGTAATCGAATGGCACTCTTACTTTCAAAATAATGTATTTAAGGTTATAATCTTCATTAATTGTTTGTGCAGCACCAGGTGTCATCATGTATAATGCACACTGACTTCTCGCCTACAAAAGGGAAGAGATAAAGACACGGAATAATGTGAAAACACACCGTAAGAAAGTAAACAAGATTACGCTGAAATGTTTTGTTGCTGACACGAACAGAAGGAGCTCGAAAATATTTGAAACACACACACACATACACATCCTCACAGACACACACACACTTTTAGGGTTGTACTCTGCATGAAAAGCAAATACCAATCTTGTTCGTGTTTATGACTTTTTACCGTGTTTGTACATGGCGTATGTTTGGGTGAATGGATAAAATAGACGCGAAATAAAGATTTGCTGTTGTGTTCATACTTGACTCATACTCACATTAACACGGGAATATGTCACATGGATTTTAGCATGATTATGTTTTATACACACACATACACATATGACCTATAGATACAATTAATATAATCATATAAACACTGCTAACGACATCTTTTGAACTTTCAATTTTTAGTTCGGTTTTTATTGTCACTCATCAAAAAATCCGAAGACTAAAAGTGTAAGCTGACGTAAAATTGAAATAAAAATACTAAATATAATCAAACGGTGAAATTCATAACAGCATTGGAAAGTATTGTAAAGCATGCACTGTGAAAGACAAATACAAATTGAAATCACATCAAAGACATATAAAAAAAAAATCACAAATTCAAATTTGAGAATGAAAAACAGTAAAGGAAATATAAGTGTGTCGGGAGAGCGGTACAGAAGGTTGGTGCAATAAAAAAGTAAAAATAAAAACAATTGAAATGGGGGGGGGGGGGGTAGAGAGAAACGACCGAGCAATAGTCGATTTGCAGCGATACCTTGGACTTCTAAGATTGAGTTTTAATGTATTCATATCATCATAAGATATCACATGCAAAAGATTTGTAGTTCTCTTATTTGTAGCGATCCAGACCCTATATATCGTATTCCCAACGCCCCTTTAATCCCCCTCCATAATGCAGTTGCCTCACCACGTTCAATTAAGGTAAGTGTATTTAACGCAATTGCGTGCTTTCCTCTGTTCTTACGTACAAGGACAAACCATCAATAATTTCTTTGACGTTTTTGCTTTACTTTGCTACATTTACACCTCTAAACTCGGTCTGAACATTGCTTTTTTCCCTACCTCCTCAAAATGAAAACCTGCTGACGTTCGTAATAACGGCTTTAGGCTGCATTGTCCCCTTTTAAAAGCGTGATGATAATCTGACGGTTTCAAAAGAAAATGTTCCAGTGCAACTTTATTTGCAATATTATTACAGTGAGTATGGGTATTATATTACAGTGAGTACTCTGTGTGGCATTGCGGTCCAGTGTACAATGTCGATTGTATAGAAGCGCTAGTTTGTTTGTGTGTGTGGTTTTTTTTTTTCGCAGATTTTTGTTTTCACTAATACCACTGTCAAAGACACGAAAACAAAATTAATGACGTGAAAGTATAAGCAAAAACTCTTGACTATTACAACTACATTGTAAATTTAAACACCACAACCGTAGTTACAACATTACTGTAATATGAATATATACAGTTATAAATTATCTGCAGGATCAAAACACCAGCGAACACGTAGGTGAGAACGTACGCAAGCACACAAACATACGCGAGGCTGAAAGCGCCCGACAAGATAAAGGTAAGCAATATTTTGCTCTTGTATTTTACGTTGTTGGACTTATTTTTCATATCCTCAATTTAGCAACACTTTTTGAACAATGATGGTTACTAATAACCAATATTGATTCGTTGTTATCATCGATGCTTTGTGTCTTTGTGGTCTTTTTTTTTTTCTTATTTCTTACATTTTTCCTTCACTGGAAGACGAAGGATATTACCTGAATGCAGGATGTATAGGAAATATAACTGGAGCTCACAATGCTGAGAGTAAAAATGTGAAATATTGAATACACGCCATGCACGCAATAGGCAGGCAGGGTGTTTTTGCAGGTACATATTATAGTCAAGTGTACGATCATTCTCCATAGACTCGACTTTATTCTGTCGTATTGCCAAAGCTGGCAATGTATCAAATAATTCTCTCTCTCTTACTCACTCTCTCCCTCCCTCCCCGCAGTTTCTCTTTTTTCCTCTCTTTCTCTCTCTCTCACCCTCCCTCCCCCTTTTCCTCCGATTGTCGTTTGGTGGCGAATGAACACATCCATTTTCCCCATGACCGTGATTTTACGTGTGCGTGTTGTACATCATCTCGGGTATGGAAGAGTGGGTATATCGCAGCTGTTGTGAACTCCAACGCGGATTTCTACTCTCACCCTCTCGTACGCACGGCTAGCGGGGAGAGAAGAACACCTAACACTCCTCCTGGATTATTCGCCCTGTTGCGATATTCCACTCTGTTTGCATGTCCGCTGACAGGGCTGAGTTGGATGCGTCCAGGATACACGACATAAACCATCTCCGTACCATAACTTTTTTATAAATATCAAGATTTTGCTGATGTCACAGGACTTGAAAAAAGGAATGTTACTTCACTGCGATTTTGCAGCCATGTGTTTGCTATGTGTTCTACAGTGTTGAGCTGGCTTGGCATCCCGCGTTGTTGGGCAAGCTTTGAGAAGAGTGTTATGTATCATGCGCTCCTTGCGAGAAAGTCACCTGTTCTGTAATTACCATCAACCGACATAATTGTGATTTATCGGTCAGTGGCAACATCAAACTGTCTCAGACCAAAAGGAAAGGGATTATCTCATGAACTACAAGAAGGAAAGTTCCCCGTCTAACGTTTTGCGATGAATTTCGGATAACCACCGTCACAAATCCTTTTGGATCTTGGTATATAGATGTCATAGCAACATTAATAGACACATCTCAATCTTAATAGACAAGGTAAGTATTCACTTTGTTTAGCACTATGTTTATGTTTACCTAGTTTTTACTTTTCTTTTCTGCAGTCTTTGCAGTCCAATTTTCTGACTGAAGAGCGGAGATAGCTTCCCAACTCGCCCAGCGTGAAAACCGATGTGTTTACAATACCAGTTGATGGTGTTTTTTTCGTGTGGCGGGAATCTTGCATCTAGAGAACATGATGAAGGTATAATCACAATTGAACGACGACAAGCCAACGTGAGGAGAAGTCTATTCATTGTGAATAGTGCGTGTGTGAACGACACGAAAACCCTCCCCTATTAACGGCCCTTGTTTATGTTAATGTGATGCCCATGCGGGGAATATATAGAGGCATCATAATGTATTATGGTGCGCGCGAAAATAACGGCGAAATGGTACGATATTGCACGCGGATGGAGCAAAAATGCACAGGGGCGATCGAGCATTTAGTCACCCGTGGAAAGCGAAGGAGGGCCCCACTCCGCCACTGCCGTTTGTTTTTGCCCGCTCTCTAGAGCAACGGGCAATGTCAACGCAATAGCGATACCGTATATAGCCCAAAAAGTGATTCTTGATTCGAGATGTGAATAATGAATTATATTATGCATCAACCATGACAGTCCAGAACAAAATGGACGATGCTTGTGTGCGATGGAAACGGCATCAAACGCCGCATTTATTTTGGGTGAATGTCAACTTCTAGCCAAAGGGATGAATAATTGTTGTTATTGTTTGAGAATAATGTTATTCAAACAAAAGGGCACGCTTTACACGACTTACACAGCCCAGATGAAATGTCATGTGTATATTCGTTATAGTCTTTAATTAAGTCACTTTCTTACTTGGGTCATCAGGTCTTAATCATACGCAATTATCAAGACTGCAAAAGCAGCCTGCACCATTTTGTCTTATTAAAGTATATGATGCTAATAGTGAAAGTATATCTTATGTCATACGGGATACAAGTAGTATAAAGTAATAGATAAGTGACAGGCGTTAAGTATACTGTGCAGGATAGCTATCAAAATAAAATAATACGAGCGAAACACGATAGAATATTGCGAAAACTACCCATTGGTGAAAATCTTGGTAGTTATTATCATTTCTTATCACACAGTATTGAAGAAGACCCTAGCAGGCAATTCAATTCTTAATAGATTTGCATGAAGTTTTGACATTAAAGGCCTACGTGGTGGTATCCATAAACACCAAACTCACGAGTATACGGAGGTCCGAAGAGTAACGTGGCTCTTCGCTATCATGTTGATAATAGAAGTAGCAGAACAAATTCACATGAAATACATAAAATGATTCTAGAATAGAAGTAAAAATAACCTGACATACACATGTAGTAGTATTTTGACAGTGAATGTCATCCTATTTTCAAGATAGGGAGGGGTAGCAAGTGTTTGCATTTTGATATATCGCTTGCTCGATGTTCTCTATTGTGGCAGTACCGTTATCAGCAGTAGTAGTTGGATCAGATGAATTATTGGGGGAGTTATTGCATTTCAATCGTTATAATTATTCTTCGGACCACATTTACTATAGCTACTAAGTTCCATACGAAACATACACACGCACATACACACACACATCACGCAACGAGTGATCACGCAATTCTTTAGAAGTTTTGTGCCACGGACATTGTTTTCTTTTTCTTCTCTTTTTCTTTTTTTTTATATTCTTCGACGTGTATATTTTTCTAATTCATAAACTGTCATTCCTTCCAATTATGAATATCAAGTAAGAATTGATCATTTTATTTATCAGCATCTTGGAATCTACACCATACAAGCAATGCTTTTTTGTAGATTCCTCATATTTCACATTTTTAATTGTCCTAAATGCTGTATTTGACAATTCACCCATGCAATATCTTTTGTTATGTTTATGGTTTATTTGTTGAAACGTGGAACACGGAACAATAAAAACAAACAAACAAACAAACAAACAAACACATAATTATACACAAGCACCTACTTATATAACACATCCATGCACACTTTACAAACCTAAAGGATCTTATTACGTAGGAAAAAAAAAAAACTTAGAAAAACAGAAATATGAGAAAAAAAAGGAAGTCACGACCCCCCCCCCCAAAAAAAAAAAGTCAGGTGTAAGGGAAAGTTTATACAATATCATCATGCAGGTGTGCGTGTGTGTGTGTGTGTCTGTGTGTGCGTGTGTGCGGGTGGGTGGGTGAGAGAGAGAGAGAGAGAGTGTGTGTGTGTGTGTGTGTGTGTATTTTAACAGAGGACAGAAAGTTATATTCTGCCAGTAGGCCCTACATAATCTTCGTTGTGCATGTAGGGATTACTGTAGGCAATAATAAATCCTTCAGGACTGAAGGAAGCAGATTATCCTAAAGAAGCAGAAAAAGAAAATTCTATAGGGTTTGAGACGAGGTGCTTCTATCTTGTGATCTCCAGCTTTGATTACAGTTTAATTACAGTTGATTTAGCAACATGTTAGGCAGCAAATATTCTAACGCCATATATGATGATAGACATGTCAAAGAGATTATTCATAGATGAACTAGGAAATACTGGTTCATCCTACTGAAAGTGCAAAGAGCTAAAATAACATACTATGAGTGGGAAAACAGAGCGGTAAAATGACACTGTGCGGTTATTGTACTCTAACAGCAAGACCTGGGGGGTGTTTCATCAACGCTTGTCAGCGCCGACAACTGTCGGCGCTGACCAATTTCAGCAAAATCCTTGGTTTTGATTGGCTGAGATGCTCTGGTCACTGACTGTTACTATGGTGATTCAAGTTGTCAGCGCCGACAAACGTTGATGAAACACCCCCCAGCTTTCAGATATCTTACCTCAGAGTCCTATAGTTGTAAAAGCATAATTATTATAGATTTATGCACGCACATACACACAAGTACAAACACCAGAATAATGTATAATGTACACGCACATGCGAACACACGCATAGCTGCTCTATACGCATGAAAATAGCTATACCCATAAAATTTGAAAGTAAGATATACCGTCTACAGTTCAGTCTGGGCGTGGGAGGAGAAGCGCGTACATATTTCGGAAATACGGTTGAGGTTGTTTGCCCATTCCATTTCTATTCATTCTTTCTGATTTTTTGTCCCAGGGCTTGGCTGAATCACAGGCCAGTCGTGGCCCGGAGGGAATTGTCCGATAGTGGCTCGCCCACCATGGATTTTTGAAACAGAAGTACAAGTAACACGACCACGCGTCATGCATGCACGTTTAGATTCAGTCAACATACTACAGTTTGGGAACTATCATATTGCTGAATTCAGCCACCAAGTGTATCAACTTGAAAAAAAAAAATGCTTCGGATTCCCCTTTCGTACATGTTTCACGACTTGCTTCATCCATGTCGTAACGTGCCTGACTTAAAAAAAAAATAATAAAGTCAATATCTGTAATAATCATACTTGCCTCCTTCAATATGACAAAGGTCCGCTTGAAATATTCCCTGTGTAAATGCAGGATATGATCTAGCACAGAACTAAAAGTAAGGATTGTTTGTTTGTTTGTTTGATTGTTTGTTTTACACGGGTTAAAATACTTGTTGCACTCACCCTTTGATGATGTACAAAAAAGCAGTGATACATTTAAGGTAAAAAGGTCATAGGGCCTACAGTCACATTATACCATTACAATGAGACAAAAAGATGAAAAAAAACCTAAAAACATACACAACACTCTTTGGCAGAATTAAGTACAAGAGCAGTAATTCGCTAAGAGAAATATCTCGGAAAAAAGAATAAATCATGACAGAAATTACTTCTCAATTACAATCGAAGAATTCATAATTCAAGTACGAAAACAGAATCAATATCGTTCGGAAATTATTGTGCCAGCCTGATACAATATATCCTTGCGGATTCCGATAATTGTCTTTGAGATGCTATTATTATGAATGGTCCTACCTTTACAAAAATTGGTTTTAGGTTTTAGTAACAGTACTTTTAAATGCGGATTTGTAAGATTGTATTAGATATTTTTGTGTTAACGTGATGAGTCAGATAATCAGGTAGGAGATTAGTAAGAACTTTATAAATGAAAACAACAAGTTTATTATGAAATAGCCATTCATTATAGCAATGCCATGTAAGTCATTTTTAACAACTTTTTCAAGATTGTAATTAGATATTTTTGTGTTAACGTGATGAGTCAGATAATCAGGTAGGAGATTAGTAAGAACTTTATAAATAAAAACAACAAGTTTATTATGAAATAGCCATTCATTATAGCAATGCCATGTAAGTCATTTTTAACAACTTTTTCAAGCTCAAAAGGATTACTGGATACATAATATAAACAAGTGTCATCCCAATAAAGCGACACTTGACAGTTTTTGACTACACGAAGCAAGTCATTCATGTACATGATAAACAACAAAGCTCTCCCTCCCCCCCCCCCAAAAAAAGAAAAGATGTTGATATTTTCCCACAAGACCAAGCCATATAGCCGTGCATTTTAAACATTACAAAAACAGATCTTATATACCATCTATATATATATATATATATATATATATATATATATATATATGTACTGTATATATGTATAATGAATGTTATGAATAAAGACGTAAAAGCAAATGAACCAACCTATACATACCTATAGCTACACATACACACACATACGCACGCATCCTCCATACACCCTTTTATGTTTGCATACGTGAGTATGAGATATTTGAAGAGAGAAACATATATTTTTTTATAACTATAAAGACGATCTTAATTTGAAGTCAGCTATCCATCGTCACGACTTAATTTTCTCGTATCTCTCGCGTAATAAAACTTAATTATAGCCGCAGAAGCCCTTTCTGCACTATCCGTCTCTTGATTCTCATCGTTGTTCATAAGTTTCATCATTGTTTACAGACCCCAATGGCGCGTTGCAATATTAGATCACTTAGTTCCATCGTTTAAATATAAAAAAGAGGGAAAATCGATTAATTTCCAATAACAGACTCACAGGGCTGTGATGCTCAATACAATCAGTTATCATCAATGGAGCCCTAATTGTCGATGTCCTTGTGTGTTGTTCTGTTACCAATATTGATATTTTTTAATATCATTTTTCAGCCGCCGTACGTTGTGTGTTGAACGAGGGAATCTTTTTTTTTTTTTTCCAGCTCGCCAGCAGCTCAGTCAAACCATTCTGCATATTGGTCGAAAGTGGGCCAAGGTTTGTTAATGGATGAACCTTTTGTGTGCTTTGCGTGTCGATTGGAGGAGGAAACCCATGACGTTGAAAGCACTGTCCACATTCCTTGGCCAAGAAAGGGTTGAATTAGCGCTAGAAACTATACAATATGAAAATGAGTGTTACCACACTGACATGAGTACATCCATCAAATAATCCACATCCAATGATTAGTGTCTATTTATATACACGGCGGCAAATGATAATGTTTTGTAGGATGCGTTTTTACGACGTGGTGTGAGATAATGAGCAGTGAAATGATTGGGCATGACATACCAAACACATGAACGAAAGCTTTCAACAATGATTATGTTATCACAGGCAGCTGAGGCTACTTCAGCAACCACTGATGCGTGATCATACCATAAAGCAATGTCGCATGGTATTGAATTAAAGTTGATATGCAGGACGCCATCTTTCTTTTTCTTTTTATTTTTACTTTGTAATGTATCATAATCTTACTAAACTGTACATTTTGGATGACTTCTCTGGGAAGGGTAATTAACGCGCTTACAGGTGGTTGAATTTGTCCCTCCCCCTCACCCCCCCCCCCCCTCAGCTATCCATGTCATCTATCTTTTATTAATCTATAAGCGAATAATATGTATACTATGATATCTATACAGAGAACATGAACGAGTAAGAGACACACTGAAATTCACCTGAAAACACATGCATAGAGTATGAGAACGAATGCGGATGCAAGAGACATACGCGAGTTGAGAGAGAAAAGAAAGAGAAAGAGAGAGAGAGAGTGAGAGAGACGAGGAGAGAGGGGGAGGGGGAAGAGCATAGCTAGGATAAGTGGTATCTCCTCAAGTTCGAATGTTCTAATGAGCCGAATGTGGCTCGGAGCTGGATGACATTACACCCATCCACCCCTCCCCCCCCCCTATTCTTCCGGCCGCCGTCACACTCACAAACATGTGCACTCACTATATACATCGTATCTCCTTGATTAGTGTCGTCCATAGTGTCTGCATGTATAGTAATTCCTGATAATGGGCGAACCTAGTTATACAGAAAGTCGCCCCTTGCCCGTGGCGCTGGTTCCTCAAATGTGTTCTTAATTGGATCTCGAGTAATTACATAACTATGTAGGCATCTGCTGTCTTCTAATGAAAGGAGCTTTGATCTCAAACAAGTTTCTTAAGTAGGAACTCTTCCATGCACGTCAGACTGGGGGGGGGGGTTCTATTCATTTTTGCGACAATGAATATTCTTCTACTACTTTGGATTGCACTTTTGTCATTGCATTCACACTTTGTGTGCGCTGTGATGTAAAGGTATTGTTTACCACTGGGAGCAGCGATTTAACAAATCTTCGAGTCATCACATTGATGCATAATTGTGTAATAGGTCAGTTGTATTCCAAAATATCCTACCGTATAAACAATTTGCAAGAAAGTCACAGATAGAAGGGGATATCACTGTTTTCTCATTGAACCATAACTGTAGATGGTTTATTCTAGAAACAGTTTTATTATAACTGTTGCTTTGATTATAGATATTAACATTTTTACATTGGTTGTTTCTATCCCTAACTCACATTTTAGAACTATTTTTGAAGCACTAAAGCTGGGTTTTTGTTTCATCTGTAAATGGTAAATGATGGCTTTAAGCATGGAAAGAGCAAGCCAATCATGCTGTGATGAATGCAGTGAGTAGGCAACAGCCCTAGATTAGATGGCAATATTATTGAAACATGGCAAGCAAATAGCTTCTTTCATTGACATGACCCTGCATCATTGAGAAATCCGATGGATACATTTTATTCGGCCTTGCACTGTGCTCTTGATGGCATGTTGCCAGTTTCCATTTCCGTAGTACTTTGCAGTCCAAAATCACTGCTTTGTTTTCTCTTCTTTCTTTTTGATTTTTCTCTCTCCCTTCCAATTACCTTTTTTTCTTTCCTTTGTCGTCTCTATCTACTCCCATGTTTTTTCTTTATGATATGATATTTTAGAAAAAAGCAGAGTATTCATTCAAGATATGCTGTCAACAAGGACAAAGGCACACGAAGTATGTACACGTCATACATAGCGAGGTGCATGAACATGACAACGTTGTGTGTGGATTTGTATTCAATTTCTCAGGTGCCAACTCGTGCACGTGTAGATCTGCTGGATCGTGACATTTGTTCAGTATCCCTTATCCGTTTTATCATTATTTGCTATATAGGGATTATAAGAGAGAGAAAAAGAAGGACGAAGACTTGAAAAGGAGTCTGGATGGGGGTAAAGGTTAGATGGGAAGAGAGAACATATTGGTAGGACTAATTTCGCGGGATGCACCTGGAGCGAAAGAATAAATCAAGAAGACATGGATAAGGGGTAAAGCGGTGTCAGGGGAGACATGGCGAGTGATAACCGCTGTCTGCAATTTCATCTGCAAGAGGGCATGGTTATCTTTATCGGCAAAAGGGCGGATAACACACCCTAGAGCAGCAATCTAGTGGATGGATCTGCCTCTGATTGGAAACCAAAAATATATCAGCCAGGTCCCCGGATCTCGACCCCCCCCCCCTCTCCTACTTCTTCCCACCTGTTTAACCAGCTGCGATTATCTGGGGTGCATATACATATCCCTTGAGCATATACGGAATGGTGGATGAGATGAACTAAAGGTTGAATTCAGACATTATAGATCAGGCCCTCTTTGAAGAATGGTGTACACTTATAAAACAGCCAAACCCTTAATTCAACAAGTCTAAAAACATGCGAGGTATCTTATACTTGGCTGCGGGCCAAGTTGCATTTAATATGGAATGTAAAATTACATCCCCACGTCCTCCTCTCACCGATAGGATGGTACGAATGGGTTCGGTGTTCTCGGTAGAATGTGCTAATGAACCCTAATGAAGTGGAACAACCCAAAAATGATTTGGGCCGGGATTCGTTATCAGCATTTAGATTCGCTGCATTAATGTCTAAGTCATTTCCGATTAATTTCCCTATCAACAGCCTCCGGCAGTTTGTAGTATGATGGGTTGTTGTGGTTATTTTTGTCATGTTCGTGTGTGTGTGTGTGTGTGTGTGTGTGTGTGTGTGTGTGTGTGTGTGTGCGTGCGTGCGTGCGTGTGTGCAATCTCATTTATTGCTGTGGCTGTGTAAGGTTTCATTTCTTTATCAATATATTTATAGCAATCCATTTCCTCACACATATCTAGCTATGGAGGAATTCAATTATCATAACACTGTTATGTGAAACAGGCTTTCCAGCGCACTTTTTTGATCATGACTTTTTGGCAATTTACATTATTCTTTATATACCGGTTGTGAGTTCATCATCAGTGAGTATCAATGATCAAAAAGAGGGGAAGTAGTTGGAACAAACTGGTCTCGGAGCTTCAGATCCATGCAGACGGTAATCAGGGATAAAATGCTACCAAAGACATCTGAAATTCTATCTCCCTTGTTCATCTCCTCTCTCCCTTTCAACCTCCCCCTCCCTTCCTCCTCATCAAATTTCCAGTAACACATGCATGCGCCATCTACAATATTCTGGTGGTTAGTTGCAGGAAATGAAGCCTAACTCATCTTTACCATTGTTTTGTTGTTGTCATTTCTCGGAAAGACACGTCATTGACAATGTGCTACCACAATGGCATACACAGAATTTTCTGCTTTATATTTCATCCATGTATCATGTACTAAGTACGTCTGGTATATCACTTGATTTGTGTGTGTCAAGTGCGGAACCACCGCAATATATCCATTAATCGGAAAGAGGTGATCATAAACGCATCAGTGTCATTCTCTGGAATTGATTAAATCGTTCATCGATCTCACCTCACGACGTAATACTCGATCCCTATTGGCTGAGCGCGGAAGCCAACCAAGGACAAGAATTAAGCGTATCCTTTCCTGTAGAAGTCTATTATGCTGTGTTTTCTCAGTTCCTGACGACTGCTTTCCGACGATGTCTATCATTTTTTAGTTATTTCTCTTTTCATGGAGTCCTCCCTAATGAAAAAATGGCTCGATAAGGGTTTGCTGCTCTCGTCATTTGGGGTTCAGAGCTAGAAGGAGCTTTAATTCAGTGGGCATGGTGTAGTGCGTTGTGTTTTACTACCCCGCAGAATGACAACTGTGACGGTCTCCCAACTTTATCGTTATGATAAGACTCCCTCGTAGATGCCAAGTTGCACATTACGCCTCAAAAAGGTATGTGTAAAATACAGTGACAGACAGACAGACAGAGATTTCAACTAATATATTTTGACCTAAGATTGCCTTGGAGCATCTCACCCGATGCCAGTATTTCCAATTGAGTACCCCTGCTCCAACCTTTAGGGTACTGAAGTTTGTTGTACGTAATACATAATATTGCGTTCTGTTCATGTTTATATTACTCGTTTGTAATACACTGTCGAAGAATCGTAATGAATGGCGTTTGCACCCTACTGCCTCTAAGCTGACCATCTATTGACACAATTATCATGTTTGACTGCTTGATGAACCCACATTGTCGAGACTGAACTCTCCCAGCAGAACGTTACGTCATCAGCTGTATCGGAGTAATTGCGGAAACAATTGATTAGTGTTCTTTAATCATGAAACGAAGTAGATGATGAGTGGGCTGTAATTAGTATTAGTCTTTAGGGGGTAAGGGTTTAGTCTTTATGGAAAGACATTGAAAATAATCTCTATTCTACACTATACGATCGATTTCATTGGGCTTCTAATGCAAATTAATGACTACGTATGATTTGCTTTTCTTACAGAGAGACAGCAGCTGCTTCTGTCTGCTTCGTTTTATTTATTTATTTTTTTTTGGGGGGGGGGTGAAGGAGGGGATTGGGGTACGCTTTGAAGGTATTTTGATGTAAATAGATGAAAGCTATACTGCCATTGTCTTTTACCTAATCACAGTATCCAAACAACTGCAGACTAGGAAATGTATATGTTCCAAACAAACAATAATTATGTATGGCATTCATGATTTTAATTGCATTGAAAACCCATCCTTGTCAACCTTAACGGAAGTTTTTTTCCAGTGCTTATAAGATCACTATGTGCTGAATGTCATTAAAAAAAAACACACAGGAGAAAAGGCGGATGATTGATTTATTGAACATATAGAAAATACGCACGCAAGCACGCACACAAACACACACTCATACATTAACAAATGCACATACACATGTGCACAAACGCACATACACAAACACACAAACACACACACACACACACACACACACACACACTAACATAATGTTGGTCATGCCATGCTTACTTTCAACGTTTTCTGTGTTCTATCTATCAACTCAAACATCGCCATGACTGCGAATGATCAGTTACAAGAAGCATGAATATTATTAGTGGAGGGGTGCTTGTGGCAGCCCTAAATGTGTGATCGGATAATAATATGTTCTAAAAAAAAACAACAACAGCCACTGTAGGATCTTTGATAACGAATATTGCTCGACATAACAAGACCTTTATAAAGAGAAAGACAGAGAGGGGGACGGAGTTCACAAGAAGGCTATTGACTAAAAAAAAAGTGTTTGTTTGCACTTTGTAAACATTGAATGCTGGAAGGTAGCTCAAATATTCTACTTGATGGTCAATTACGTAAAAATGGGTGAATGATGCCGACCCCTCGTGGTTCACCTAAGAGGACTAGCAATAGTCAGCAAACGGTATCAACCAAGGTAGCACACTGTGCCATACGCTTGAATGAATGAATTGCAACATACTCCGTGTAATGACGGTATACAATATGTAGTTAAAAGATTAAGTATACAAAAGAGCTAACAACAGAAAGAAAATTTTTTAATTGTATTTTGACATAGTCACAATAATGTTCAGAAATTCTTGTTATAGTGCTCAAAATCCCGCGGTATTTAATATTTCTCGGACAGTCAAACAAACTATAAAAAAAATTACTATCTTCATCTGATGTGAACATATCATATGATAAAAATGCAATTTTATTAACAATTGCAGCAGTCCCGCAATATCTATCTTTCTTTCCGATTTCTGTTTAACCTGTTTGACTATAATTACAATTCCCCCTCTATCTCTTTCTTTTTTTCTCTCTCTCTCTCTTTGTATGTAAAAGTGCGTGTGTGTGTGTGTGTGTGTGTGTGTGTGCGTCACATATCATATAAAGTTATTTATGTAAATGAACATAATACATAAACACAATACTTTTGTTCTCTCTATTTCTTGCGTGAGTGTGAGTGTGTGTATGTGTGTGTAGGCGTGTGTGTGTGTGGAGTGAGAGAGAGAGAGAGAGAGAGAGAGACAAAATAGAGATCTCATTCCTGCTGTCAAAACTGGGAGAATTCCACGGGGCAGACATAGTACGTGTGACATGCGGCTCTGGTTTTTGAACTTCGCATGCAAGTCATACACTCAGGCTACATTTTGACCTGCCTATTTCAAGCTGTAGTTTGGCATTGACCCGTAGTCACTGTGGCCAGATGCATGCAAAGCGAACATCAATCATTATTTAAAAAAAAAAATCACGGCTACTGCCTCACTGTATATTTGCATTCGAGCTTTTCCTTGAAACTGAGAGAAAGACATAGAGGATCATAGTCCGTGTAGACGTCTTGACTACCGCTCAGTAGATGACTTGCCATTATGTCGTGACATATTACTGTACGTACATGGGGGTAACGTTGCGATAGTTATTAGTCTTACCAGGCCCTATCATTAATATCACGCATGACTGTTTCTGTTCTTGTTTTTTAAACCTTGTTTATCAGTAGGCGTAGTGATCTTTCTTTCACTCTTTAAAAAAAAAAATGTATTTTGTATTCACTCCTTCAAGAGTGAATATTTTCACTCGATTGTTTTTAGAGAGCAGATGTCAGGGGCTTTTTCCATTAAAGGGATACTATAGTTTCGGTTGAGCTAGGGCTTCAGATTTCCAACGATTTTTTATGATGATTTTTTTTAAGATAATGAGAAACCTTTGGACTATAAAACATGAAATGACATAAGAGGAATTCAAAATCTATTTGATGAAAATTGGTTTTGAAATGGCAGAGATATCCAAAACAAAACAATTCTAATAAAAAGAGGGACCCATCTTTTATTAGGATCGCTTTGGTTTGCTTTTTAAATGTCATCAATTTCAAAACAAATTTTCATCAAATAAACTTTGATTTCATCTTAGATTGTATCCTTTTTAACATTTCACAAAGTGGTTTCTAAGTAGCTCACAAAAAGTTAAAAGCTAAATTCTCACCTCAACCAGTAGGCCTACTATACCATTCCTTTAATAGTATGCAGAACATGCAAATGTTATAGTATGAAAAGGGAATCATCAAAAGATCAGGCGTTTCAACGACAAAGGTTTTTTTTTTTTTTTTTTGCTGCGGTACACACACACACACATACACACACGCACGCACGCACACGCATACAACTCACACGCACACACACACACACACACACACACACACACATGCACGCACGCACACGCTCATGAATGAATTCGAAGGGCTCTGACGTTTGATAATGAATATTGAAACCTATACGTCATGTTGAAACTGTCATACAAGGCTCAAAATAATTAATGACTGCAATAACAGGAAAAGATTGATTTTATTGGCTGTTCTTATTTACAGCTATTATCAATGTCACAATGACGATATCAATTTCGTATGCAGAGTTAAAGTGGTGGAAGATACAGTGAGAGATAGAAGAGGAGAGAGAGATATCGGAGAGAGAGAGAGGGAGTGGGAAGAGAGAAGAGTGAGATTAAAAAAAGGGAAAGAGAAAAAGAAAAAAGAAATATACAAGAAGAGAGAGAGGAAGATAGAGAAAGGGGTAAGATGGAAAAAATAAGGAAAGATAAAAGGAAGGAGAGAGAGAAGAGTAAGATAAAAAAAAGAAAAGAGAAAAAGACTTAGATAGCGAAGAAGAGATAGAGAAAAATAGAGGAGGGGTAAGAGAGAAAGAATAGAGAAAGATAAAAACGAAAGAGAGAGAGAAGAGAAAAAGATGAGGAAAGAGAAAGAAGAAAGATAGAGTAGGAAAGAGAAAGAAAAAAAAAGAAGAGAGACAGATAGAGAAGGAAACAGAGAGGGGGGGAGAGAGGGAGGGAGAAAGAAAAAAAAAGAGAAGAGAGCGGGAGAGGAAGAGAAAATTGAATTGCAACATTCCCCGCACCGTTAGTAACATGCATGTGGTGTTCTCGTTCATGGCAGAAACCAGACGGTTACCTCGTTGCCGGTTGCGTCTCAGTGATTGTGTTCCCGCCCATCTCTGGAGTCACGTGACATACAGAGAGGCTCATTGCGTTTTTTGTTTTGTTTTGTTTTTCTTTGCATCTACCAAATGCAGAATATGACAAAGATCTTCACGCCATTGTTTAAGATCGAATTCTCATTAGTTAATTGATTGTAAAGGGGAAAGGGATGAAAGCTACTGAGTTCGGTCACTGCAATGAACAATCAAATTTTCCATTATGATATTGACAAAATAATGAAAGAGAAATGTATAAAGGCATGCAAATTGCTACATTACCAGTGTATCTGTGTGTCTGACCTTCTTTCTTTCTGTCTGTCTGTATGTCTGTCTGTCTTTCTCTGTCTATCTATCTATCTGTCTATCCCTTTATCTATCTATCTATCTATCCATCTATCTATCTGTCTATCTATCTATCTATCTATCTATCTGTCAATCTATCTAGCTAGCTAGCTAGCTACAGCTACCTATATCTCTCTGTCTGGCGCGTTCCTTCTTTCTCTTCATGTACATGACAGTTAGTGTTATTCTGTGGTATACCATATACACCGAAGAATATGATATGAGCAAAGAGGAAGAGAAGAGCTTGGAAAATGGTTAATACTGCTCACAAATTGAAGTGAAGTGTATGCTAATTAAAGGGGAGTAGTTCTGTAATCACGAATCCGCCGAGAGCTCATTCACGAGTTTGCAGATCTCTTCATTTTACCCTGATTGCTTTAACACGCGGTTAGCATGCATATGGAGCACAGATCTTTGTGGAGTGTGAGGGGATGTACACGCGAACGTTTGGTGCGCCTTTACCGCTGCCACGTAACTAGTCGACTATTAAAAGTAGAAAGCCAGCTCTGGGTTGCTACAGAGAGCGGAGCCACACGTAAGGGTAGTATAGAAGGAGCAGATGAGGCAGATGAGGGGACATATCTTTCCAAGTCGTTGACCGTCTCATACTCAGACGGTGATTTCAGACATCAAGCTCTCTCATTAATCACAATCTCTTGCATTTGCTTTGATTATGGTGACAGCTATGCAGTCTTTTGTCTCGTGGAGTTTCTTGGTACGCTACTTTTGGGTCAATTATATGCATTGGCATGTGACCTTCCGTGCTGCATGATGCGATGCCTGCTTGTTTACTGATCGGTCTTCTTTCATCTTTATTGTCCTTACACTAAGTCTTAAGAGGAAAGGTGAGGAAGTCTGCGCTGAGTCGATAATGCATCCCATGGCATTTGGTAATGGTATTTGGTAATGTGTGGACTCCATGGAATCGCCAAAGTGAAGCTGTTTACGAAATCCAAATATGGGCCCAGAATAGATCATTCTTTTGATGACAACCTATTTGAAAGAGGGAACCTCGTTCCGTTGATCCAAAGCCTCGACGGAAAACCCATCTCTATCTAGTTCAATATGTTATGAAGGGTGTAATTGCCAAAACGGGTTAAACACCATTTGTAGACATTTTAAAGTGAGTCAATCATCTGAACAAAATAACACATTTCCGGTGATACCTCACTTGTTTCATAACAAGAGATATTCTCCATATCCCATATTTTTGTATCATTTTTTTTTTCGTTTGTAGCAGCTTAAATTGCAAATCTCAAATTAACAAGAATCAGTTAACTCGTTTTTGCAATCGAACTTTTAAAACAGATTTACCTCAAGAATATATATATATATATATATATATATATATATATAAGTGTTTGTGTGTCTGTGTGTGTGTGTGTGTGTGTGTGGGTGCATGAACAGATACACATATAGTTAAAGTACAGACATCTCACTTCCTAATGTGCTGTAAAACGCTCCTTTAGTTTATTCTCTGCAGCCATGCTTTATACAAACACAATGAATACTAAATAAGAGTGTGCATGTATAAGCTACACCGGTTGTAGTAATAAGACCCAAAAATCCATCCCTTCCCCTCTAATCTCCTCCCCTACCCCTCTCTCCCCTCTTTAACACACCTCCTTCTTTCACCATTTCCCCGTCCTGCTCATTCATTCTTTCCTCTCGTTGTATTCTGGTTGACGCGTGTATATCTTCTCCATTAGCAGCATCTGAGTATAACGTATTTGGCACAGAGTTTCATCCCGATGTTATGTTTATTCATCTGTGATTTAGTGCATGTTTATCGTACGCATGTCCTCTCTCTCTCTCTCCTTCGCTCTTTCACCCTCCTCCTGTCTTACCCTCCGTCTCAAACGGCTGAACGTAATGAATGGCAATCCGCATTAAAATGTGTACAGCAAGGAGTTTATGAGTAGGCAGTGAAAAAAAAAAATCCTTGGTGTACATACATGCACGCGCACTATCTATTAAGGTAAGGAATGCAATGTATGATTTTGTAGTGAAAACATGGTTCTCAAATGCCTCCCAGAGCTGTCATAATTTGCTCTAAGATGCATTTGTGCATAAGAAACGCTATAAAAGCACGATTTCAGTTGGGTAACGAAGAATATTCGAAATATCAGCCAAAACGATTTGCTGGTAGTACTACAGTCTCAGAGCAGCCAGTCATAATTTTTGTTGTTTTTATAATCGATTATCAATAATTGATAAATCGCTTCACATGCATCAGTATCCATACTTGATCTTCCGCGTAAGAGTGAATAGCATGCACGTTGTTGGAAAATATACGATTGCAAGTTCACGATCGATCATCACGTAACTTTATAGCTAACCTCTATTAGACTTATTGGGGAGGGGTCTTAGGGAATAAAAGTCGTATGCACACGAGTTAAATCATTTTACACCTTTGATCTCAAAATACTACAAAACAACTTGTCATCCTGGCAAATCGCGTCAAGCGGGTCAGTTTCTTGTTAGATCCTTCGATGTACTGTAAGAAAATTCCAAATGCTGCGGAGGATGAATTTTGAGCCCCTCTGGGAACTATATGATATAGTTGAAAGTGAATATCAAGGAAGATTTTCAATAATATGAAACGCAAAAGTGATGTGTTGAAAGGACATCTGTTTATGATTTACATTACAGGTGGTATCCAGCGTACTATAAACACTTTTGAAAAATAATTGCTGTAATATACGACTTTGTACAGTGTATCTACATTAACGTTACATACATTGTATACAATCAGAGAAAGACTGATAGACAGATAGAAGGATGGAAAGATAGATAAGTAGATAGATAGATAGATAGATAGACAGACAGACAGGTAGATAGATAGATAGATAGATAGATAGATAGATAGATAGATAGATAAACAGACAGGTAAACAGATAGATAGATAGACAGACAGGTAGGTAGATAGATAGATAGATAGATAAACAGACAGGTAAATAGATAGATAGACACACAGGTAGATAGCTAGCTAGCTAGCTAGCTAGCTAGCTAGATAGATAGATAGATAGATAGATAGATAGATAGATAGATCGACAGATAGATAGATAGGTTGGCCTATCGACACCCATTGTCTTCCTTATAGCCTACTGATAAACATAATCGTTTCCATCATTTGCCAATTGACGTATGTATATCTGATATTGCCTCATCGCTCTTAATAGAAATGCAGCAGCATCAATGAAGTACGTTTCTATACACTATTATAACCTTATAGGAACGATTATCGCTGAAGTAAGATATTATGGTCTCGAAGTGTTTTGCCCCGGTCGCACAAACACAGGTGTAGAAAAACAACTCGTTTCCTCTCGATAACTTTTATAGCTTATCACGTTGTTTAGTCATGTCAGAAAAAAAAAAAACAAAAACAAAAAAACAAACGCCGAGCTGCGGTACACATGTCAGCTCTTGTCATTGATGACCACGTACTTTATCGGTCACATTATAGCAGGGAGAATATGGCGTTGCTCATTTCAACAGCCTCTTTTTGCTAAGCAAGCTCACGGCCAGAGAAAAAAAAAATGAAGGAGAGAGATGGAGAGAGAGAATGACTGGAAGTCACTTTGGATTTGATGAAAGCGTTGCCATGGAAACGCGGACGTCAGTATGATATAGCATGCTGCGATGAAGGAAAATTGGGCATGGGAGAAAAAGAGGGAAAACAAAGAAGGAAATTTGAAAAAAAAGGGTTCCCGAGAATTTTGTTGTGCGTACCTTAATCACGATGTTAATTTATGTGTACGGCATATGAAGCTGAAGTGACCAATTAATCTACCGCAGACTGAATGGAGAGGGTAGATCTAGCAGCTGTATTCGTTTATATAATGGATGGGAAAGAGTGAGGGAGTTACAGACCCACATGTAGCGGCACAACACGAGACAGCAGAGGATAGAATGGTTACGCGGTTCAGTCAGATGGGAATGGAAGTGGTGCATGCGAAAACAGTGGCCACCTGTTGTGTTTGATAAAACAACGAACCTTTTCTCAGTCTTAAGCTATGCCAACGACTTGTGATTCATCGTTCATGTGTATGGCAAACATTAGTCATGTTTATCATACAATTTAGTTAATTGTCTGAATAGTATAAGACCATGGCTGCTTCAATTTTTGTCCTGTTACCTCATTATAACTACTATCCCGAGACATCGTGCGATAAGAAAATGTGGATTGATAATGATCTTCCAGATGATTAAACAAAACAAGTATCTCTATCTTTACCACTTCTACCTGTACTACTGCCAGGATGGAATACAACTGGTTATAACCTCTCTTGATACAACTGCACCACAAGTTCACCATAGACAAATAAACTAACTCCTCTATAAATTTACTTTATCGGTTGGTGAGGAGAAGTAATTTTCTGTGGCAGAACATCAAACAAAAAAATGATAGTGTAGTTTTTGTGGGGGTAATGAAAACCGAAGAGACACGTACACGTATGATAGTGTACGTGTACCATCGATGTCATCATCATACTATAAAGGCTGCGAGAGTGTAACAAAACGTATTGCATATCAGATTGATTAGCGCCAGAGTAATTAATAAAACAAGCTAGAGTAGAAGATAATGAATATTTCTTTTGTTGATTTTGTTTTTTGTTGTTCACAATAATCTTTATTTGATTTCTATAATTTCACATAACAAAATATTTATATTGAATGTCTGCACACCATATACAATGAACAATGATTGATCAACGAAAAAAAAAATAATTGCTGCGTGACCCGAAAGATATAAAATTGACATTTCATTTTGTACACAAACTTAACTACACAAAAGAAAAACATACCCTCCCTTCTAACCTCCTTACAAACATACTCGCACACACACAACACACATACGCACACACATACACGCACACACACACACACACACACACACACTCACACACGCACACACACACACACACGCACACACACACACATTCCCGTCCCTCTTTCTCTCCCTCCGTCTACCCTTTTTGTGACCTGATAATCATCGTGATGTACGGAGGAATAAACAAGTGAGGCAAGCATTTGCGGTTCACGAAATGTGCACACACACCCTAACACACATTCCCTCTAACACACACACACACACACACACACACACACACACCTCATATTTTCATACTAGTATTTTGATGATGACAATCTCTACTGTGTGTCGTCACCGGGTCTACCGAAGCTGTTATTACATTTAGATGATAAATATAATATAGGTTTTCCCGGTCAATTTCATACTTTTGTCACTCAAATTCATTAATGTGCATTCAAATTCACGCAGCGCACGCACGCGAAAATATTCGGTCATTCAAATTCAGAATCCGAGCGATAAATTTCATTTATGGGCGTTCTATTTCGTTTTCGTGAAATCAAATTCACCATTGGGCATTCAATTTCAAAATGCGAGCACCGACTTTCCTACTTGTGCATTCAAATTCATGCGATAGTCACGTGATAGTCACAATGAGCTTGTTTGGAGCGTTCAAATTCATTTTTAGTCGATCAAGTTCCTACTTCGTGCAATCAATTTAACGAAGAAAATGGAGTAGACTTTTAAAAAAGGGAAAAGAGCCAACACAACCAATAAAGGCTTGCATATAGTGTAATTATGGTTGTTTACAGGTTCTACATTGTTCTCTGTTCATGTATTCTTTGTTTTTCATCTCAATAAATTTCAAATTGCAATGTCCAATCAGCAGTGCATCCAAACAACACAGCGACTAGTAATCATATTTCTTGGTGATACTGCATGCTGACAACGCCCCAACACCAACCACATAATCATGATAATGACAATTCATCAATCTAAAGACAAACTGACACACAATGATCTCACATAGTCCCGCAAAAGTTAATCAATAAGACATCAATACACAACAAACAACACGTATAAAATGTTAAAGTATCAGTTTCAATATAGTCGAAATTGTTGTTGTTTTTTTTCTCGAAAGTGTCAAACAACCCTCCGTATTGTGCTCGTCTGTAGGCCTATACAGTGCCTAATTTTTGTTTGTTTGTTTCGTTTTCCATCAAACAAGATGGCTGGATAACCCATATTCAGCTGCAAAAGCTGGTCTTCCATGGGGTCAAGTTTGATGTTCTGCTCTTTGCGATGAATGAATGAAGTGGGATCTTTTACGCGCATGAGTTGTAACTCTCTTACACATGGGACCTCCATTTTATGTCCAATCCGAGGGACATGTGCCTGTATATTCCTATTTGCTAAGCGCGAGTTCAAAATTGTCAATGGACAGGTGGACCTCTACTGCAAAATAAATAATAATCATAAATCCCAATATATTCAAAGCCGAATGAGAAAAACGTGCATACACGACCCCAAACTAACTAAATTCAGGACTTCTTTTAAATTGAATGCAGTTATTTGGAACATGGTTGCCTATTCACGAATTTGAATGACCGACGAGATTCCGTCGCCAGCTTGACATGAATTTGAATGCTCATTGATGAAATGCGTGCTCCTCTCTTAGATTTGAATGTTCCGATAGTGAATTTGAATGTTCCGATAGTGAATTTGAATGCTCCGATAGTGAATTTGAATGCTCCAACAGTGAATTTGAATGCTCGTATAGTGAATTCGAATGACCGGATTTTGAATTTGATTGCTGATTCAGTGCTGCGAGCGTGGAATGCGTGAAATCGAATGCTCGGAATAGGAACTTGAATGACAAAAGTATGAAATTGACCGGGAAAACCTATATTACTGCGATGATATCACTGATGAAACATATCACTCCGTGCTGGCTTTTAGCCTCCTTTGAATGTACATCTCACAAACCTCGTTTCCCCCCTCTCTCTTTCGGCCGATGCTCCGACTCGAAAAACCTACATTATGATAAAATCTAAATCTGGCGCCAGTTTGACACTAATAATCAGTGATTACTAAGTAAACTTTTCACCCTACGTCGGCTCATGCTCATATCAATATGATGATATTCAAAATTTGTATCATTTTCTTTTTCAGATGGTAAACAACCATAATAGGGTTAGCTGACTCATAACCACTCCAATATTCGTACTTCAGCTTGTGTGACGTGTTCTGTTACAGTTGCAGGCAGGCTCGAGGTATTGATCGATGCACTCTTGGGCACAAATATTATCTGGTGGGACTGTTAAGTTGGTCGAAAGCTGAATTATGTTTATACCAAGCGCAAGCTATGTATCCACTGTGCGGCAATCTCCGCAGAAAGTGGATGCAGTGCGTACAGACATTTATTTTCACCAAGATGGCGTCAATTCTGCTTACGTAGAATTAGTTGAGTAAAAGTGCATTCCCAATCTCTCTCTACCCCCCCCCCTCTCTCTCTCTATCTCTCTGTCACGCTCTCTTGTCTACACACTTGCAAGCCTGATAAACACAAACACAATCATTCATGTATATATATTTTTGTATAATATTATCTCTATGTATTCGTGGTGTGTGTGTGTGTATGTATGTGTCTATTTGCATTATTTTGTAATTCAATTTCTCTATTACGCTTTTGACCAAACATCAGCTATTACTCAATGTCACTTGCTTATCCATTACATTCTTACGTCTAAGCTCCTAGTAGAGTAGAATAAATTGTTTTTTTTTATAGGGTGACGATGATTTATGTTTCATTTTGTACCGTTGTGACTTAATCAATCGCAGTAACAATGTTATTGTATATAAATGTTATTTTGCATGTCATTAAATGTCCATGAGCTGTTTACATGGAGGGTACAAGTAAAGAGTTGAAATGAAAGGGCGGATATATAATTTTTATCAACTTGAGATAATGTATTATCTGCGATTGAAGATGCTAATAAAAGAACATAAAGTAGATATGCGATACGTTTAATAATTTCTTTTGTTTCTAAGCTCTGCATGCGCTTTTGAAAGCATGGAGAAACGCTCCATAACACAGCCACCCGATGACACGCCACTGTCGAACATTAACGACTGCATGTCTTGAGAAATGCCAACAGGTTTATTGCTTTACAATGTAGATGCAGATGTGGAAAAAGTAGAACGCTAAAGGCTGTTTTCTGGCAAGCATGCGTGATCGTAATTTGCTAGCACCTATTTGTTCTGGTTAAAGATAAAATTTAGCTTTAAGGGGTTCTTTTTCTTTGAGAAGACCTGTCTTTCGACATTCACTGCAGTAGTACACTCAAATCTGCAGTTTCCCCCAAATTGTTAAAATTGGAATTGTTGAAATTGTTGCCCCAAACTGAAATGTATGATTTCATGATTTCAGACACGCTTTTACATACGTCATTATGAAATATGAGGCAGAAGAAAGATAGTCTAAGAACAAATCAGAACATTAAGTATCTTAAGTTTTGAATCTAAAACTAAAACATAACACTTTGAATCCAGGTAGAAGATCGGACGAGTTGACCCAAAATGGCTAAAATTAGGTCTACTGGAAAATTAATTATGAGACTTCTCTGGCTGAGTATTGAGATGCAGAGTCACGTTTGTCTGATAAAGTCCCAAGACACTTAGGAGCAAGCAAAAGAAGTTAGTGATAATGAAAAGGGAACAACAACAAGCAAATCGATTGAAACAATGTCGGATTCTTCATTTGTTTATTAATTGGTTGATCAGTTGGTTGATTGTTGTTGTTGAAGTTGTAGTAATGAAGAGTTTGTTTGCAAAAACCGATAAGTCCATATTTGCCAAATGGAGATATTTGCGATTAAAGGTCAAGAAAAATAAAGAGAATAATAAGAAAAATGTTGCTTCTTTTGAGCATAACTTCAAAAATATACCTTTATATGTAGTGAATAATATATCATTTAAAATATATTGTTTTGTACTTTATGACAAAGATCGTACTTCAAAATCTTCAAAAATGGACTTATCGGTTTTTCCAAGCAAACCCTTCAGTTGTAGTTGTTGTTGCTGTTGTTGTTGTTGTTGCTGTTGTTTGTTTGTTTGTTTGTTTGTTTTCTGAATCTTAATCATATTCATTGTACTTCAGAGATCCGCCTACAGTAAAGCTTTTGTGCCTACGGCAGTAATCATGTCAGGACGATAATTTTGACAGTCCACCTAATGCTGTGCCACGTTTCGCGGAGCTCTTCTTTCAGAGCTAAATTAGGACAGACCTCTGACCTGTCAGGCTCCAAGTGGTGTTAGAACGTCCTTGGACCCGGCCAAACAGTGTTCTCAAAATCCATGTTTCGAGGATATTAGATATCTTGGACTTGTAGGTTTCATTTCTGCTGGTACACTCGGTATCAGCTGTGCGTGCTCAAAACTTGCACGTATCTAAATTGACGTGAGTAAATTGTCGTCGATTGTAATGTGTCATGTGTGTACAAACTCACTTATAGGCCTATATGCAGACACTGTGAATGTATCAATTTATATTCATAATATATATTGCTACAAAATATGTTTCGTCTTTTTATACTACACAAATTACATTTTAATGGAAAATGTATTTCTCCATTCCATGTTTAACATGAAATAAACAACGCTGAAATGAAGCGAAATGGAAAGTTTCGGTAAAAAAGGACAAAAGCTGCACAATATGGACTCTAAAAAGTTGTCTTTTTTTTCAAAATCTGTTTTGTTTTGTTTGTTTGTTTGTTTTTTTTACTTTTTTTCTCAGGTCAAGCTCGATATAAATGTAATTTTCCTTGACATTGCATGATCATAATTTTTTGACGACTTCGTGTTTAATTTTTCAGGTTGAAAGTAGTCAGCTATATGAAGCCGAAGTAACGTGAAGTGAGTACACCTCCTTGAACCGACGAACAGAAAAACCAGACCTACTTCTGTTCGGTCAGGCGGACGGATCTCACGTTGTCTGGCCAGTGATATATGGTGGCGATCCCAGTAATCAACGCCCAACTATCTCTCCTCTCATCCTTGAACGTCACCCCCAAGATCCCAGGGCTAATGCTTTCTCGCATTTTACCATCGAAGGAGATCTGTGACCTTTTTACCACTTCACCCCACCCCATCAATCTCTCCCCTCTCTCCCTCTCCTTCTCTCTCCTTCTCTCTCTTTCTGTTTCTTTCTTTCGTGTCAATTATTATTTCCCCGGAGACCAGAGTGATATTTGAGGCTGTCGAGTTTCTGCCGAGTCCTACCTACTAACCCGAGCTGACCGCATGGTCGGTAGGGCGTGACGAGCGAACGAAGAATCAGAGCGACTGGCTCATTACGGCGCTGCAGGTGGGGACGCCGTTCACGAGCTGCAGAGCGCTTTGCTGATCTTTGAAGGCTGATAATCAAAGTAGGACACCAGCACATTCGAATATCATAACCTGAAGATGTATGGATGGTGGAAAACGGCCTTGCCAAACCTCACCCATCCGTTACTCCTTGTAGGAATGCTTTATTCGATAACTGCACAGCGTTGGTTGCGATGACGGATTCGCAATCTTTATGTCAAGGGTACAAGTCCACCCCGGAAGCAACGACAGTGACTTTACTACGATATGCCATGCGCTTCATCCTCATTGCGAAGTTATTGAAAGATAACTTAAAGCCTTCTGTCCGGTAGTTACTTGCATGTATACTGTGTTCATCCATGGTATCGTGTAATGAATCCAGTTTCATGGTTATGAAACTTTTTTCTTCTTCTGTCATTCAGGATCAGTGAGCATTCATCGTGGTTGTTAATGCATTATGGACATTCTTCTGTGTTGCACAGACTTTCTCTCTCACTGTTGTTCTAAGTAAATAAGATCGCACAAATCTGTATAATCATGAATACCAAGGGAAAAGGACTTCAAGGAACTATCTATTGGATTTGAACCGGCGTCATTTACTGCTTACCGGGCAGCGGCTTCAGTCCGTAGGCTGAAGGGGGTTTAAAATCACAGGTTGGTATTGAAAGTGTCTGCCTTTTCCAGAAAATGGAAGAGACCTCTGATTTGAGGCCCATCGAGATCAGAAGACGTGATATGAAGTGTTATCGCCGTTTTGAAGAGACGTAAAAGATGATGGCTTTCGCATGTGTATGAGTTACAACTTTTTCAAGTGAGAACATGTATAAGTGCATGTAACACATACACAAACACATATCATTTTTTTTACCGTCATTGCTTTTATTTCCATTTCACTCATTAATAAACATACCGTTTCAATGCAAAAAAAGCATAAAATGAATATCCAAAACATAACATCTCATGTCAAATAATGCAGTAAGCAATAGTGAATTTTTTTTTTAATAAAAACTACAACTCACTTCTCATTCCTTCGTAGGCCTATACGTAAAGTGTTTTTTTTTATCATTTATCTGCAATGCTATGCTACATTGGGATTATTACATGGTTTCATTTTAATATATCCATAAACACGTGAATGAAGTACTCCTTCTCCAAACAATTGTAAGTCGTAAAGACAATTTTACAATACAAGAATCAACATCACAAAACAAATAAGAATATTTCTCTTCTCTAAATACTCACTAATTCCTATCTCTACCCAATACATAGACCACATGCACACACACACACACACACACGCACACACACACACACACACACACACACACACACACACACACACACACAGACGTACACACACTGGATAACGTGTGAACGATTCCAAACAAGTCGGTATCCACCTGGGGGGGGGGGGGGGTTCACTAAGCCGTTCTTAAAGTTAAGAAGTACTTAAGTGCGACTGGTGATCAGTTCTTGGGTGCTATACTTATCAGAATCTCAATAATTCAGCGCAAGAACTGATCACCAGTCGCATTTAAGTCCTTCTTAACTTTAAGAACGGCTTTGTGAAACACCACCCAGGAACAGTTACCACACAAACGAAGAAGACCACGATACCATTAGACCGTTTGATGAGACAGACATTTTTTAATCCACCTCGCCAATGGATCATTCGTTCACCACTTAACATTATAGTCTTGCTAAGACAGAGGCCTGAGGCAGGGCTACCTTTTCATTTCACTCAACAGTTTTTGATCTGTGTGTTTCCCTTCTTTTATTTCATTTAATTTCATTAAAATTTCATTCAAAACTAGTATTGTTTTCTCTCCATGTACACCCCCACCTAGGGTGGGAAGTCATGATAACTATAGTGTAGCGAAACATTAAAGGGGATGGCTAGTAACTGATCAGTGGGAATCAGTGGGAATTCTTGGGGATGATCATTGTTCCAATTCTTGTGAGATTCATTTAAAAGTACATTATATACAATGTATTCTGTGAAAATTATTTGCTTCAGAACGGTCTCATTTTCAAGTAATGTGCAGTTTAATGCCCCGTCACTGTACAGGCATGCTAACCTGGAAACATTAAACTGCACATTACTTGAATATGAGACCATTCTGAAGCAAATAGTTTTCACACAACAATAGATATATAATGTGCTCTTAAATAAATCCCACAAGGTTTGGAACAATAATCCTCCAGCATTCCCACTGATTCCCACAGATCAGTTACTAGCCATCCCCTTTAAGTTGAATTTGTTCACAAAGAGGACATCATTATTGCAACTTGCTTGTGCAGTGTAAAACGAGTACTCAATCGTTACGTCTTTATCGCATTCATTGTTACCTGCAGGTCCTACACTGGCTTGCAGAATAACAACGTCATCACAAAGCAAGCTCGGTTAATATCTTAATAAAAAAATCAACACGAATCAACGAAGTGTATGGATCTACGTTTTACATAAAACACTCATGCTCGTTGCAAACAAACACAATACAGTTTACTTCCAGGAATCCGATGATAAGAATGCGTGTGCATTATGGCTTCTTTCCCGAATATGAACAAACTGCACACCATTGAGTATATTTTTAATCATTGCCCCACATCACGAAAGCCAAATAACGCACAACTCACACTTTAACCCTGAAGGCGTAGAAACCCACAGCCACGGCGACTAATAAGCCATCGCCTTACTGCTGCGATGTCGCACCACCTACTGGGCAGTTCTGTACTCGTTACCTTGCTATCTGCTTCGTCGCCCTGGCAACGAGGAAATGATGGAAAAGGCATTTTAACGAGTTTCTCCTCCCTCCAAGGCACATTGTTGTCCACAGCTGAAATCATGAATTGTTTTCTCTCTTTTCAGCCACACTGTGAAGAAAGAGCTACCAGTAACACAATCGACGCATTCGCTTGTGTGTACTCGCTTGAAGACGAAACTGCTGATGTTTGGAGTTGTGCTTCTCACGCTCCATGTATGGCATACCTGCACCGCAACTATCTTTCATGCAATGACATAATTATATCGCTTGAAAATTGTTCATCTTCTCTAGATCGTACCTATTGAATCTTGTCAAATGAAGAGAGTAACACATATTATATTGGAGTTATCATCGATGAACATCTACATTGGAATCAGCATATTGGAAATGTATCAAAGGAAGTAATAAGTATCCTAATATACATTTGTTAAAACTTTAATGGGGGAGAAAAGAGTGAGATGCAATTATGGTATCAAGATTATGAGTTCTAATAATTTCAGGTTTCATCTGAAACAGTAGTAGGTGTAGGCTACATCATGTAGTTTCATAATTATCTATTACATACTAAGGATAATTTTCAGTTATAAGGTTTCATATCATGTGACGTGATGAGTACCATTATTGTTTTGTTTTAGGCTAGTTATTCTTTTGTCAATGTCTGTACTTTCTTCTTGTTGTGTAGGCCTATGTATAGTTTGTTTTTCTTCTCTCTGTAGGCTGTAAGATTTTTCTTATCACTATTGAATCTATCATGTGTTATGTTTCTCTGTAATATTCTATGCACAGACACCACCATACACCAATATACACACACACATACGCAATATACGCACGATCCTGACGAGCAGACGGATAACACGGAAGGAACGATAAACCAATATGTGTTGTCACGGCAGCTTCGCCATGTAAAATGATCCCTGTACTTAAACCTCTCCTTCTGCCCACCCATGCCCTCCCGCAATGTTAACCCCAGCCTGTCCAGGACCTTCTCTACCCCACCCCCGTTTACCCTCATGTTAAAGATGTGGTGGCATTCCTTTCCGTCATGTCTGACATGACTCATCGATCAGCTTTTAAGAAAAAAAAAAGATTCACGACATCCGTTTTATTCAAGCGTCGGCTAACGTGCCCTTTTACTGCATTCTGAAAGACGAGAAGTATATAAATGCAATACGTTTACTGCATCATACATGTTTACGCAAATTTTACGACGCTGCTGAATAATGATATTATGTGTATGCTCGGTGTTCCTGTATTCTTTCTGGAGGCAGTTAAAGCTTTCAAAATGAAGACAAGTATGGGTGGAGTGATTATAAGTTATTACATCCTATCTTATCTGTTGACATTTATCAATCAATGAACTGTATGACATCAGTTTCTAGGCCCGCGCTTGGTTATTGATACCCACAAAATCTACGTGGATTTATCATATTATTATTTCAATGTCAGCGGGTCCATTTGCAAACACCTTATAGCGTAAAAGTGGTTATCGAAGTTCTCCTTTTAACTTCCGCTTGAGACGTTTGCATCTTGACACTTTCTCTGATTCTTTATCGATGTTTGTGATCATCAACTCCAGCAGTAACAGTAGTGCAACATTGAAACTACTGCTGCTGCTTCTATACCACACCCAGCTTTATGATTCGTTTTTATTCTATCATCGTGCTATCTTGTATGTGTGAGTGTACATTTATCATGCACTGTCTTCCCAAATCAATGAATAACTTGTTGTTGTTGTTGCTGTGCTAACGTCATTCATTATGCAGACGTCATCTACTTTTCACGTTTACTTGTTCACAGACATGCTGTGACTGAGCGTCACATGACATTGTGCATGAAATTTCAAGCAAAGGGGAAAACAAGGTAAGATTCCATTCTGTATAGTTTTCGCCTTATGACGAGCCCTTTAAGGGCTGAGTTTATTTACCTAACTCTATATGCTACGGCTTTATAAACGAGACTACCAGCTGGCAAAGTGGGTGGCTTCAGTTACCCTTGCCAAAAACGTATCATTTACCTTCCCAAGCTAATCTCTTACTTATTCAGTATGGAATAAAACAAAAGGCACGAAGCCTTCAAGTTGTTTAAGTAAACGCCTAAAAGCGCCATTCTACACGTTGTTAGATCAAGTATGCAGGCTTAAAGGTCATTAATTCAATATGGAATAAAACAAAAGGCACAAAGCCTTGTTAAACGCCTAGAAGCGCAATTAAAACAATTAAACTCAAACATTTAACTAGATCAAACAGTCTTAAATGTTTCATTACACAGGTATGATATGGAATGGTATACAGGCATAAGCAACGAATAGTTGGACATGTTGAGGATCCATTACAAGCAGAGCTTAAAAGAGAAAATCATGAAGTTGTGGTGGTCCACACATATCTCACCAAATAAAAGTGATAGCGTCGGGGTCGGAGAAATTGCATATACAAATTGGAGGTGATGACGTAATTGCCTCCCGTCAACCTGTCCACCAACCTCCACATATTTTTCTTTTGAACATTCAAAGTTGTCTACTAAACATCAAGTAATTGTAGTATTGCAATAACGTGTTAACAATGCTTCCATAGGGGGGAATGCTTTGCAGTTGTATAGACTGCAGAATGAAAATTCCGTTATCTCTTTTGTTTGCTTATTAAAGTGAACTTGAACTCGATGCGAAATTGCACTTTAATTAAGTCCAGCTAGTGGCGGAAACACGCAAGGCCAACATTAATGGAGAATATTTCATTGAGAATATTTCATTAAGATAATTTTAGTGTACATACCACTCTTCTATATACACTGTTTTGTTGTCAATACTCTACGTTATTAACACTTTACTGTGCGAGAACTCACTTGCTGCACACCCAACTCAAACTATCGTAGGCCCCAAGTGTAGAGCTGTGTGGTTTTCATACGAATATCATCATCACAATAATACATTATGTAAAATGCATGAAGAACACTGTCACTGACACCCTTTTTGGTAAGTTGCCATAGCAACAGTTTTACTGCAATTCTTGCAGTTTTGCGGCAATATTCGCAAGCATCTTCATGAACCGGCATCAACGTGAAATACATTTTTTTTTTCAGTTGTGCGTATTTCATATAGTCGTAGGTTCGTGTGTGTTTGTGTGTATGTGAGCGTTTTTTGAAATCCCATAGTGGCGTTTTAATGGATGCCATTAGTAGTAGTATCATCATTATTATCATTATTATTATAATAATAACAATAATAATAATAATAATAATAATAATAATAATAATTATTATTATTATTATTATTATTATTATTATTATTATTATTATTATTATTATTATTATTATTATCATTATTGTTATTATCATTATTATTGGTGTTGTTATTCTTTGTGTCTTCTTCTTGCCTTTTCAGTTCAGCTCATACGCAGTTTTATGTTTTATTTTTCCCAAGATAACTCACGTGAGCTAAAAGATCTTTCCTGGGGGATTCGACAACGGAAAAAAAAAGAAAAAAAAGACTAATTTAGATTTTTTTTTTCCACTCTATTCCTCTACGCAACATTCTCTCTTCTATATCATCTGTTCTTTCACTTTTTTAACATAACCAGGATAGAGTAGCCACGATATCGAGTAGAATATGTTTCACTCTCCATCCTTGGAAATTATTTGGGAGTTGTTGTTGTTGTTGTTTCCTTTCTCATCAAGCTGTCATAATCAGAGCTTCTTTGCCAATTTTAAATTGCTATTCAAATTAAACAGAATGACATGTCTTCCCGTATACTAGTAGCTTCTTTGTCAGTGTTCAATGGCTATACAAATCAAACAGAATGATAATCATGCCTTCCCATTTAATTCATCCTGAAGAAGGAATTGTGTTGTGTGGTAGCAGGCGTGGGATGTACGTTATGTTCAATCAACTCCCTCACTGAAAAAGGAAATTAAGAATGAAATCCAACTTGACAAGAAGCAGAATCGATTTGTAGACCTAAAAATATGTAAAGGTCAGGAAAAGGAAATCGACAATCTCTGTCAACCAAGGTAAAGTAGTAAAATGTCGAAACTAAACATGCACAAATTATCGGCAAATCTATGAAAAATAAAAAGAAGATGAACAGAAAAAAAAAATGAAGCATTGAATTATGATTATGATTATGATTATGGCTAACATACGGTTTCAAATTTCCAACTCTCCGTTACTTGCCCCGGGCGATCATTACGGCATGAACTGTGTGATATAATGATTCCACACCACGTCGGAAGTGAAGAGTCCCTTTCATCCTTAACGTGACATCGTTCACTCAACATCCACAATCGCCGATATCGATTGTCGGTTCTCATTCGATTACACAGTCAATCAACACTCTCTTTAATCAGCATGCCATGTAAATCGATCCATCGCGAGATGCGCTAGTCTACGCTCCAGCAGACTCGAGCTATAGTCCGTAATCAAACATTTTCGGATACATATATTGCGATTAGATATGAGGGCGATGTTTTTGTAAACTTGAAAATGAACACGACCTCTAGGTGTACCTTATTTAAGGGTCTCCATTCCCCAGTATCCAAGACATACAAGCTGCAGAATCGGATCAGAGACTCATGCAAACTTCACAAAAATAGTAGCCCATCATGCATAACTTGTTTTGAAATGAAATGAAATGACATTTATTTACGAAACAATAGCATCAACAACAAACAGAGATAATAATCAAAAGTTAAAGAATATTACAGTTGGTAAAAAAACGAAGAACCAGAAATGGCAAGCAGACTAGTCGAGGCCAGTCCTTTCACAATAAAGAGGATCATTTGGGGACTCATTCTAAAGAATGTAAGGCCTATAATGTTATGACATTTAGCCACAAATAGAGTAAAATACATACACTTCAGGCTTATATCTAACGTCAGATGTATGTCAATGAAGTATAATTCCCCTTACTCCTGACCTACACTTTATAATCTGTTAAATGTTGTCAATATTGATGACAGTTGTGTCCATCAGTCTGATTACTGTGGTAGGATTAAATTCATTTGTCCGTCTAATGAAATCAGCAAGAAAGTATTGGTAATGGAATGAGTGACGAGTTTGGAAAGTATGATTATTATCATACCATTCTCGTCAATATTCGCATTCGTTCGTATTTGTTTTTACTTCTTTAATCAAATCAAATAAAAAATGAATAACATTAATGTGATAAATTTAACCAAACATTTCCAAATGACAAAGGAGCAATACGAAACAAACATGCAGCTTATACTACATGCATAATATTGTTGTTAATACCGTTGGTATTCCCTTAAAAGTTACTTTGAGAACACAGTCCTACTATGTGCAGATGAGCAACAGCATCGCATTTCAGATCCCTCTTTGGTTTAACTCTGGAACAAGAATAGCCCGTTCCAAGTGTAAGTGTACATGCACCGATGCACGTTCGTGACATTTCGAGCCCCGAATCGTTACTCAACGAAACAATAGTAACAACAGATGGTCGTTCTTTCTCCCATACGGTATATTGTCTCAAACACATGTTGTCCTCCAGGTCGTCTGTTAGCGACTGGCACCTGTAATCGTAAAATCACTTGTGGGTGGAGCTTATAAAATTGTTATAAAATAATTTGTAAAACCGCTTATAAAATCACTTAATCTATACTTGTGAGGTCTATCCATAAAATCTTTAGCAAAGACGTTTATAATGTTTATATGATATATACAATGTTTATATATATATATATATATATATATATATATATATATATATATATATATTATATATATAATAGGAATGACTGCTCGCAGACTTTGCAGTATGTTTACTAATAGCCTTTAATCCTCCCGAGCTTTCGACCGAGTTACCGGTCTTTTTCAAGGGCTTGGGAGGTAAACAAAAAAGCAGAAAAGGAACCAATTTGCATGTATTTGAAAATAATAAGGCAAAATAAGGCAAAATAAAAAAGCCAAAAGAAAATCAAAGGGAATATAGACAGCAACATGACATTCACTAAAACGGAGCGGCAATATTATGACATACATTGAAAGTGAATGTAATGGAACAGTAGTAGCAGTGTAGTATAAATAAGCAATAACAACAGTAATTATATAACATATGTATATGTAAATATATAACAATTAAGGGCATATGATAACGCGTGGTTGTTATGCGAAAAGATGAACAAGACTAAAATATAGGCTTAATGAAAAGAGAGGACAGAACATGTTTTATCCGATGTATGCATTATATGAATATTATGGAATTATCACGATTTACAATGTATGTATATTTGGAGAGAGAAAGGGGGGAGAAATATTGTCGACATCGTTGACGTAAAGTTTGCTTGTTTGTATACAGCTATAATTATTGTCAGTGAAGACAAGTGATGATAGTGGTCAAGAGAAATGATAAACGTAAAGATATTTCATTAATTTAAACTTTAAGAAACGGACTGCCTTCATTGCTTCTAGAGGCATGTTCTTCTTTGTGTGTGTGTGTGTGTGTGAAATTACAATAATATAAAGTGCAGGCAAGGAAAGCATTGATTTGGGGTAGTAAAAAAAAATGTGTACAGTCAAACCTGTCTACAGCGGCCACCCAAGGGAAACGAAAAAAAAAAGTGGCCGTTATAGACAGGTGGCCGCTATAGACAGGTTATCCAACTATATGTGTGCATTGCCTATACATGTACTGTACATGTACATGTATCATCGTTGTATACATCTATAAGTACTTAGTGTAGGACATACATGTACATGCGTACATGTACGTATGCACACGTGCGTTTCATGCATTGAACAATGCCGGCGTTTATGAAATTCTTACACAGTAGCATGTTGTACAGTCGTGAAGAAAGCTGTATAACACTAGTGCATTATCATGACTGAGTAAGTGATGAATGCAGCGGTGGCGATCACTGAACGTTGCCCATGAATGACTGGCACGGCCACAAACCAGAAAAAAAAAAAAAAAAACATGCTGAATTACCGGGTCTGTGGCCGCTATAGACAGGTTAAAATCTACCGAGGGAAACAAAATTTGTGGCCGCTGGCCGCGTTAGATAGGTGGCCACTATACACAGGGTCTTAAACAGGGCTTTTCTCTCGGGGGATTTTTCAGTGACTGCTACAGACAGGTGGTCGCTATAGACAGGTGGCCGCTAAGGCAGGTTGACTGTACTTCCAAAGTAAAAAAAAAAAAAAAAAACACACACACACACAAAAAAACAACCCCCCCCAAAAAAAAAAAACAACAACAACAACAGATACATGCTTACTCGATTGCTTTCTTTAGTTGCAAAATTTGTCAAAAGCTGTCGATATCATCAGCGACCACAATAGTTTAAGACGTGACAGAGAGATCAAGGGGGCGACGCGTGGCAATGAAAAAGCCGTGAGCATTCCCATGCATTATGTTTTCATTGGGTTCCACAGTGTGTTCTGAGCACCGCATTGTATTAACAAACGCACAAAGCACAGCTCATATTGCTACATAGCTTCGGGCTGTACTGGGTAGCCTATATGTGGTGGGTCTGTCATACCGGTGCTGTTGTCACCTCTGTTTATATTAGCATTAAATGATTGTTAAATGATGCTACTGTATAGGGAGTATGGAATAAGGCATTGCTGCTAAATTGTGTGAACGGCTATCATCGTTTGTTGCCCGCATAGCAGGAAATTTTAACTACAAACGATTAAGCCATTCCCTGCGAGAACATGACATTCCCATAGACTCCCTACCATACAAGGCCGAAGAAGTTCCCAGAGACAATATTTTTTGTACATGATATGCAATACCGCTCAATACATTGTAGGTGTATCCGTCATGGAGGCTCGTAGATATTTTTACTTTGTTATACACGTATATCGCACATGCAGCATACGTACCGCACAATCCACATTTCGGTTATTGTTACATAAACATGATAAACTCCCATATACAACCGCTACTATCCTGTGTTATTATATTCTACTGGCTTTAGAGCAGTGATCATCAAAACTTTATGCCAATACTCTCTCACGCTCAACAGTATCAGCACCATCGCGTTAATCATTCGTCTAACCTCGATGTACAAGCTCCGCTGATGCCCATAATATAGATAACGTGAACATTAAGCACGATCATAATGCTAATAATATACATGTGGTTGACGTCTCCTTCATAGCGTCAGGTTGATGAATAGCAAATGACACACATCAAAGTGAGACATCTTTCGTGTGACTGTCTGATGATTTTTTTCGTCATATAGTCATTGATGTATTTAAGAACATTATACTAGTATTCATTTGTTTGTTTGTCTGTCGTCTGCGAAATATCAATAGATATGAATAGTGTCAGTACGAGAGAGTCTTGAAATTATGGCAACTGCAAATATGACCGTCGTGACCGTGGAAAATGAATCTCCTCTAAAGCAAGCACACTAACAGATTAGGACAATGAGAAAGAAAGAAAGAAAGAAAGAAAGAAAGAAAGAAAGAAAGAAAGAAAGAAAGAAGGAGATGATAACAATGATAATGATGATGATGATAATAATAATGATGGTGATGATGATGATGATAATAATGATAATAATGATAATAATAATAGTAATGACAAGTCAGAAAGCTGTTTCTTGTATAGAATGCTAAAATAAATTCACGGTATACAGCGTTTTCTGCAACAGCACTTTCGCTGTTGTTTGACTATAAAAGTTTGGGAAGTTCAAACAAACAAGAAAACATAAGGTCCCGAAAAATTACAGACTGCTTTAGAATGGCAAACATGTAACCGGACATAAGCCACCATATACTGTAGTTTAGCACCCTATGGTAAAAACAAGCACAGATGTCCTGACTCGTAAACCCTGTCAGATCGTAAAGAAAGATAAATCATAATAATATGGAAGATATATACCCCCTTTTTGCAGCATGCCACACTTGCATTCCGAACAGAGTGCATTTTTATATGCGTCTCTCCTGTATACGCGCCTCTATACAGAGACGAATCTGTGTCCAATTTACACCGGACTAGCGTTGTCCATCAGCCGCGACATCAAACCTCATCGCTTCAGTTGGTAACCTTTTTGTTGACACCGTGTTGTCATAACAATATTTGACCTTTGCCGCCAAGAGGATTAAGTCTCTGCCTCAAACGTTTCTTTCGTCCATAGAATAGTGAGGGTGACCAAGGAAGAACACGCTTTATGATGTTTTGTGAACCGCTGAGTAGTTATTTGCATCAAAACAAGACGGATGACAGTTCATTCCCCAAATTGTAATTGATGACAGTATTAAATTTATTCAATAAAGGCAAGATATTTCCGCAGGTCACGAGGATAACTTCTATTTTGGCATCTCATACACGTCATACTTTCCCTGTTAGATTTTCCCCGAAAATTTGCAGTACACTAAATTTAAGTGGTATATCAATCTCTGTTCTTAAATCTCTGTGACTCTCTGTTTCTCAATGACAGATCTAAATGTCTCTATCTCTCTCACTCTCTCTATTTCTTTCCCTAGGTGTTACATACACACACACACACACACACACACACACACGTACACACATTCGCACAGACACACACGCACACGCACAGACACACACACATACACACACAGTCGATCCCATAGGGGTGCATGTATTAAGCACAGCGCTTTCGTCACATCAGTGCGTTTTGCAATGCAGAACGAAACGATGACACTTAAAGGGAAACTGCACTCACCATCTAATTTGCATATCTGTAATTTAAAAGTTTGACGTCATCGTTTTGCGAAGACATGTGAAACTTTGAAATCATTGTAAAACTTGTTCGTTTCCAAACATTGTGGGCATTCTTTCGACTACTTTTTTTTTTTTAAAGAAACGTCTGTTATGTTTGTTTTATTCTGGCGCTCTTTTTAAAGTCGACTTACACAAGTTCATGTATTTTGCACTCTAACCCTTACTGTGCCGGGAACTTTGGGCAGACGGTGACTACAACGCTTTGGGGGCTTTCTGTGCGAATCGGCACTCAAAGGGCTGACCCACCCAGACATCACAGCAAATATGTTGTAAATGTGACAACGAAGCATCATATAATTACCATCTCCAAACATGCAAACGTATTTGTAGATATATGTATGTATGTATGTGTGTGTGTGTGGGGGGGGGGGGGGGGGGGCAGAGAGACATACAGCTGGTTACAAACTGTTTAGGATGCTACACACACTGCGGGAGTTCCGACAATCGGTAGCGTAACTTAATTAGGCGCATGCTGGCCGTAGCCACGTGATATTAAGTATTCTGAAATGAAGAATTTATAAACAAACCGCTGGGATGATTTAATGAGGATCCGCAAGGGGTTTTACTGCGAGAGAGAGTACTGTGACTAAAAGACTGTCGGGAACACAGGAAACAGGGTAAAGGAGAGAGAGAGAGAGAGAGAGAGAGAGAGAGAGAGAGAGAGAGAGGGAGGGGGATCGGAGAGGGACGTTGTTACCATTAGAAAGAAAAACAATAAACAACAAACTTAGAAATCATGCCAATATAACTTGCAGCAAATCTGATTTAGTTAGGACGAAAACATTTCAAAATGACATGGGATGAAAAGGAGATGGTGAAAATAAAGACATGGGCCTTGTAGATTGAAACATGATTTCTGACATTTACAAAGGGCAACATGTAATTCAGTGTGTAGAAATGTACCCATGTGACTGTGTATGGACATGTGTATGAGTGAGAGAGTTAATACATACCTTCACATGTTTCAAACACTGAGAGGACTTTGACATCTCTTGTAACTGGGTTTTTTGTGTGTGTGTCTGCCTTCTTCTTCTTCTTTTGTAAATATTTTTCTCATGTTTCAGTTTCAGTTTCAGTTTTATTTAACACTTCCATAAAAATCAACATAGAAACAAGCAGCATTACAATCAATAAGGCTACATAAAAGTATTAGTATTACAACAACATTCATGAGAAATACACGTACGTATACAAACATGTTGAGATTTCACGTATTGGTTCACGTATTGGTTCCACGAAGAAATGAAAAAAAATGGTATATCATAGCATGAGTTTATTCGAGTCGAATAAACTCATGCTTTATTGGCTAAAAATGCATTATCAGTTTGTTTGTTTGTTTGTTTGTTTGTTTTTTCATTTTTTTTATGTGTGAATATCCAACAGCATTCTGTGTTCCGGTTTGTCACAAATAGGTGACATTGGGGTTAACCACATAATTATCCAAATCAAATGAGGTAATAATGTTATCATCGCATCTCTATACTGTCTACAAATCAGATTACCTTAACCAAATTCCATCATAGGAAAAGGACCCCATAATAAGATTTAATGTTCTCATAACATTTTGATAATAGCTGAAGTTCAATGACAGTCATTTCCAGCAAATAAAGATATAATATGAGTTCAAGTTACATGCATTCAATATGAAAATACTGGGGGCACATCTCTAGAAGTGAAAAGAAAAAAAGAATGTGACTAGTGTGCTTTCTGCATAAATGAATATGACATTCCATAATATGCAGTATCACAGTAAATAGAAATAAAAAAACCGAGGTAAGGACAAATACACAGGCAGAGACATACCAAGACAGAAAAAAACAACAACCCAGAATCAATGTGAATAATAGTAAACTGATAAATTACCCAAACTATCATGTATTTTCTCAGGTAGAGAAATACAGCAGTGGTGTTATATTATGGCATGATAGCCTCCACTGACTTGCATGTATAGCGACCATCACGGTCTAGAAAGAATATGTGAAACTTACAAATTCCATGCCTTCTTTATTTTTTATGTCGAAATGGGAAAGAAGCAATTTCCTTGGTCGTTGTTCTTTCCAGCTTATATTTGAGTCGATTCGAAGATGGAATGGCCCGCCCTCTCTCGGCGGATGAAAGGATTAGAGTAATTCAATTATACTAAAAAAGGAATAACCTTATAAGTTCATGTCAATCAAGGATAACGTGCAGTGGAAACAAATGATATTACGTTTCATATTTCAACCCGAGGACTCTGTTGAATCTTGAGCAATCTGTATTGTTAAAGAGAGATGGGGATGTATACAAAGTTGGATACAGAGAATTAGAGGGGAGAAGGGGAAAAAGAAAAAGAGAGAGAAGGAAGAGAGAAAGGAAAGTAATAAAGAGAGAGAGAGGAGATGAATGAGAGGGAGAGAAAGCAGAAGAGGAGAGAAGGCGGATAGACAAAAGAGAGAAAAATAGAGAGAACAGAAAGAGAGAGATTTTGTTAGAGAGAAGAAAAGGAGAAAGGAAGTGAGACGGGAAGAGATACTACAGTATAGAAAGGACGAGGAAAGGGAAAAGAAGAACATGGAAAAATGGGAGAGAGAGAGATAGAGAGAGAGAAAGAAATTGAAAGAAGGAGTGAGAAATATAGACGTAAAAAAAGAGGGAGAGAGAAGAGAGATGGAGAGGTTACTGAAATGAAGACGCGATACAGAAAAAAAAAGCATCACGTGATCAATATTTTCTTCTCGTTTTCACGTCACGCCCAACCAGGCAAAACTCTAAACACCGTAGTCTACTCTCTCAACGACAAATGTCTGCTAGTGAGCAATTTACGTAATACACTATAGCAATATCTAGTTAGTCTCTGTTTGCCGTAACAGAAGCATTCGTTCTTGTTCGTGTGCGGAAGTATAAAGTCACATCTGTTTCTGGACAATAACACTCAGCTAAATACTTTTTAGTGATGGAGGTAGGGTGTTAAAAAAAAATTAGAGTAAGGGTTAGGGTTAGAATTTGGGTTAGGGTTAGGATTAGGTTCAGGATTAGGAATAGGTTTAGGGTCCGGGAAAGGGTCTGGGGTAATTGTCCAATTGTCATAGAACCGTCACATTTTGTTACGTTTGTTTTTCCAGACTGCATCGGTAAAAAAACTTGTACAGTACCTTCTTCTATAAAACGTGGAAGAAACCTCGTGATATTAAAAGTCTTCAATCAATATTCATTTCAAATATGACTTCGCTTATGCCATCAACTCTGCTAGATTTTTACTGCAAAATAATGGACGTAAAGACAAAAAGAAAAATATTTTACTTCGTTTCCTGTTACGGCTACACGGATTGCGATTTATTTTCTGGACACCAAACACAAACTCAACTCTTTCCGCCAATTGATTCATCATACTCATTCTTTCCGTCAGTTATACATGGACATAAGTGGATTTTGTTCAAATTATCATTTAAGTTAAGACTGATCAAATTTGAGAGGAAGAAGTATCATTTCAAATGACCAAATCGCACTGAACTTTCAATCACTTACAAAAAGCGATATTCTCTATAATTGCTCAGCTATAATAAAAAGTTTTCATACAGATGTAATATATACCATAACGTTATAGGCTGATTATAGATTTCAATCTGAAGCTTATACCCTTCATGACGTTCCAGCACATCGGAACTCTCGACCACGCATTCCGCATGGTATTTCGTCCGTGTGATTATTCCACCCCCAATGGAGGTTCCTCATATTTCTCAGTAAAGTCTGTCGCATTCATCATTTCCGTTGATCTTGCAAGCTGTTTGGGCATTCCTTCGGAGAACTCCCATGAATGTACTTAAGCAATGCCGACGACTGTTTTCACGCTTAGACCGACACCATCGCTCCCCAGTGCTGGAAGCGACGTCTAAAAAAGGAAGACTTTGTACACACTGCTACTTGGAATGGGTACTGCATGCACAAGTGTGATTCTGGTGACGTCATAATCCCGTGTGCGGCGTCCTCAGATATTGAGGGTGGTTGAGAGCTACAGTCCCACGTGATCTTATTCTGAGGACAATTCGCTTTAGAAAGAGGTCCCCGGAATACACGAGGGGAAAAATAGATCATGCTCTAGTAAAGGAAGGAAGCGTTTGATCTGCAGGATTTCACATTGATTTGAGACAGAACGAGTAGGAAACTGGGTCACCTTGAAACTGTGAGGGAACGACAGGTGGACATATGAACAAACAGACAAACAATTTTGTATAGTGGAAGGTTGCTTGGCTCCAAACTGGAAATTTCAATATCGTCGTTCTCAAAGCATATCGTCGTAGTCGAAGAAAAGTAAAGAAATAGAAAAAAATAAAATAAAACCGTTATACCCTGCATTATCAAAAATACGAGTGTTTTAATACAGATTACTGCAGCAGTCATGAGCACCAGAATCTTGGAATAAGGGCAAAAATACGTATACATTCGACTGACAGGAAAACAAAATAATATGGAAATGAAACATGAATGCGCGAATACTGCAGCTTCCCACATCTCATAAACAATAGACATTCGCATTGTCACGAATGCACTCGTACACGTAGCACGACTTTTTTGTCCCCACGTGTATTATGGTATGTAATATGTGGATGGAATTTGTGTAAACATTGGATATCTAGGTAGATTTCATTTATTAATCTAAATAAATAAATCGAATAGAGAACAGTTTAGCTCTCAGTAATGGAAAAGGCAAAAGAAAAATCACTACAGTAAGTCTGATATAAGTCGATATCCTCGATGGTTACAATAAAATGAGCATCTACTGAAGATATGAAAGTATTATATTTACACTTCAATTGCCCTGAAGGTAATTCTTCTCCAGATTATTATTCGTAGTATCATACATAATCAGCATTCACGAAATACCAAGGAGGTACTCCTCCTTGGAAATACCATCCGAAGATACACAGTACATTATTATTGAAGAGATGACATCTCCATGCATGTGTAATTCTAAAGCACTGTACCCTGTGAAGAATAATCTTTTAAAGACTCGAAGAAACCTACTTTAGTCGAGGGGAGGAGGCGAATCGTGCTAAAGGAGTCGAAAGACTACAAAATGGCTTGCACTCTCACAACTAATTTGCCCGGAGGTTGTTGCAAGGACGTCGCCGCGATGTCTCCGGGAAGTCTCAGCGACGTCTTCATATTGTCGCCGGTAGATCGCTATGGGTTTCCACAATGTCACGGAGAAGTCTCGGACACGTCGCGGGAAAAAAAAAATCTCTTCGACTTGAATGCAACTGAAGTCACGTCTTGAAGACGTCTTGAAGACGTCTTGAAGACGTCTTAGAGACGCCTCGGAGACAGGCTGGCTACTGGATAAAGTCTCCGAAAAATCGAAGATGTTCGACTTTTTCGCGACTCCTCGAAGACTAGGTTGGGCTCCAGGAGACGTCGTGGAGACGTCGCGTCGCCAAGACATCTCCGCGACCAGCGAGACTCGAGTCTCCGCCAGGTCGCCACCTATTGTCTCCAAACCAATGTGCTTCGCACTTTATTGCATAGTGAATTAGGACCGAAAATGGATGTTCTTGCGTGCAACAGCAGTGTACAGCACGCGTCAATTTGCCTAATGACTATACATTATCGTTTCTTTTGACATGCATTTACGCCACGAATACGTTGCGACCTCGAGGCCCAAAGTCACGTGTAAAGAACATATCGTCGGTTGAGAATGATAAGGGCGTTAAGTTCTCACAAAACCCATAGTGTTCGAGACAACTTAACGCCCTTCTCATTCTCAACAGACGATATGCTTCATGGAATACACATGCACTTTAGAACACCCACAAGCACGAATTGTCGTGTGGGCGATTTGCCTATTTCGTGCCCGTGGTGTAGGTGAAGCGTTCCTTGTCTCAAGTGCAGAATTTCTAAAGTGTCGGCAAGTGAGATATTACCATGCAACCTATCATAATTATCTCTCTCCCTCCAACCTTGACCCCCCCCCCCCCCTCTCTCTCTCTCTTTCTCTCTCTCTCTCTCTCTCTCTGGTTGTATGATACAGGTGTGTCTCTCAAATGTATTCATTATTCCCCTTCGTGCGTTAATCTTCCTGCCATACGGCGTACAAGTCGTATCCTGTTCCCTTTATTGATTCCCTGCCGGTACAGTGAAAGCCCTTCCACTCACAACGAGAAATACTGCGGAAGGTGAAGCCGAATTGAGATTGATAACGAGGGAAAGGTAAAAACCCATCTTAATGGTTAGACTTCATTCTTCTTCGCCTAGCCGCAGTCAGTTCCATTTAAATTTTGATGTATCGTAATTTCATTTCTCTCTTTTTTTGTCAGAGAACATAAAATGATATACGAAAACTATGATGACCATGAATACACAGTAGATGACGGTACGATGACAATAAGATGCATTAACGAATTAAAAAAACATATGTTAATAATATCCAACCAATTTTGTTAAGAATTATATTACATTAATGAACCATTGATAAAGCTTGCTCAGTCCTCGTGTTCATTAATCATATAATCCACTCATGAACTTAAAAAGGGACATATCATAAGCCATACTAGACATGACGGGCATTACAGTACATCATACAGAAGCAAACATTAAAAAAAAAAACTTAACTTGTTTGTTTGTTTGATTTATTTATTTTCTTCAACATAATTTCATACATGAATCAGAATTCTTTTCAGTTATACCTTCGAAAACATCAATGTATAGATTACAATGTACATGATCCAAAGGAGAAAGATAAATGTGTACATTGATTCCATTACCGAATCATATTGTATTGACAAATTTGCAAATCATTACCTGAGAAATTGCGCAGAAGGAGGAGTGCCACTACAAGCGGATGCTTTAACACGTGGCAGCCCAGGAAACCTTTCTACGTATATCGTATACTATTTATCTTATTTAAAAGTATGTGCTAAACGATGTCATGTCAAAATGATATATCTTTGTATCATGTTCCTGCTTTGTATTAAACTATGATATCTTATACAGGTGGGGAATAGATACATCGCGAATCTGGCGCTGCATGTGTTTTATGTGTCGTACCCTGCACATTGCCCCATTGTGATCCATTCATAAATTATCTCAGTGTATGGACTGTGGTCACGAGAAACAGAGCGAGACAGTTTAGATGGCGGAAGAGCGATATCCACGTATCTGTGGCAGTCATTCGTCTTCATGAGCCGAGGTGTGAGGAAACGTGTTGATCTAGGCACTCTACAGTGAGAGAAAAAGAGACATAGACAGTAATATCAGACTTAGAGGAAAGACAAACAGTTATAGGGAGTACATACGCCTACACCTCCTTTTTCTCACTTTTTTTCTCTCACAATGCCTATCTATCTATCTGTGTGTGTGTGCGTGTGTGTATGTGTGTGTGTGTGTGTGCGTGTGTGTGCATTACATAATATATACATAATAAATATGTGAAGAACTTGCTTCCGAAAGGCGCTAAATCCATTGAAAATTGATGGATTTTGCGCTTTTTGGAAGCAAACTCTTCATATATACTTATATTATGTTTAGAAAGGGAGAAAGAGAAAATAATGTCATGGCCTTTTTAGATAAACAATATTGTCGCATTTCCCCACAATGTAGCTTTTTTGGGGGGGTCTACTTTTATGTATGGTAAAACATTCACCAAATGAAATATTATCACAATGATTAGGCAGCTCTTCTGCAAGCTTTTTAATACTGCATCAATTCATTGGATGTATCTGAACCACAAACTGATGAACAGAATATGAGTTGCATAATAATCCATGACCAAAATTACTTAAAGACGAATTCTATTTTTGAAGGACTGTGAAAGAAGAAAAAGCAGGATTTTTGAATTTATCAAGTATCATGATCTTATAACGTTCTCTTATTCAAGGCATTGAAAACTTCTTCGTATGGGGGAGCCAACGGAATTTAAACGATTGTTGTTGTTTTTTCATTTATGTATAACCTCTTTATCAATTTTGTGCTTTGCAGATCATTTCTTTGGCAAAAATAAACACATTATTTAATCAGGCACGGCAATTCATATTCTCTGAGCGTGAAATGTTTTTCATTAGCCATGGTACTTTTTGTTTTGCTTTGACGTACAAACATTATCGAAACGTATATTTCAATCATATTTACACAAATGGTAATGTACCGTTATACATAATAGTCAAAAGAACCAAAGTGGGGGACCATGAACTCAGAGCACATCCTTTATTACTTACAGGCCCCATAGAAATTGAATAACATCATAGACACAAGTTAGACACATAACAGACAATACATCAAAATAGCTTAAAAAACAACAATGAAAAAAAATAGCAACAGTATCAACGACAACAATAACAACAACTAGAACTGAAGCTCCACTATATGAGAAAGCGATGAGAAAAGACAATAAGAAGTAGAGGGAGAAGGCTTGGTTTAATGTCATTATTCGACGATACGGGCAAGGACAATCCAATACGCTTGTCCAATAGACGTAACCCCTTTCATAAGGAACTTAATTCAAACGGATGTTTCAGTTCCCAGGGTCAATTCCACCTCTTACCCTTAACCTGAAATTCTGAGGTCTTGAAAGGTCTTCGCTGTAACTTCCGTTGAAACAACTATGAGACATGCATGAGATTTTCGACCAAATTTCTTCTCTTGAAAAGTTATCTGCCTCACCTTGAGGGGGGGGGGGGGGATGTAGGCCAACCTACTGAGCCAAAGAGAGCATTGGGGAAACCCCGATCTGGAGTGGAATGCTGAAAGACATAATTTACCATTTGCAGATGAAACAAAAACCCAACATTAGTGCTTTGATATAGTTTTAAAATGTGAGTTACGAATAGAAACAACCACTGTCAAAATTATAATCAATATAATCGATATTAAGTATTGTTAAATACACAAAATGTGAACAATAGCTATTAAAAAAAATGTTTCTAGACTAAACCGTCTACAGTGATGGTTTATTGAGAAAAATACTGATATCTCCTTATATTTTAGGCTTTATTGAGAAAATCTTATATGGTAGGATGTTTTGTGATACAACAGACATACACATATGCGTCATATGTGATATCTTTAAAATCACAGCTCCCAAAGGTAAATTGGACCTTTAATCGTTGATACACTCATAAGTGTCGACTTTCTCACTTCGATGGTGGAGGTTTGTTTTTGTACTTTTGTGGGTTTTTCTTTACTTTTTGTTGTTGTTTTTTGTCTTTGATTTGTGTATTTATTCATGTGTGCGTGTGTGTGTGTGTGTGTGTGTGTGTATGTGTGGGTGGGTGGGTGTGTGTTGGTATCATTTTGTTTTGGTTTGGTTTTTCCTTGTGATTTTTTGTATAGAGCTTCTTTGCTTTCTCGTCTGAAAGGCAGCTGGAGAAATTTATCGCTGATAATGATAGGAACAACTCTCCCCGATGAATCCTTTGGTCTGGAGTTATTACAACAAGTATTACCAACGAGTGCAGTTGATGTGGAAGTGGATTGAAGAGCTGCAGCAAGGCGTATTTTTTCCCTCGAGTAGCCACCAGAAGAGATGACCTAGTACAAAGGCGGGAAATGTTGGCTCTTCTCAGTGTTATATTATTATTCAAAAAGGCTGGGTGAGCGAGCACCGCGGCGCTACGTAAGTGTGCGCGCCGAAATGTCAAGAGAGCACCGAACCCGACGCTCGATCGATGGACGCTCGCGGACATGGCGCTCGTCTTACTACATTCAAATTGAAATTTTATGCTTTTAAAGGGTGGATAGCTGACCTGCTCATGATAACCATGATATTATCATTTCCTCTCCTTGTTTGTCCTGCTATCAGCTCCCTTCCACATTACACGCACTTGATAGACGCTGTTGATGCGGATAGTGTCAAAATAAACTTATTATCATTGAATGCTTGCAAGCAATACCCAACTTTCCTATATAATATAACAAACGCGTATTTCAAGGTAACGCTGTCTAATATATCTAGCTTTCTGTACAAGCACACACACACAATATATATATATATATATATATATATATATATATATATATATATACCCATCCGTCGGGAATATGTAGTTTGTTGAGGATTGAAAAGTGCTCCACCGCGCCACATGAGCACAGAAACACACCACTTTGTCAGTCTGCCTGAGGATCGCGACAGCATGCAACCGCCGGTAGCAGACAAGGCACCAAAACACAGGTACGCCTATATATATATGAAGAGTTTGTTCGCAGCGATAAGTCCATTTCTGAAGATTTTGAAGTACGATGTATGTCATAAAGTACAAAATAATACCTTTTAAATGATATATTAGTCACTCCATATAAAGGTACATTTTTGAAGTTATGGTCAAAAGAAGCAAAAATTTGCCTATTATTCTCTTTATTTTTCTTGACCTTTAATTGCAAATATCTCCATTTGTCATGGACTTATCGGTTTTTGCAAACAAACTGTTCATATATATATTATACATATATATATATATATATATATATATATATATATATATATATATATATATATATATAATGACTTTGAATATACCTTTGAGTAGAGCAAGGATTGTTTTGTCTGGTTAAGTCAATTTATTAAAACTGTCCATCTACTACAGAATATGCCATTCCTGTTATGCAGCGTCATCAACGTTGCACCCATGAACAGATAATGGGCATTTCTTTCCGCTGGAAAACAGGTGAATTATCAAGGGGGAGGGGGAGGGGAATGCCTGTTCAGTTATGTCATCGTGGGGGAAAAAATACCCCACAGAACATAACAAACACAGTCATAGTGTAATATATTGACAATGCCCCTAAGAAGCATGCAGAGCGGTGCAATGATTTTAATTATCCTCCTTTCCCATCCTACGGCTTATGTCTAACGCGCCGTTCGAAAACCAGGATAACGATTTCTATCTTAAATATTGTCTTGCCTGAAGGCTGCTTACAATATTTCTCTCTATCCCTCTCTTAATGTTCTTCCCCGACCAAATCAATAGATGTATCCGTCTAGGGTAATGTCTTTCTCTGGCATATCAAGCTCCCTTAGTATCAACACAACGTTCCGACATAACGTGATAGTCTTGGTCATCCAGGACTATTATGAATTTCACACTTCAGAATATTCAGATATCATAAGCAAGGAAGAGGCAAAACGCTCTTTGGATAGACTAGAGTACCTCCCTTACAACGCCGTGCCAAGATGATGCGGTGATGCGATGGATTAATGGTCGTCTTCACCTCCCTAGATAATTAAGGTCCATGCTATGAAGACGTAATTTACTTGTCCTTCCAGCAATGTGTGGGACGCCATATTTTACGATGCCGCAAACACATTTCCTGAGACCACGGTTGATTTCATTGCGCACTTTAACTGTCTCGTCACAGCATACCAAAATTAACGCCTGCGCACGAATAGAGGACTATTTGGATACTGAATAACCTTTAAAATTAATGTCATGTAATACTAACAAAGTACACTTGGGAAAGTTACTGTTATTATCATCCTAGTCATTGATTACGCGTCAAAATATATGCCAATAAACAGCCACTGGAAAAAAAAATATATACGGTATATCCGACCAGCTCTAGTACAATCCATATGGGTCATTTCACGTTAAGTGTACACTTTTTTTCTCACGGGGGGTCAAAAATGAAAGTTGTTGTTCGGGGAAAAAACATACAGATTCTAAAACCTTAGTGTATATTCCATCTATATCTAAAATTAAAGAGCGTCAAGTCCATGTTTACGTCTTTAAATATTTTCCTAAAATATAGTCACAAAAACAGGCGTCTGGAGAGGACATTTTGTTTAACAAGAAACACATCAGCTTTATCAAGCCTGTAACTGCTACAAAAATGGTTCTCTCTGTATCTATATGTATCTGTATTACTGATCCAATGTCAATGTACTCATTTAAACTTCAGTCTAGCCATATTTTGCCACAAAACTGATGTATCATGTGGCAAACTGAGATATGGAGGGGTAAATTGTATTTAGTGACATAAAAAAATTATAATTTTTCTTCGTATATAACTTCAAATTTGATGCACAGTGTTTTATTTAAGTCTAAATTATTTGTTGTTGTGTATAATGATTAAGTAATTGCAAGAACCAATCAGCTTTGAGCTTATAAACCTTAGTATATTCAGGGGTGTTGGAGAGGACAATTATTTAACAACAACCTCTACAATTATGAACACCAACTATAAGAGCTAATATGTGAATTTATACGATGCATCAATCAGTTTTAACATTTCTGCATAAATACTCCAGATGTTATTGCAATGCTCAAGAGCCAAATCACATTAAACAGTAAAAAACTTCAGAGTGGACACCCAAGTACAGCTCCAATTACTTATAAGAAAATATTGCCTGAAAATTTTGAAGTTAACGCACAATAACACGTTTATTAAGCAATGTTTTACTATAAAAGGAATGCTGTTGTTGTTCATTGATACATCATTGTTAATATTGTGGTCTTATTATCTACCCAATGGGAACTCTCAAAGAATGAATAACTGATAAGTTCTGGAGAGGACATTTTGTTTAACACTAAAATTTGGAAGCAAGACTGCTGAAAGACCATGAAACTTGTTTGATCTCTCTATGGTCTTTCAGGGCACTTCTCTGAGGTCTTTCACAATTCCTGATTGATCTGTCAGGGGTTTTTGTGGTCTCCAAAACTTCTTGAAATGGTTCAAAGCAGTCTTTTAGTAGTCATTCACGAAAATGGTCTGCTGGTGATCTGTCAGGGACCTCTCAATTAAATTGCAAAGGTGTTATTATTGTCTCTCCATGATATTGTGACAGTCTCTCTTTTCTTTTTTTTTTTCTTTTTTTTTTGTTGTTGTTGAGATCATTGAAAGACTGCTGAGAGATCATTGAGAAATCATTGGAAGACCAGTGAAAGTCCATAGAAACCAGTGATAGACATGCATGGAGATTGCGAAAAGATCTTTTTTGAATCCAAGATCCCTTAAAGACTGTTTAAAGACTGTTGTAGGACTAGTGTAAGTTCCGCAAGACAACAAATATCATCATAAACATAACTGCACTGCAATATTCCGATTCATATTACAGGGATTTGTTATCTTGTTCTTTCACAATTCTTGCAGTAGTCTCAGTCTTTCTATTAGAATTCTCTCCGTGGTCTGCGGCAGTGCTTTAGATATCTTGATTGATCTTTCAAAGATCTCTGGCACTGTAAGAGATCTCTCAATAGTCTTATTGGTCTTGATAAACTTTTAGCTGTCTGCAAGATCGGAGCAGGGATCTTGCTGGAAAAGTTGTTTTTGGTCTTTTGATGGTCTTGCAGGGGTTTCAGGAACCACTCCAAAGAGACAGCAAATTTCACTGATCCTGAAGCATTACTGAAACAGCTTGGCAATTTTCAGTCTTTCAGTGGTCTTTCAATGGTTTCCATTCTGTGGAACAAGGGCTAATGGCAGTCTTGACTTTTGATTTTCATGTAAAGTTATTATTGGGCAAGACAAATCTGGCTTTGCTTTTTCTGCTGTTGTTTAAAACTCAGTCAATTCATTTCAGAACTAATGCTGGTAGCATAGTTAGCATCCAAGAATATTAACCCATTGAAAAAAACATGAAACACTAGACTGGGTAGCCTGTAATAAGAGGTTATACTGATTAGAGTTCTCTGTTAAATCACAAATGGAAAAGACAAATTCGAAGCTGAGATTTTCAAATTTCACAAATGTAACAGAATGATTTAAACCATTATGTACATGATATTGTGAATTAGAATGTTTCAAGTGATATGACACTTTAAACAACAAATTTTGAATGACACACATGGCGTGCAATTGATGGACCAAGAAATTCATGCCACGGGGAATCACCATGTACTTGCATAATTATATATACCTGCACATAAAGGTCTTTAAGAGAAAAGAAAGGAAATCAAACCGAAGGTGCAAATCAGGAAAGCATGGGTAGCAGGGGTAGCATGGGTAGCAGGGTAGCATGGAGGAGAGCCATCAAGGAAATACATACTGTCTCATCCTACAATAACACTGGTAGAAAATGGTCTTTAAATGATGAATACCCCATCAATTTGTTGCAAAACGTAACTCTCTTAAGGGAGCATACTTCTAAGTGGAGTACAGCATATTAAAAAAAAAAAAATGAATAGGCCAACTTATTTTGTACACAACATGAAAATGGGGAGTGAAACAGTGATGTATAGTGTTCCGGATTCGATTACCTGCACAAAAATCATTTATCTCTTGATTAAAGTGACCAAATTGTAAATGCAATCATGTGTTAAAATATGTGTCCTCTCCAGAACAACATGAAGGCATGCAGTATATTGTTTTCCAGGCTAGTAAATAATTGCCATGATCAGTAGATTTTGTCAGTTACACAGTTACAAACAGTATCACATTAATTTTTCTTGACTATCAAAATATGGTGTGAGAGTATTGCCGCCACTGACTTCCGATATTGCTCAATTACATAGATGAACTAATGAAAATCAATTCTAGAATAAAATTCTAGCAGTTGAAATGTTAGTTTATGATTTCTGTTACAGTATGCAACAACAGACCATTATTTTCTTACATAAAAGAAGGAGTTTTACTGTTAAAATTTTTGTTTCTGTACATTGTTAAAAGATGAACTACCTTTGTTCTGGAGAGGACATGCTGTTTAACGCTGCATTAATGTGAGATACTGACCATCTATAAGAATTTAGAAAGAAAATCATATTTCATTATGTTGAATTGAAGTACACAATTATTTCTATACCACAATAATAGATATCAAAATCCTTAGTGCTTCAAAAAATGAAAAATGTACCTGTTCTGGAGAGGACACACTTTTAACGGAAAATTCATATATCAAAATAACCAAGCAGTAAAATAAATCCGACACATTATGTTCATTGATGTGTCATATGTTTTCACTTACAAACATTCTGAAGATTAAATCAGCAGCATTTTTGGCACATCTTTATCGCTTTCCTTCACTGCTAGTGACTTATATGTTCTGGAGAGGACACAATTTTTTTGTTTAACGGAAAAGATACCTTTTACAAAAACATTCATAAGTTCCACATTTATGGGTCAAATTTCATCAAATAAGCTTCAAAATGCTGAGTAATGGTTGTACTTATATATTAAGAGGAATATTCAGCACAACTTTCATTAAATTCATTTAAGATAGCAATGAACTTTATCAAAAATGTCGAATGAGAATCCATTTTCCGTTAAAAATACACAAAAAATCCAAAATTTAAGAGAAATAATACTTGAACTGTCCTGAAATTGCAACTAGTAGGTTGGTGTTGATAAGGTCCATCAAACAATACCGCCAGTACAATAATGGAAATTCTAAAAATGGGCCAAAATAGGGAAAAATCAGTTTTTACAAAAGTGTACACTTAATGTGAAATAGCCCATATAGAGGATCACCCGTCAGCTTGTAACTCCTTACTTGACATTGTCGATCCTGTGCAAACACTTTCAAGGCTTTGGGGAAAATAATCTTTAAAAATTGTTATTGTTGTTGGCGATGTAACAATAGACGTATATTACAGAGAGAGAAAGAGAGAGATAGAGATTATTATATAAAGGTTTTCCCATCCATTTTCGCACTTTTTCATTCAATTTCGAAGATTCATTATTCAATTTCGTCCCGAGAAGCACGTGGAACGCAAATCCTAACTTCAATTTCGTCCATTGTCATTGTAATTCGTTTTTTGTCAAACATTCTCGAAGACAAAGCATTCAAAATCGTCAATCGTCATTCAAATTCATCCCTCCCACTGACGGATCGCAGAATGTGAAGATCAAATTCGTTTTTGTTCACACAATTTCATGATTTTTTCATTCAAATTAGCTAAATGTTCTCGATTCTTTATTTTGAGGGTGAACCAACTTTAAGCCTACATATTTTTACTTTCTCTCGTAAATTGTATCGTTATACATTATTCGCTAACCTGGAAAGCAGCAAAGATAATTATGTTATCCATTCTTTGACAGTAAACAGGCTACAATTCTACACTCAAAATTTTGTCTTTAATCATGTTTGCCTAGAAATTGTTTGTCAGTGTTTTCGTATGCGAGACGGTACGTCTGTTTGTATCAGTGTGTACTCAGATTGCTTGTGTGTGTGTCTGTATCTGTGGTTCTGTGTGTGTGTGTGTGGGGGGGCACTTGTGTGTATGGTAACTCCTGAATGTAAAATGTGAACGGTTACAGAAAAAAAAATACACGAATGACTGGGAAATCACACCGGATAGAGATATGAGACGAATATGAATGAAAATTTAACGAAAATGATTGACAAAAGACAAAATCGATCCTGCTGTTTTGAGTGCTGCGAGTGAGACTGACGAATTTGAACTGTAAATGTCGAAAATGTATGCCAAATGACTAAATTGAATGGACTTTATTTGAAAATGAACGACGAAAGACGAATTTGAAAGTAAGATTGGTCTATTCCCGACATCCCGCGACGAAATTGAAGTAAAAATTTGTAAAATTGAATGGAAAAAGTTTGAAAATGAATGGGAAATCATATATATATATATATATAAATAATCATGATATTATAATGACTATATATATCATTTATATATACGGATAGACATAGAGAGAGAGAGAGAGGGAGAGAGAGAGAGAGAGAGAGAGAGAGAGAGAAGTCATATCTCAAAAATAGCATATCCAAATACAGAAATAGCAGTGTGATACAATTTCAAAAACATTTCTCTTGTTTTGAGCGTGTTTGCGGACTATAGATGGTTGCGCATTTAGTAATGCGTGCCAGTGGCACCAGACGATTGAAGGTTGTGAGCTAGCTCAGGTGGTGATTTTGGCGGCTGCGGACAGTACAGGTGTTGTTTTATGTTAAACTTTAGAAAAACTCAACGGGACATAATATAAAGTGAAGAAAAAAAAAACTAAAAGAAAGGTCGAGGTTTCGTGGATGGCTGTCGGGGTGCCGATATGACAAAATATGATGACCGGTGTTACAAACAAAGAGAAGGCTATTTGTGATGCCTCAATAAGCATTGAACAAATCAACATTAAGCACACATCCCGCTATAACACCAACCGTACAGAATTTGTATTGATGAAAACAATGATGATAATACTGATATTGCTGAAAGTATCGCAAATCGTTTCTGAAGTACAACCGGTACCATTCATGCTTGCACTTAGCATTGCCGCGGCGAATGAGGCGTTGATGCTATAAGCGTGCTCCGTGGCCGCGGAGGATGGGGAAATAAATTGGTTCTCAGCCATAATTATTGTCACGATATTGTGTTATTGTAAAGTAAAAAAACAAACAAACAAATAACAACATAAAAGCAAACCTGAACAATCATGTCGCACGTGATAAGATGAACGAAAAAACACGTTTCACCACAAAAACACTTATTATTGTGCTTAAGGCCCATCATTACTGTAATATTGCCCGAAACCCGAAGGGGTGGGGGGGGGGTTGTTTGCACGCCCCTACTCTTTTCCTGTCAAAAGGGAGTATTTAAACATCCAATACACCCCCTCGCTACCCCCTCATAATATTGGAATGAAGATATTTAAATGAAGCAATCAGAATACTATAAAAAATCATACAAATTTCTGCAAAAGCTTACACAAAAAAAGATACAGAATTTCGTATAGGACTTTACAGTTTCCTATGTTTTCATGACGTAGGAATCTTGGTCGGGATCGCGTGATCTTCGGAACAGATGAGGCAATGAGGTCATTACACCGAAGCTCTTCAATTAGTTTGTACAGAGAAATACTCAGTACTATGACAACCTAGTGGACTTTCTCTTTTAATCAATCATCTTTGTCACGTGACACCCGATACACAGAAGAAATGAGGAGAGCTAAAGAGAGTTACATTTCGTGTACGCTACCAAAGCTTGCTAGTAGTTTTTAGATGTTTTGCTCGATTTTCTTGAGGAGATTTTCCTTTAAATAGATCTGTTTGCTTTTGCGTTCAATGAACGGTCCCTAATTATATTCCTGGTCTTTTAATTACTTCCCATGAGGGCTGTTTGTTCTCATCGGGCAGAAATTGAGATATTTATATCGGGAAGGTTATAATTTCAAGCTGTTTTTGTCTCAAAATAACAACATAGTGGCAGAATAAGTATCATGTTTGTGAAGATCTATTGGGAAAAGCAAGGTCATTAGCTTTGCTTAGTCATTACTAAAGAAGAATAGATTCCACGTATGCAGATTCAACAGTAAAGTCAAACCAATTATTGGTGATAGAAAGACACTAGGCAATCCAACTGAAAATCGAAGATATCAGTGGTGAAATACATTGACTGCTTGTCTTTTTCCATAGTGTTTTTACAAATCTAAATAGCACAATATTACATAGAATTTACAATACAGTTGTATAAACGTAATGTACATGGATGATAAATGGACAAGATAAAGCAGTGTGGGGGCGTTACGAAGGGGGAAAACAAACATGAAAGATATATATATATAAGAGGTCGAGGGATACATATAGGGCTGACACGGGTAAATAATTCCCCATAGAGACGTGTGTTAAAATTCAAATTTCAAAAAATTCTGTAAAATAGCTGGGAGAAATGAGGTGTTTCATCTTCACTAACCTGGATAATTGAGCTATACCCTGTCATCCATCAAATTTCCAAGGCAGCTAGGTTCTTAGGCTCAAACTCTGTCCAAGGGTCCGCAAAGCCAGACTACGAGTTCTTTTCACTCAAAAAAAAATCACCTATATCCGTACACGCACCCAATGAAATATAGTCCCTTCAAATTCCATGAGAAAAGCTTTCATCTTCAAACCAAAATGCAGTTTGTAGAGGAATTCATACTCAATATCTGCAGCTATTCAGTTTTATGTCAAACTGCATTAATGATTCTTAATCAATTTCTTTTCTTTATTTATTTTGGTATCTTTGGTACGAATTTGTGAGGGGGTCTGGGACATTCCATTTTATTTACAGGTGTGAGCCCTAAAAGGAAGGTGATCAAACCACAGGTCCCGTCAAAATGATGCTGCAAGATCACGGAACATAGATAAAACAAACTATAGAACAAAAGGGGGGTTGAAAAAATGATCTTATCCAATTATGATGCATGAAGAATGTTTGGGTGAGGGCATTTTATTACTTGATGTCCATGATACAACGTTTTCATGCGTAGTGTCCTACAGTTTCAAACTTCAATCAATAATTTCGTTTGCATTAAGCAGCAACGTTGGCGCTACCTTTAGACTGACACCTTAAACAGTGGTCGTCAAAATGTTAATCACGTGGAGAAGGCAAAATCCTAGCTAATGCAGCACAGGTATATTCCGTGAGGTCAATATGAAAAGAGAGTACGTGAAGACGTGGCAAGTTAGAAGAGGGATTTTTACACAATTTTCCTCTCCCTCTTGTACCCATTTCTCGCCCCTCTCTCTGTCTCCATCCTCCTCATTCTCTCTCAAACATGCGTTCGTCCTCTCTTCAACCGAACCCTCTTGTGGTTCCATTTAACACCACCTGATAACCTCACATATTTAGTCCCACCCTACAGTCTTATCCCATCAAACCGTCTCATCCCCACCCCCACCCCCTCCCTCCCCTCCCCCGTCCCCATCGATGTCTTCTTTGCCTGCGCTTCTGCTGCATGCAGGCGTGTGCTTTTAGAGTCCGGCTTTCCAGACGCCAAGCACACGACAAATGACATATTGACTATCTACGATCTTCAATGCAAAATTCCACGCCGAACAGCGGGGCGGGAACCATTATATCCGCGTGTACATGATGTGCCTTTAGATTCGTTGAATAACAAGCGTGCAACATTTTCCACACTTGTAGGACCTAAGAGGTGACATGTTTAATATGATCTCTCTCCTTTCCTCTCTCTCACACACACAGACAGACACACATACGTACAGACACGTACTCACATACCATGTCCTCAACAGTAAATACACTGGCTATGTTGCTTGCCACGCGGAAAGAAAGCTACATGATCTTAGAAAGATGTACGTACGATTAATACTTCTACAACAAGTTTCTCTTACAATGTATTTTGGACCTATATCACAGCTAGTCTTTTAAGATGAAATACTCAACCCACGATACTATTATTTTGAGGCATTTATGTTTCAATAAGTTTGATATGGACGTACGTGTAACTGTTGTTGCCTTTATTGTATCAACCCATTTTGAATGGTTGTGCAGAGCGAGCTGTACCATCTATAAAAGCTCCCAAGTACAGCAAATGATCTCAACATGGTGCACGATGAACCCCTCCTGACGAGAACTCAAAGCATAAAAGATCATAAAACGAGAAAAAAATAACCTTTTTATTTTGTATAATCTAAAATACATAAAAGCATATTATTTTGTTTGACTGTTTTCAATGTCATCGCAAAGTTGTTATTTGCATTTTCCACGTACACGTGTGAAAAGCTGACGATGTGCCAGCACAATTGTGATACGTGTGATTCCAATACCAAATGGTAACAAAACAGCACGACATGAATCTGTTTTGTTTATCATGTTTCACAAGGCGAAAACGCAGATGACCGCCATCTTGAACCAATATTGACTTGTAGACAATAAAATTGTAGGTGTAATGGAAGAATGGATTAGTGTACTCATGGAACATAGTGTGGCATTTCTCAAATAAATAAACAATAAACGCGTAAATATTATTCTATATAACCTATTCGGTCAATCCCCTCTCTTGTGGCCAACGGTGAAGTCTTAGATTCTTCCCATCTTGTTAAGGTGGCCCATGTTGTATATTTTAAGACAAAAACAACTCGATATCTTATGAAAGCGTTGCCGCCAAGCAACCCCCCGGCCCCGGGAAAGATTGGCATCGGACGGTCGAATCGATCACGAGCCGCCCCTTCTATATTTGGCGAGTGGAGGAGTGTATTATGGCCATCGGGTCGTCCGTTTCTTCTCTCTCGTTTTCTCGCTGAAGCCACCAGATGGTCAAGTTTACAGTACCATCTTTATGACCAGTGTGTATACTTGTGTGAAAGGCCTCCTCACTGTCGTCCCCTGTGAATGAAGGCATGTTCCCTTCTAAAAACGATGATTAATTTTTGCCATCCCTAAGGTTTAACCCACAACACGCCCGGATTACGTACAAGAAAGGTTAGTGCACCAAGCGTAATTCGTATCAACAAGTCTGCGGCAGCTGGGTTCGACCACTCGTCGGATGGTCCTGAAAAGCTGGCATTAATTGTCTTTCTTTTGTATTGTTTTGCTGTCATTTGTTTCGAGTGGAAAGGGATGGAATCATGGGCTAGAATCAAAATAGCATTGAAACATCTTTTGAAGAAGGTTGTCATAGTTCAGATCACTGCAGGCGAACAAGACATTCCAGCCTCCGGCTATCATTTTCAATATATGCTATATCTTGATTCTATTCTATGATGCTATCCGTCTCCACTCAAAACTCATGACAGCAAAACAAGACGAACGAAGGACAATGGCAACTGTTAGAAAATTACCGTGAAAGACAGTTTATTAATCTACACCAAGATGTCCTTTAGCTGATTTAGCAAAATGTTTATATGCTCCTCATCAGTCCAACATGAACACTTGCAACGGCTAAAAATCATAGATCTTAAACTGCCATCACGTACTCTAGCATAATCGTAACGTGGGTGTATTTGCATTGGGGCTTTTCTTTGCAACTCTACTTGGGTCTATGCTAAAAATATTCATTTCTGAAAGACATAAGATTGGAAGTAACCTTGCAAGCGTACAAGTCTCCGAAATCAGTGTAGTCTGGGAGACACTTCCGAACATGTTAAATTATCTCGACCTTTCTGAGTCCATTATGTTGTTCACAATTTTACCTGCTACTCATTCTCTATTCTAAAAGCGCCAAGACGTTGCGTGTTGTTAATTTGCTTGTTCGTCGAGAAGTAATTTATCTTCATAAGATGTGAACATATTGCACAGTATGAAAGATTTTGGTGACAACGACTTTACAAGTTCAGAAGACCACTTCGGTCTACAAGATCTTTTTCTTTTCTTATTTTTCTTTCTCTTCTCTTTCTTTGTCTTTGTCTTTTTCTTCTTCTTCTCCTCCTCCTTCTCCTCCTCCTCCTTCTTTTTCTTCTTCTTATTTTTCTTCTCCTTCTTTTTCTTCTTATTCTCTTTGCATGGGTAACGTTAGTGCTGTACATATACATGATGATTAATTTTCCTCGCTCTGTGTAAAAAAGGTATCAAATAATTATGTGCACTAACATTAAGTACCAGCACACCCACGCTGTACAGTCACTGGCGTTGATGGCGTCTAACACTACTACGGAAACCCTTGCAGATTGTTATCATTACTAACACAGTGCAACACTGCTACTACCCCCTTTTTTTTCTGTATTTTGCTGGTCGTTCTCGGTCATCACAACGCATCGCAAATTAAAGTTCGGGGATTACTTTCCAATACAAATTCCTGCACAGATATGATAGAGGTTTGTCGGTATATTTTATGCTGTCATTTTTTTTCGTTTGCCTGCGAGCCAGTAAGAATTCAACCACCGCCGCCTTCCGCTGATTAATAGCAGTGGCACTTGCGTGCGATTAATAACAAATACTATTGCGCATCAAGCGAGGAAAAACGGAAAATAAATTGCCTTTTGGAAGCAATACGTATGGTCGGGGACCTCGCTTAGCTAATCATTTTGATATGTGTTTGGCAAAATGCGAGAAAATAACCAATATCTATTAAAATAGAAACAGAAATATTATATATTATTATGGCCTTTCAAAATGCTCACGGAGTATAAAGAATGAATCTGTGCAGCCATTTCACACTGTGGAACTAGACAAGAAGCTTGATTGTGCGGACGCTAAATTTGAATGGTTGCGCATTAGTATAACAAGTTTGCTATAGCTGTATAATCTCTCTTTCTCTCTCTCTCTCTCTCTCTGTTGTCTCAAGAAATACATGATTTTCAGGAAAGATGTAAAGCGTAATCTCAATTTGAAGTAATCATCCATTATTTTTTAAGAATATAACTTCCGTATTTCGAAAGCATTCCTTCCAAATCCAAGTCAATTTTGTTTTTGTTGTTTTTTTGCGTTTGAATTCACATATTTTAATTTTTCGGAATAGATTTCTCTCTGACATTGAAACTGTAAAAAAACTGCTACTTTTGTCCCAGGTTTCACAGAAATGAGTGTAACATGTACACTCCTAGATCAATGCTGACAAAACTTAGGTATATCAGGCTTGTTAGGGGCTGGGGCGGATCAGTACATCGAACAATGTAACTTAACGACTCCAGCACTGGTATAATACTTAAGCTTGTTACCCATCAGTAATAAACCTGTAAATCCGCTGAGAGCAAACATTAGTTTGTTGAAGTGTGTATAGAGCACATGGCAAGCAAAGAAAACATTCCGCATGATTTGCTCGCGCGTTTTGGTCTGTTATCGGCTAAATGACGATTTGAAGTCGATGTTGCTGTACTTGAAAAAAAAAAAAAACTTTTGTTGGAATGTTTGCCTTCGCTGCTTTATTAAATCATTCATTGTAGTCCTTTTACCCTTATTCCGCTGTGATGATAATCGAATTGATTGCAAGATTGTGTAGGTTCAATGTTCGAAAACAGCCTCGATATATATGGAGGCTTGATCGGGCCACTCTGCCGTTTAGTTTGTATCAATTATTCCCCTTCGTTTATTTCCCTCTCGCTCTCGTTGCTAGGCAACCGATATCCATTTCCGCATTAACTGTAATACCGCGGGAGGTCAGACGCACATGCGTAAGCGTTTTATAGATGGTCGTCCGAATGAGAAGAGTTTGGCAGACCAATACCATCTCTGGAACATTACATGATATCGTCTAGACAGCCTTAGAAACGAAATATTGTCTACCAGCCGTTGATTTATTGAGTCCGAAAGCCAGGGAATATTGGGCTGAACAAAGACCATTGTATTTCAATGTAGCTAGTATTGTTTCCCTTTCGCTATCTAAGAAACGCCCAGCGAATTAGATGGAACGGGATAAGGGAGGGCATCCGGACTTTCTTATCTCTTGCTTTTCGATTTCATTTGCGCTAAAAGAATCCGCCTCGGCATATACGAACGCTAAAATTATTTCCTGATGCTTTGTCGACGTCTAGATAGTTTTGCCAATAAGGAACTGGTTTATTTAGAAAGGAAAAAAAAAATGAGAAAACACGATGAACTCGTGCTTTCTTTTTTTTCAATATTCGTCCTTATCTTGGTAGGAAGGCGAATGTTCCCTGGAAGATATGGGAGGGTAAATGGAAAGATATTGGAAGGAAGTTAGGGTTGCGTTTTGAACGAAAATTGTGTAAACTTTGATTTGTTTTTCTTGTGGGATATGAAAAGTTTTTCATATTCCCCCGCTAGCTCCACACTTAATGGGGGAAAAGCCTACTCTAGCATTGTGCATTAATTCGTAAGTACTTACGGTACATACAGACAAACAGAAATAAAAGTGATCATACAGTTATATAGATACACACATATGCACTTACATGCACGCATCCCTATACATACATACAATGTACGCACAAAATAGTTGCATACTAGTAATACATTCATATGAATACGTGTATAATCATTATTACATAACACTCGGGGAATTCCCATATGTAGAATTCTGTTCTTTGTTGAACCATCGTGGACAATATGGTTGGACTACCAGTATTCGAGCATGACAAACTCCCGTATGATCATACGAAACGCTCGGCGTGTCTCCTCAGCCAAGTCTCCTCACTCTTGTGCGTTTTATCTGACCTTTGACATCAGTGTATGATAGTTTGCAACTATTTATACGGCGTAGCTTTCTGTAGAGTTACATGCAAAAATCCCCAGTGTCTTGGACACGGTTTGAGTCATGCAGTTACCTCACTGGCGTAAAAGTGATACGAGTTTACGGACTTGACTCCATTCCGGATATAAGTTATACTCGCGAGCAATTTTTTATTGCAATTTTATGATCCCACAGAATTGAATTAGCCTGTTGGCTTATTTCAATTCATTTTCGAAGAACTTGGCTTACAAGTGATATACCGTATTTTCTCGTCTCTCTTGTCTTGAGACACCTACAGAGTAGGTTTGATTTCATTTATATTATTTCTGCATCTATTTCTCTATACTTTTCTATATAATGGTATCCTTTTCACGCATCCCATCATTTTTTTTTCAATGAATTCTGTCGAGGATCACTGGATCTGTTCTGTCTTTCTGTCCGTTGTATTGTCTTCCTGTTATATTAGTCTTGTCTCGTTCTGTCTTGTCTCGTTCTGTCTTGTCTATGAGTCCCCCTTTATTAGTTTCGCCGTCCCAGTTTCGTTTTCTGTTTACTCGCCTGAGTATGTATGTCTGTTTGATACTCTATCTTCCTAGAGGGCTTCCAGACTTTTTTCTTTTTTACTTTATTCCCAGTCTTTCTTCCCTTTTTTGCATCCGTTCAATTTCTATTGACATTCTGTACTTGAGGGGCCCACATTCTACAAGCATTGTCTTTTTAGTGGGTCCCTCCATTTTTCGATGTCTTACGTATTATGTCGTCCTTATCACTTCAGTCAAGTTTCATTACAACGTATTTCTTATTCCAAGGTTCCTCGATTTTATTTTTCTCAATTTACTTTGTCTTGACTATGCAACCTTATTCTCTGTTACCAAAGAAAGTGAAATGTTTATGTTCTTTTCGAAAAATGAAATAAAGCATGAATTGAAAAAAAAAAAGGTGGCACTCCATTCTAATGATTTTGATTATCCCCACAGCCGCAATCAAGACACATGTTTTGATTCACTATAAAATAATTCTATAAGTGATGTATAGTGATACGGCGTTTTTGTTTTTGTTTTTCAAACCAATTCAGTTATAGTTTATTTCCATCCAATAAAAGGGTAGGTAGGTTACCCATAATACAAAGCGTATAGTTCACAACGTCTTTGCTGGTACGGGATTCAAAACAACATTGTATTATGAGTGAATGTTCAACATACAACATTGTATTAATGATGAGTGAATGTTCATTTTTCGCGGGAAGTTATAGAAATAAAAACAGGGTAAAAAAGAAGAATAGTAATTACAAAAAATGTTCCTGACTGCACCGTGCCTGACTGATATGTTGTTAGAAATGTCGAATGATGAATTTATTATGTACTGCGTATACAGTGAAACAGTGAAGTAGCACCTCAGGTATGATTGTACAGTTGAATAAATCTACATCTGAACTCCAGAGCCATATCGTTCGCAGGACATGTCGTTGTATCCTGTATATCATCTTACCGGAAATGTGTCAGAAATGGAGTTGACAAATGAGTACGAGCTATGAACTTTGCACTGGCCTACACTAGTCTCCTCTGTCAATATCACTGCCCCACTACCATGGCCAACATTCAAAATTGTCTGCCCACGGCTCCTGCACGCCAACTGCTTTGATCCTGTCGGTCGAGAGATAAAGTCCACGTGATGTATGTGAGGATTAAAATGGCTGCATCAAAAATTGCAATTGGTTTTTCTCGTTTATCCCCCCCAATCCGAGCGCATACAATATACTGTATATTATGTTCCTCGTATTTCGTTGCGCGTTCTATTTGTTGTTGGAGGTCATACGTTATGTACCTTGAATTCAGAAGAATTGGGATAAATCTAAAGATTAAGGGGACGAATATCGAGATTAGGACAAGTTTGTCGTTCATTGAGCCTGGTTTCTGCCTCATAGTTCACCTTAGGATGCATGTTTACCATGCACAGTGGACGGACTATTTCTGTGATCCTCTCCCCCCCCCCCCCCACCTACACATCAAAGTGGACCCGTCAATTGATTTGTCTTGGGGTTTTTTTCTTCCTTGACGCTGTTTTCCAAATCGAAGCACGTCCATCTATCAGAAACAAAATCCAAAACGAGACAAACTAAAACTTAACAACGAACGAATAATATGTTTGGGTCTTTTTTTGGTTGTTGTTGTTGTTGCTTCTGTTGTTGCTCTGTTTGTCACATCACTGGTGTTTTCTGTTTCTTTTTTTTTTCTTTTTTTAGCGGAGGGGGGGGGGGGGCTTACGGGGGGGGGGGGCTACCAAATACCCCAAGACGAGCCACCTTTATGTTCATCCATCTATGACCCGCCAACCTCCCCCATTCCCACCCTCTTACTTCGTTCCCCTAACAGGGCCAAATGGATTTGACGGTCTTGACAAACTACGATTTTTGGCAATATTCTTCTTTTTTTTTCTTTTCTTTTTTAAATCTCGGGAAAAAAAATCCATCCAGGCAAGAAAAAATTGTATTGTCGATCCATTAGACATGTCGCCTGTGCGAGGTGTTGGAGTATTATATCCTCTTGAAATCTTACTTTTATTCATATACTCACAAATAAAAGTATCTTTGTCCAAATGTCAACAGGGCAATATCATCGTTTCAAGAGACTACAGTGGAATACGTAGCACTAAAGCTATCCTAAGGGCTCTTTCTTGATAATATATTGCCTTTTCTCTGAAAGCTTTCCTTTTCTTCCTCTTTTTTTTATCTTCGCCTGATACGGAAAATATTGTTGTATTCCGTTTAAAATGTCTGCATTCCAGCTTTTGACTTTATCTCTTCCAGTATAGTGGGAAGCAAACGATGTAGAAGATGCTTATTTGTGCATGATAATGACAGGTGTAAAGTAGACGTAGACTATTACGAGATTTACAGGTTCGAAACAGTGTCATGAATGACGCCTCAATAATTTTTGTTCTGCGCCATATTATGTCCTGGCTTATGTTGAGTCGAGGTTTGTTTTTGATAATTTTGGTGTTTATGTGTGCTTGTGTTTAGGGCAAATCTAGCACATAAAGTACTCGGCAAAATATGCACTGCGTCAGTTACATCCTATCACGGGGCTCCCCATCACGGCAAAATATAAAGGGGAAAATGGAAGGGATGTCATAATATAGGCTAATAGATGGCTACAAAGGGACGAAGAATTGGTAGAGCAATTCATCACACTAGGTCGTTGTCTGAAATTTATCCCTGTATATTAAATTATTCTCAAAAAGAAACGGCCATAATAGCACGATTAATCATTCCTTTTAATAGATGAGGGGATTACTTTCAAGAGAGAATAGACCATTTGGAAATCGGTACTCTAATGGGATTAGAGAAAAATTTGATATCATTCAGTGATCATCTTCAATATTGTTCATGGAATAGGCATATCTTTCAAGAGAAGACTCCGTCCCACGGGACCGACACCCGCGAGTCACACGGCCTATGGCATTCCTTTTTACCCAGCTATATCACTTGTAGCCTCTGCACTAGGCAAATAAGGTCCGTGAGTCCGACACTAGGAAGACAAGGCCCAGGAATTTGACGCTATAGGCAAACAAGGCCCACAAGTTCGACACTTAAAGCAGAAAAGGCCCACGAGTTCGACACTATGCAAAAGTTAGTGTCGATCTCGTGGGCCTTGTTTGCCTAGTGTCAGACTCATGGGCTTTATTTGCTTAGTGTCGAACTCATGGGCTATATAACTCGTGGGTTGTATGACTCATGACGTGACCCGTTCTATGTACCAGGACAGAAAACAATGGCAAATAGTAATAGAATCTCTGACAGCGTCTACAACTGATACAATTACTACTTATATAACTTGGTATTCTACAAGGAATGCCGGAACCAATGACTGACAAGCACTATAAACCAGTTCGGAGTTAGCTGATGTGCACATGGGTAACTTATTTTTTTTTTTTTTTGCCTCAGTTGTTTAAGCACTTAGCTTGTTTTCAAAGCGGCATAAGCTTGCCTGTCGTAGCAATTTTCGGAATTCATTAGTCATGTTCACAGAAAAAGGGTGAACTGGCGTAGAGCAGGTGGTCAGAATGGTCCGTCATTATAAACAGCCGATAAATACCTTGGAAAGCATCCATTTCATTATTTACATTAAAGTGTTGACAATCTTTTTTCTATATATATTGCCGAATACCATTTTTCTGTAAGGTGGATGTGCTGACAAGCACAATAAGTTTATTTACAATCATTACATCACATATGCTTATCTCATTTACTTAAAAACCAACATTTCATTTCATTTCATTTCATTTCATTTCATTTTATTTCATTCTCCTTTTTCCAACAAAACACAACACAGTATGAATTAGGGCATGAACTAACATGCCCTGTTCGGGTGCACAAACAACCACATTCTGCTCATGCTCAAATTGGAACTACGAACTGTCTTATAACCCTCCCCCTTCTCGAAAGAAGACAACATATACTCATTTACAAACAAATAGTTAAAAAAGAGAAAAGAACAGAAAGGAGCTCTGCAACTCTCTCTTGCGAAACGGACCCATGACCTTTACTGTATGCTGGCGATCCACAGTACAAGTGACCATACGGCATAACGGTGTACGTGACTGCATTAGGGGGCCATCGATATTGGATAAAATACTTTACGTGGGATCTCGACGCATGGCGGCACTTTCCCCTCCTCAACATGGTGAATAAGAAATGTATGTCCTTTTGGAAAATGGCATGTTCCCGGCTCGCCCTTTGTTTCCTCGGTAGAAAATGGGTTTGATAAATGTTTGTCACACGTATTATAGCAAAGAGAGTTGACAAGAAAAACTATAATAATGATAGTGATAATGATATAGTCTTCTTTACCCAAGGTAGCCTCCTCAGTGTTGCCACTGCTTTATCAGAGGGCCCTGCCATTATTTTTACCCTTTGCGTAAAAGGTACCAATTTATACACCTGGGTCGAGAAGGACATGGTGGGTGATTTAATACATCTTGTCCGATAAATGTAAGCACTGGGCTGGATTCGAACTCCGGGTCCTCCGACTGGGAGTCGGGGGTCTTATCCACTATGCCACATTGGCATGATCGCAAGCAATTTTTGCATGAGGGGATTTGGTAATAATCCTATCATCAAGATGCATACTGCTGATATGTGAGTAGGAGAAAGAAAAGACAGGCAGAAAAGCAAACAGGAGGCTGCCAACATGCAGCGCTTGAAAGGGACGACCACGACGACCGTCCCAAAATGATACACGACAAAAGACTCTTTCCTCTGACATTTGCAAAAAAAAAGTAGATAAAATAAACAAACAAAGATGTATAAGTATACTCCTGATGACGCATCAAACTAATAATTTTAGTTCACCTTGGGATCCCTTTTGACACTTTTCTTCAAGATATGAGTGGTAAAATGCTTTCATCACAACAATGAGATTAAAAGGCTCTGCATAGGACCAAATGTTACGATAATAATATTATAATGCTGCTGCTGCTGCTGCTGCTGCTGCTGATGATGATGATGATGATGATGACTATGATGATGATAAGGACGACGACGATGATGATGATGACCATCATACCATCATCGCCATCATCATCATTATAAAGATTTATTTCAGTTGAACTATACCATCATCATGAGTATTTTCATTCGCGATCATATTGCTTCGATCAAATGACGATGCTCGACATCGCGATCGAGATATGTGCTGTTACTCTTATTTGTCACAAGTGTATTTTTACGTGACCACCCATAGAAACATTAAAAGCAAAGTCATCAGCTTATTTTTATTTTGTAAGCACACTTTAGCCAACATTTTCCATTCTTTTGCTCTGACTCCACAATGTAAGATAATATCGCTCTCCCTTCAACCGAGAGTGTTTAAAAGCATTTATGTACAAATAGGTATAAGCATTTCCAATGTAGGTTTGCGTGAATCACACTGCGTCGGTCTCTAATGGTTATTTTCTTGATTGTGTGTGAGGGAGCGCATATTTGTGTGGATTTCCTGTTTTTATTTTCTTTGAAAGTATTAATATCTTTTCGCTTTTTTTTCTCTTTTCTCATCCTTTCCTCCCATCCCCGCGTCTCTTTCACTAGGATGGAAAATCAATAAATAAAAGAAGAAAAAAACACAAAAAGCAATTCATGATGACGCATAGTGTCAGTATCGTTAAACATACACAGTGAGTCATGCCAGCGCCGTTACATCTGTCGATTACTGACACTCTCCTTGCTCTTCTTTGCAGGCCGGCTGTGATGTAGTGCCCCAACCCCTTTTATTCCAGTCGCGCACTATAATACTGACGGCAACTCGCGGCGAGTGGACGGGACCCAATCTGCCCCGCCCACTTAATGCACCCCCTCTGTGGCACACCCACCTGATTTGAACCGACCAAGCCCTCCCCGCGGTCACAGTGTGGTCCACACACCAGCAGCACTCCACCAGGATGTCAACCGTTGAGGTCGACGCCGAGGTAAATGCCCTTTCTTTAACGTAGCAAGGAGTTTTAACCCCCTTCGTTGTAGTCTTTAGTGTTTAATCACTCTCCTTACTCATGTCTTTATAAGGGGGAAATTTTTGTTTTGTTTTGTTTTTCTTTTGGCTTCTTTATTGTTCCTGTTCAAAGATGTGCCCATTTTGTTCAGTTTGGTTTAGTTTGTGTCGAGTGACACGCGAATTCAAAACAGGAACTTACAGTTGATTCACTTCACATTGTATTATGCAATCGAATGTCAGCATTATGTAATTCAAATTCTATTTTATATGATTGATTGAACTAGTTTACTTTACATATTATTTTATTGCTTTCAAAGCCAATATTATACTTTTATCGTGTGCAGACGCCATCTTGAAGTTTTTTTTTTCTTTTCTTTTAAAAATGATAGTCATATTGCTCTTAACAGCAAACTTCTTTGTCCCCCTCAGATTATCGTATAACAGCGTATGGCTTGTTCCCAGTAATACAGAAAGCGATTTAATACATAAAACTGATGATGTCTTCGCATGAGAGATTACTTGCTTTTTACGGCTTTCTTGCTTTTCAATGTTTCTGTCACGACACTGATCTTAATACCTTTTAACTTTCCTCACAACCGCAGGTGGGGATGAAGTCTTCAACGACGTCCTCGTCGGCTGGGGCCGTGCCCCCGGCCGTGCCCCCGACGTCATCACACGGGCCGTCGACATCGACGCCGAACGGAGCGGAGGAGTACGACAGGTTGTGCGCCATTCCGATGAAGCCACTGCTCGCTCACCGAACCGCGTCGTCACCACCGCCAGGCTTCCCCGGGCCCGAGGACATCTTGAAGTTACGGTCACAGAGTAAGCGAGTCAAGGTGAGAAAGAATAGCGCTCTCCATGAGCTCATGGGCTTTCATTGTGAATTTTGTCTAAATCTAGTCAGGACATATTTGAAAGCTTAAAGCGTACGAGATTTTTTCGTGAATTTGGCATCACGTGAAGAAAGAGAACTCAGAGCTATGGCGCAGACTGGATACAGCACACCTCTGGAAAGGAGTAGCCCTTATTGCATAGAAGTGAGTTTTGACCTCAGTGAAGGAAACGACTTGACGCTCCGATCACACATAAGAGAGGACATACAGGAGACCATTCTGCAGCTTCTAACATTCTTCTTCCAGCAGTTGATTATGAGTAGGTTATACAAAGTCTTTTTTTCCCGAAATCGATTAATTGTTTGTCAGTATTTCAGAACCGATCGACGACCAATTTTGTTTGATTATACTTTGTCAATACTGCATTCAAAATCTTTTCGGAACCAAACTGGTCAGTAAGAGAATTTTTCCCCCAGTTGGTTGTGACAAAGTGGAAGCTGTTTTCCGATTGGTCAATTTCATGTTTAGGATTCGTCTTCGGTCATCGGTGTCCTTTGAAAACAACAGCTCTGTGGATTGGCAACCGGAGACTGATCGCAAATCATTTGCCAAGCGGTAGACAAACCGATTAGCTTACAAACATTACAGTCATTCTTAGGCACGGTGTAAACTTCCATGTACCAAAACGCTTCTGACTGATCCTTACTGCAGTCCATTACCATTCCTTCAAATTTTTGATACACCTGGAAACATCGGCCGAAACTCTACATGCCGAGTGCAGATTGAGACCGGAAGTATGTTTCGTAGATATTACGGGGCCATCCCACGAGACCAACACCCACGAGTCATACAGCCCACAAGTTTGACATTGAGAAAAAAGCGTCATGAGTTATGCAGCCCACGAGTTCGACACTATAAATAAAAACAGCCCACGAGTTCGACATAACACTGGTCAAAATGTGTCTGTCTCGCGGGCCTTGTTTTCTTGGTGTCGAACTCATGGGCTGTATGGTTCGTGGACTGTATGATTCGTGGCTGTCGAACTTGTGACTTGCACCCGATGATGTCTTTCCACTTTCTTCTAGTCACTGATGACTGAATGACATTTCTTGATCTGTTTTGGTTCATATCACTTCAAGACACGTGAAGACACTCTTGTACTCGATGTATAAACATATCAAATGTATAATGTCGCATGTTTATGAACAAATACATAACCTCTGCAGCAGCTCATGAAACATGCATAGCCGGTCCAGCTTTGAGGTAAGCAACAGAGTTTCTCTTACCTCCCTTTCCAGTCTTATGAAGAGATTTCCGAATTTCCCTAACTCGCAGCACCCTTTTGTGGATACATGGGGTAGCCCACTATTGTCTTCTCCTTCGTTCCTGAGTCGGTGATTGAGTCGGCTGCTCTTCCTCTATGAAAATATTTGAGAGTTTCAGGATTTGAGAGGATTGGTCGATTGGGAGCGATAGTTGGTGATATCATTTTGTCATGTTTGTATTTCTTGCCAGTGTTCGGCTTCCAGTTTTCTCCTATGTTTGGCAAGGGCTTTGGATTGCCTTCATTGGATTTTTGTTTGTTATAATGACCTGTAATCAAATGTTAAGACTCCGAATAAACTCACCTGTGTTATTATTGCGTCAATACAATCAGTATTGTGGATATAAAGCTGATGCACCACAACTTAAGAGGAAAATAGAATCCAAAATGGCGTAAGGATAAGTAATGTACTTACCAGTGGATCTGGTAAACCCCATGCACTGACATTCTATTTAGACATTTCTAAAAAGTGCAATATGCTTATTGAAAAGTCATGAACAAGGAATTCATCGCTGCTATACTCATCCTTTATGTTATCATAGCTACTGTGAAAAGTATATCTACATACCAATGACATGTTTGTGTCAGCCAAAAAACTTATTTCGCTTTTTTTTTTATCTTTTATATGTTTTCAGGTCAACGTTGGAGGTGTGCGACACGAGGTCATGTGGCGAACGCTGAGTCGTCTGCCACGCTCGCGGCTGGGTCGTCTGCGCGAGTGCACCACACACGAGACCATCATGGCGATCTGCGACGACTACATTCTCGCCGACAACGAGTACTTCTTCGACCGCCACCCGGGCTCGTTCTGCTCCATCCTCAACTTCTACCGCACGGGCAAGCTGCACCTGATCGAGGACGTGTGCCCGGTGTCGTTCAGCGACGACCTCGAGTACTGGGGCATCGACGAGCTCTATATGGAGTCCTGCTGCCAGCACAAGTACCACCAGAAGAAGGAACAGCTGGTGGACGAACAGCGGCGGATCACGGAGAGCCTGAGGGCGCGCGAGGAGGAAAACTTCGGGTCGGGCTGCCTGGCCGAGAGGCGCCGTCAGGTCTGGGATCTGATGGAGAAGCCGAATTCGTCCACAGCCGCTAAAGTAAGTAGCCAAATTAACGTCGCCTCTCGTAAGCCCTGCCCAAAGAATGTCAGAATCCCATTTAAGTTTTGCAAAAGCACTACATGCTGCAATTAAGCGATGGGTAATTTTTGTCTGATGCATATAGCGGTTATTAATGATTTGTCTTTTCTTAGACATTTTGGGGGAGATTAACACATACATGTAGTATGCAGATAGGAGTTACTGCGCCCTGTGAGGCTCTTTTTGCCATTCTTTAAGTCCAAGTGCTTTTCCTAAAAGCAGTTCCGGTTTTTACTGATTTATTCATTTCTGGTTACCAGGAATACTGGTGCAGGTAATGGTGTCATGTCATGTCGTCAACATGTTATAGTCATCCTCATTTCATCATGTCAATAATACGCATGGTGATTTTACCAAACTTGTGTTATTTGGTTTTTTTTTTCCAAAGGTCAGGGAATCCGTGACTCTCGACACTGAATCATCCACCTAGTCCATTATATCAATGCCAATTTTCATTGGACGAGTTATAACACGCGGGTTGATTTGTGTCGTTGAAGTTGTCTGGCATTACCAGTACCAGTGCAGTGTGTAAAATTGTCTGATCAGAAAATTATTGGATCAGAGAAAAAAAAAAGAAAGTGGGAGGAGGTATAGTTCCAGAGAAGAAGCAGAAGAAGAAGAAGAGGAAGAAGAAAAGAGAAGGGAGAGTCACAGAGACGAAGAATGGAAACAGGAGATGTAGAAAGAAGAAGAGGATGCCGAAGAGAAGACGAAAGAAAACAGAGGAGGCTGAGGAGACGAAAAACCATAATGAAACCTTCCTTACATGTTGAACGTACGAAAGAGAGAGCGAAAAAAGATTAAGGCAATATCACGCACATCAGGCCCGACGCGCCTCCCTCGCGGGAGCTTGCTTCCAAGAAACGCGCAATCTCACTGGGAGGAATGACGTCATACTGGTACTCACATGAAAACACATGGCAGCGACTGCCTGCTCAAAATGAGCACAATCATTGATTCCGGGGTTCTAGATATTGTTGTTGGGGTTTTGTCCTTTTCTTCTTACCTCTACCGCTGAAATTAACTCTTCTTCTTACTCGGAAAGTCATGTATACCTTCATTCGATTTTTATCAGTGATGTACACGAAAGATTATTTAATTTCATGAAAGCGAGGGAGATCATCGCTATCTGTTCATATCTCTGGTTACTCGCTGCCTTCTATCTATTTATTTTCCCGCCCCCCCCCCCTTTTTTTTTTCTGGAACGCCCACATCATTTGCGAAGATGAAGCACAGAAACATAAGGTCATCGGGTCTTCATTGATTGTGATACTCAAGCCTCTCGTAGAATTGATGTAAGAACGATGTGTAGAATATAGTGCCTTCGGCGAAACATCTTGCCGTGAAAACACAGCGTATCCATCATCGTTCTTCTTATGCGCAGGTGTCAAAAATGCAGTAAATATGTATTGCGGTTTAGACTCCTCGTTGACATTTCCCAGGCAATAAAAATCCAGCCGCTCTCCAAGTTACGTTCATAATTTCAATTTATTCACTCGCTACATTCTAATATATGAGTCATCTTAGATGTTAGACAGTGAATTTTATTGCTTTAATATTTTGTGGGTCAAGTCGTAGGCAAATACATATTCAGCTTTCAAGTTCATGTTATTATATAACTGTATATGATTTGCTGAAAATGAAGATGAATTAATGAAATGATAAGATGACAAACATTTAAAAGTAAGTCCATCATCAGATAGAGCAAAATTAAACCTTTCCAGTAATACCCTTCTCTTGTGACATAGCAAGGAATATTCTAGAAGTTATGTAAAATATGTTGCATTTTCATTTTTTTTAGCAGCTTTAATCACAAATAACAGATAAAACTCTTCAAATGTAATCATCCCTGATATGTTATTATCATCGACCTTTCAGTCAGCGTCAGTGTTAATGACATCAGTTTTCTATCCTTTGAATTTCTAAACAAAGTAATTGGTCGTTTTAGCGTTCATCACATGACAGTCAAGCAGAAGTTCTTGTACGAATACATGTACTTATGAAATTGAAGCTTGTTATCATGATAGCATTTGCAAGCTTCAATTTGCCTCATTTTCTGCGAAGCTGATTGCATACAAGGCACCCATTGGTGAAGTCCCGAACTGCATTACTGAACTATTAGTATAATGAAATCCCACAAACACAATTATGATCTGCGCAGTTCTAAAGACACTCTACTGCTACAAAGCCCAACATGTAAAAGAAAATAAGGAGACCAAGCACTTGCCTGTGTAGTACCCACACTGTGTAACCAGGAATATATATATATATATATATATATATATATATATATATATATATATCTTAGAATTTTCCACGTGTTGGACTTCGAATGTTATGATTATAAGAAAAATGAGTCTCAAATACGCCATCTGTAGATCCAACAAGAAGGTTTTTATTCACAAAATTTTCAGGCTGCCTCGGGCCTTCGTCAGTGTAATGTATACTTCGTCAGTGTAGTGTATAAATTTTGTGAATAAATACATTCTTGTTGGATCTACAGATGGCGTATTTGAGACTCATTCTTATATATATATATATATATATATATATATATATATATATATATATATATAAAGAGTTTTATTACGAAATGAACTAAGTTCCATTTTCAAACACTTCAAAGTAGGTCTTTCATCAGACAGAGCAAAATCAAACCTGGCCAGTAATCTCTTACTTGTGACATAACAACGAATATTCTGGAAGTTATGATTAAAAATCTCATGTATTTCCTTTTTATTTTCCTTGTTTTTAGCAGCTTTAAACGCACATATCTCAACTTAAGAAGAATGGATTTAGCTGGTTTTGCGATAAAACTCTTCATAAATATTCATTTAACTGTGCCTCATTGTTGATCCTATCAAGAGCTCTTCCAGTGCACAAGAGTAGATATACATATATTCTGTGCTGTATGAATTGAAAATTTGTTATAATAATAATATTATTATTATTATTATTATTATTATTATTATTATTATTATTATTATTATCATCATCATCATTATTATCATCATCATCATCATCGTCGTCGTCATTATGTAGTGCGTCGCATCTGTGACAAACAAAATATTAGTTGGACACAACTTGCCCTGCCCAAAGAAGGCACATGAAATTGACGGGAAACCTTTTTTCTTTATATAGGTGTATATGAATTTGGTAACAATGCAGGGGAGAGGGGAGATGAAACTCTTCATTTTATTTTTCTCTTTTCACGTTACGTTGGGAAATGCAAGGCCTTCTGTGGTGACCATCGAGTATAGCTACTGATCCGTAAGATTTTCAATAACAAAAGCCATTATGTTTCATAGCCATGGCAGGAAGAAGGAAAAAATCAACTGCCTCAGATATAAAATTGAATCCGACGTAACGCGGGAAATAACAAGGGTCCACTCTCCGAACGAACGTCCAAAGACAAATTCGTAACCCGATCGAAAATCTAATATGGCGCGACAGGTTGCCCGTAATATCCGATGACGAGAGCGAGGGAGATTGGTCGTGATGGTTTGAAGCTTCTCATCGAGCAACGAGAGAAGAGGAAGCGTTGGGGGGGGGGGGGGGGGGGTAATACAACCTTCGTCATGTTGGTGGGTTTGAAGTCCTTGATGTCTATTAGATTGATTTCCCAAAGTAACTGTAGTTTTAATTTAAGTACCCTTTATTATCATCGGAAGTAGTCGTGTTAGTGAGAATATTACTTGATTAGTAATAAATAACTATAATAATAGTAGTAGCATCATTGTCGTTATGTTCATGAATATTTTGCCACAGTGATCAGAATAATGAAAATGGAGTACAATGATACTATGATATAATGATATTATTATGGTCTTATCCCCCAAGGGCAATGCAAGCACTAGGTTCTGCCATCATTGCTATTACCCAAGATTATTCAAACATTGCCCTTGAGGATTGATTACACCCACACGTTATAACGAGGGGAAAAGAGGGACCCGTTGGGTAATGCATTTTATCCAGGAACGTACGTTTTTAGTGTGGGATTCGAGACCCAAATCCCCTGTTTCAGAGTTCAAAGACTTATCCGCGATGCCACAGTGGATGTCGTTGACCACGTGATTCTGATGATGAGGCGTTGCTGGCATGTGACGGAGATGCAGGAACACCGAACACGGCTCAGCGTATATAGAAGACTTATTGTTGAGCTTGTATTGAAACAAAATAGCGTAAGGAGCTCATTGCTCGCGGCCTGGCCGCCACAGTAGTGTTGAAGTGATGGGGGGGGGGGGGGGGGGGGAGTCATCCGCGTAGGATGCAGATAGCGACATTCTCTTATCACTGTCACCTCGCCTGTTGTCATGGCAACACCTTGCATTCGTTGCTTCTGAGCTGAGCAGGAGGACCTTTGAGAAAAAGGGAGAGAAAAAAAATCACTTTACCAGTTGATGCAGTTCCCTGTTGCTCTTCACCTGTTATACAAAAATAACACCCGGAATGGGAAGAAAAACGCTAAATGCATCAGCAATGATATCAATATATTTGAACATAGTTTGCAATGAGGATGAGGGGAGTTAGTGGATAGAGAATACAAGCAGAACAGTATTTTATCTCCATCCCTCCTACAATCTGACGCCAGATATCAAATTTATCTAATTGATATATTTTCTTTTAAATTACAATAAGGAAAGACAAACATTGTAATTGTTTCTACTTTTGGTAACTGCGGGCATTGATACTAATTATCTCGTTCAAATTTGCATCGCCAACTGTTGCAGCAGGCGTTATAAGATGTAATAAGTATAATGGTTGTCCCAAGTTGGAGAATCATGTGCACAAACATTTCTTACACCAAAATTCACCGACTATCAGTAACATGCTATTCATATACGTACAGTGTATCAATTTCTCCTCTTACACACTACATCACATATTTCTCCACACAAAGCATACCTTAAAATGCATCCACAGAAGGACGCATGTACACACACACGCACATATACATGCGTATGAATACACAAGAACGGTACAATATCGATGAGTCTGCTGTATGGCATTTTGCTGTAGTAGCCTTGAAGTGACGACTTTTTTTTTGCGTAACAGATCAATGTCAACGGTATTTATAACCTTGATCTTCACAGAATAACTATTGCTTACACTGAGTTCCAGTATTAAATAATTAATTTTCTACAAATGATAGTGTGTCATAATAAAGATGTGCGCGTTAATTTAATAGCAATGTGACATTGAAAATGACCTTTTTTTAAGTCTACAGGGCCTTTATACGCAAACGAGAAAATGACCTGCCCGTCTGCGATACGTGAGATTAATGACAGCTAGCACAAAGATGCAGCCGAAAGCTCGAATGACTCACAGATTACAAGTACCAGAGTAATTTTCTGCGCTTTTAATCTCTCCCCTTCTTCGACGGCATATAGCTCGCGCGGGTTGGAAAAATAGCAACCTCTCTGCCTGTTATGTATTGTATTTTATGCACAGGCCACATTAAAATGTTCTAAGTCTTCTCGGCAAAGGCGGCGCCATCTAAGACTGGTAACATGATTGCAGCTATGTGCCTTTCTTGTTTTGATTGTTGTTGTTGTTTTGTCATCATTATTGCAGCAATAGTAATATTACTGTCGATATGGTAACAGTAATCATGGTAATAGCAATACAATTATAAATATAGAGAGATAAAAATCACTGTATCACTTTCTTCTTCTAAATATTGTGATTATAACAATTTTGATTATTACTGTTATCATCGCCACCACCGCCATCATCATCTTCATCATCATTAGCATCATCATCATTGCTATGATAAGTATTAAAGGGAATGATAGGGTGATTCACACACGCACACACATTTGCAAAATATGAAGTGAAATTGATTACTCCGTGTATCAAAAGTTTGGAAATTATAGAACAGATATATATAATAGTACAAAGAGCAGATCTCATAACTGTCTTTGAATGATGAGAAAATGTGACGCGTCGAGTTAACGATGAATTGGGTACATTATTCGGAGCTTCCAGTAGAGGGGAACATTAGACTTCAAAGAAAATCGAACTCTCCGGCAAATAGGATAGGCATCTTCTCCGCATATCTGATGTTGGTGCAAATAATAGAAGGGGGATGGAATTCGACATTTTATTTGCCGCGACCGTGTCGTCGTTGTTGTCATGCATGTGTACAGCGGAAGTAAAATGAGTTAAGGGATTTTCCTTTCGGCGAGAATATATAGTTGCGGGTGATGTTATACAGCGCTTTGAATATTTCAAGTTTCACTAGACGTGTATAATATACTCGCGTCCTTATCTTAAGGTAGCGTGCACAGTATCATGAGTCCAGAATATCCCTCTTCACTCTATAATGTATGTATGTATATGTTATCATACAGACATATATATTAGTATTACTATTACTTTTATCATTATTATTGTTGTTGTTATAATTGTTGCTATTATTATCGTTATTATGATTATTTTCATTACTATCATTGTTATCACCGTTATCATTATTGGTTTTACAGCGTCATGTCAATGACACTATGTGCAGGTACAAAAATCATGATTAGTCAAGCAGAGATCGCTAAGAGAAGACGATGTAGAAGAAGGGGGAGGACGAGCAGGACAAAGAAGAGAGATAGAAAGAAAAACTTCATCGTGTTGAATGCTACATGCGGATCTCCAGTTAGATTGTTGCGTCGGGGAAAAGAAAATAATTTCCTCCCTAAATTGCTATGGGTGGGTGGCTGGATTTTCTTCATCCGTGAACGTCTAAAGCCTGACGCAATTTTCTCCCTTATTGATGTAAAGCGAGCAAAGTATCATCCTTTCAGGAGATTAACTCAACATCTGCTCGCTGCCTCATCAAGTCTGGAAAAATTATATTATCATGATCACTTTTTTTTTTCTGTGTGGGTGGATTACGTACAGGAATCCGCAAGTGACGGTTTCCCCAGTATCTGATTCATAATTCGCCGCGGCGCTAGCAAAAAGATGGGGAAAAGTCGAATACAGCTGCGCGTTGTATGACAAAATAGCCACTTGGCATGCTAGAGGCTCACAGAGAATGGGTTATGATAAATTGAGAACTTTGAGGAAAGTCATGGTTACTGAATATTTGCCTGAGCATTCCATGTTAATGTTCTCTTCTTGAACTTACAAAGAGCACACACACACACGCACACACACACAAGACACGCCGACACAATACACACACACACACACACACGCACACACACACACAGAGCAGGTCACAAACGCCATCACAAGGACACGCCCACGCACACACGTAACATCACACATCCATTCCTCCTCTATACAACATACACTGCCTTCTCTTACACAATAATCCCTCAGCAATATCTAGAATATTATAGGGCTATGGTTATACAATGACATTTGCATGTGTAGGTTTCCCTATACGGAAAATGTATATTGTACCTTCTCCAATTATGGGCATGGCAATATCCAAGACATTCCAAGACAGACTTCGGGCCTATTTCCGATAGACTCGCCATTTTTTTTTTTTTTAATCTTAGCCGTGTCAATCGAAAAAGAGTTACAACTGTAGTTTACGATAAACATTATATTTTATGATGTGTTATTACTCCTTAAATTCCTTTCCCGTGGGTTTTGATGAGAATTGAGCAATTACATAATTATCTATGTACAATGTTTATGTTACAAATTTTACTGTCGCTTGGAATATGCAAACATGAAATAAGGCAAATATGTAATACATCCAATACTAATTGTAGCAGAAGTTGTTAACAGAGTTGCTGATAGCATCTCACCTACTTCATAGAGGGATACGGCATGAAAATTATTATTTCAAATATTTCGAGAGGAGAGTCCAAAATTACCGATTTTTTTATGATGCGTTACAACATCGCAGCAATAAATCCAATAGCTTAAGGATTCTGTATTTTTGTATGACTTTGTATTATTGATGCATTTGTTCAGTGAGGGATTATTGTCGAAAAAAAAAAGTATGGCAAGAATGTTTCAAGTGCATAAGACAGTTGCAACGTCTAGCAAATTCTTCATACCTTGCGATAGCCAAATAAGTGACACTCCTTGACTTTTATTTTCATTTCAAATTCAATTAGATACACGCAGACTTTATTCATACATTATTCATGTTGAAAAGAAAGGAATACATTTTCTTTTTTCTCCTTTGTTTGAATGTCAGGGACTAGTATCCACTTCACTTTGCGTTTGCTATAAAAGTGAGTGCTTATCTAACCATAACACTGTATGATAATAGCCTCAGTTATAAGCAAAGACACTTGATATGATATGATACGATAGGTGAAAATGCTGTTGGCAATAAGATCCATTACTCTCCGAGACAACCGTTTCCTTCGGGTCCACCCAGACACCTTCAGCCTCGACGAGTCTCATTTTAGTCTCCACTTACCCAGCTTTCAGCCTTCTAGTCCCTTAACTCTGTCAGGACCGTCATCCTCAAAAGCACTCCTTCATAATACACACAAAGGGTGCTGATGGTAAGGACTGGATTAAACAATGGGTAATATTATGCAGCAAGCTGGAGTCGAGTATATTTGAGGTGAGCTACTCTCGGGGAGCGGAGAAGAACAAGCATGACACGGAGGCAATTTGCCGAGGAGCGCCATCGGGTACGACGTTGCTTGCATAATGGGGGCGTAGATTGTGACGATATGGCGGCCCGCTGTGCGAAATGGCGGGTAAAGGAATATTGAAACGGACGAGGGGAGCACTCTTCAAACCCGGGCTGCAGTGTACATTTCCAGGAATGGCTCAAAATATTTGCTCGCCTCAAACTCTGTGTGTGTGGGCTTGCATTTGACGACAGACTGCGTGAATATGCTTGCACAAAATTAAACAAAAACAATAAAAACGGCCTGTAAAATCCCAACCTTCTCCTGTGATCTACTGGCTTACAAATACGAGTATCTTGTCGATTTCCGACAACAAAGTACTTGTTGTTGTAAAGGTTTTTTTTTTCGAAAATGCGCAAAATTTTGCACAGTATTTTAGTCTACCAACGATTCAATGGGTATGTGAAAATGGATCGTTAAAATGTACATTGAATTGTCAAAAAAAAAAACCCGCACACACACACAACAGTGATGATCAATTTCTTCGAAAACATCCAAGATTTTTATTACAAACAGAGTCAGATTTGGTGACAAAATGATAGGTCTTCCAACATGTGCAATACCAGTATCATTGATTGTGAACGTATCAACCTTCATCCCTCAGTTTAATATTCTCTTTCAGTGTATCAATGTACTTTCAATGTATTGTTCAATTTTGTTGACAGGAAATATGGAAGAATCAGTCAAAGCGTTATAAAAATCATTAAAGATCTATAACGTAGGCATACTAATGACCTAAAAATATTGCTTGTTCTTCATGAATTTAGTAACTGTTATAACAAAATGAAAGCTACTTCATCTTGCATTTAACAAATTATCTTTTGTGAAGATTGCTCCCCGACTTTTAAACTGCTTTTTTCCTTTGTTGTGGTAAAAGTAATCATTTCATATACAGCATTGTTTCTTTTTTTTTCATCGTCATTCTTAAAGGAGCAGTCAGAATCTAAATGAAAGTAATAAGTATGTATTATTGTCTGCTTATTGATACAGATCTGCAAATTGACGACGTATGTGTACAATATTACACCAAGCAAAGATACAAAACAACAAAAGTTATTGAAATCGGTCTCTTGCATCGCGAAAAATCCATCGTAGCTTACTGTAAAGCCAACCTATACTCAAAATAACAAAAAGGGCCACCTTTATGACGTGGCATTGTTCATCTGTTATTCGCACCAACTTCGGGATAGAAAGTCAATGCCAACAAGTTACTTGTAAGCTTCTTTGATTGGTCCCTGAGGCTGTAAGTTATTTGTTTGCTTTTTTTATGCTTAGATATTGAATTGCGATAAAAGGTTTGAAATAGAAGGGGGAAATAAATGACTTTTTCACGAAACTTCCAAATGATGACGAGCGCGAAATGAAATAGTTTCCATATTGAGAGCGCCGAAAATTCTGAATATCATTTATATAGACAGTTAACGGTTATTTCTTTACAATCTGAACGTAAACAACCGTCAGAATGCAAAAACACTGCAAAGGAAATGACAGTGAGTCACTAATCTACAATTATTTTAGTATTTCAACCTCCGTGGAAGGGGGTCATGTTTTCTGGGGCATTGATTTGTTTGCTTATTTTGTATGCCTGTTACCCTTTATTTTATGATAAAGTTTTCGAACGGATAAGGAAAAACACTGAGAAAAGATCAGAAATGGGTCAGGGAACACTGATCTTTTTTTTTTTCATGTTGATGATCTATCTTACCGATGGAATCATGCTGTTTAAAAAATTATTGCTAAATTTTGGCAGTTCAACATTTGACTCATTAAAGAATGTCTCTATGCCTGGTCATAAAAAGAGGAGTGCCTCCACAGTCATCAACTATACACTGCAAAAACATCGGTGTTAGATTTAACACCACGGGTGTTAAATCTAACAGCGATCAAGTGTCAACAGAGGACCACACCCACAAGTGTAGAAAGTGTGTTGTGATGGCGTTGAAAAGTGTTCATCTGGCACGTCATGGTGTTAATTTGACACTGCAGCTGGTGATATTTTTGACACTGCGCTGGTGTTAATTCAACAATGACACGGCATGGTGTTGATTTGATATTGCTGGTGTTAACGTCAATGGTATAACACCCGCCCAGCCTCAATAGGAGACCACGTCAACTGGTGTTACTGTGGTGTAAATGTGTTCACACCTTTTTTTTTTCTTCAAAAATCATATACTTTATCGGAAAATTCTTGATCGTCTTGTTGAAGTTCAAAATCAACAAGAAAAACAGTAACTAAGAAACTATTCAAAAAAACAATTTTGTATTTTGAAGTGACATGCGGAGGTGTTGACCTATGAGCACCGAAAATTTAACACCAGCTCGGCGTTTCATATTTAACAACGGACGGTAATATCATAGCGTTATTTTAGTTGTCACCCTTCTTCGAGGTATAATATACATGTTACTATATTGGTCAATGAGATTTGTCTCCACAATTTCTTTCATTTTCACTGCAGGTTATCGCCATCATTTCCATCCTCTTCATCATTCTCTCGACAATTGCTCTCTCCCTCAACACCATGGAAAAACTCCAGCACAAGGACAAGCAGCAAAACCCGATCGACAACAAAGATCTTGCCATGATCGAGAGCATCTGCATCGCTTGGTTCACCCTGGAGTACCTGCTTCGCCTCCTCTCCGCCCCGAACAAGTGGAAGTTCTTTAAGGGTGTTCTCAATATCATCGACCTGCTGGCCATCCTGCCCTATTACGTCACCCTCTTCCTCACGGAATCGCGAGATAGCGTGATGCAGTTCCAGAACATGCGACGCGTGGTGCAGATCTTCCGCGTGATGCGAATCATGCGCATCCTCAAACTGGCCCGCCACTCCACTGGTTTGCAATCTCTCGGTTTCACGCTCCGCACGAGCTACAAAGAACTCGGTCTGCTCATCTTGTTCCTGGCCATCGGAATCATGCTTTTCTCCAGTCTAGCGTACTTTGCGGAAAAAGACGTCGACGACACAGATTTTACCAGCATTCCCGCATCTTTCTGGTGGGCGGCGATCACCATGACAACTGTAGGATATGGAGACATCAGCCCAGTCACTGTTTTGGGGAAGATTATCGGGGCAGTGTGTTGCGTGTGCGGTGTGCTCTTTATCGCTCTGCCCATTCCCATCATAGTGAATAATTTCTCGGAATATTACAGGGAACAAAAGCGACAAGAAAAGGCGATGAAACGACACGAAGCCCTGGATCAAGCGAAGCGAGACGGAAGTCTGATCAGTCTTGATATGCGAGATTTGCACTTCGTTGAACTTGCTGATATGGGTTACGGTTTCAAAACGCCATTCAATTCCATTGTTCAAACAAGAGTAAGGAGTAGCTCAAGCCCACTTCGACGCAACAATAAAGGAGCAGCGGCTGCAGATATGGATGTAGCTGGGCTCAGCCGCAGGTATCATTCAAATGACGATTGTATAAAAGACAATATTGCTGTTCAGTGGCGAGGCGCTGACCGACCCCATAGTGGCGTATATCCGCACAGTAGGGATAGAACCTACAGCTCTACAACCTACACCGATCACGCGAATAGGCAGAGTTCGAGTAGTCTTGCATCGGACGCTTTCGGGGAATCTCATGATCATCACGACCTACCGCGAATACTGCGGACAATTGGTAATATGGGTATCCTGGCCAGTCAGTCTGGCATGGCAGGACAGGATGGGAAGACCCACGGTGATGATAAGGGACAGGCCAGTGGTTATGATGGGGGTATTCACACCATCAGCTCTCCAAGTAAGCAGGGCAAGGTGGAAATGCAACTCCCTGATCGATTCGCTGGTCCCTCACATCGTGATGATTCTCAGAGCACCTATCGACAATCGATGTCCCCAAGGGATACGGACACCAGCGAAACAGAACCACTGCTTGGGTCGAGACAAGGGCAAGGTAAGGACACACCTTCTCCTGTCTCAGACGGCAACGCTGCAGGTGACATGGGAGTAATTGTCCAGAAGCTAGATGATGGATTCACTACAACATGGACAAAGGCGCCCTCACAGGGTGGCGCTGTAGAACCATTACGACATGGGTCCCAGGTCAAGCCCGCTCTGAAACACACCATGAGTTCAGGTGACGAGCCGATGGAAAGACCGACCTTAACGCGGAAGTCTAGCTCGGAGAGCCAATATTCGCAGAGCGGTCATCCCAAAAAGGTGACCATTGAGGACAGCAGAAGAGCTAGCGTTTCTTCAACTGATTCAGGATCAAGCTCTGGGTCAATACCTCATCCTCGTCTGTGCAAGAAAGCAGGCAGCAAAGGGAAAACCCGAAAACAGAAACACCGGCCGGCATTCCTCGCCGGCATTGGCAGCATCACAGCTGGGATTCGGTTAGGTCACGGACGACATTCCTCTAAAGATGATTCCTCGAGACGCCCTAGTGATGCGACAGAGTCCTCACAAATCCCTTCTGATGCTTCGGGTAGCAAGTCGAAGGGGAGATCTCGGGGTAAGCCAATGCTGCTGAACTTTCATTCAAAGAAGCAACGCGAGAGCAGTGGTCCAGTTCCTATGCAAACAATCGCAAGTGCGGAAGATGCGGGTAGCAATGGGTCGCACGACGAGAAACCAGAACAGCAGATCGACGACCTGCTGCAAACGTCCAGTAACGCAGAAGTTCCTGTCAAAAACGGCGATGCTACCTCAGGTCATCACCATTCTGTGGCAAATTCTCAAGAACTCATTAGCATCGACACGAATGGATCTGGTCAAAAGCTTATATCTTCGAACGGCATTCCAAAGTCTGTGCCGTCACTGGTTGACGAGCTTCTCAATGGGGATACGCAGCGACCATTGTCGACAATCCCACAAAGCTTGCATAGGTCCATGCCTATCAAACAGCTGTCTCTAGATGGACTCCCCCGATCGTCACCGAAAGCGCCAGACCTAATGTCCCGATCGACGCCGAACTCTCCTGATCACTCGACGACCTTACCGTCGGTAGATCAACGGACGTGGGAGAGTCCTTTCGGGTCGGGTTTGCTTCCGACAAATGCCGAACCTCAGGACGTCAGTCACCAAGTGAGCAGTACGACAAAGGACAGTCATTCGTGTCTACCCGATTCCAGCGACGCCCAAGCACAATGATCGCCAGAGTGAGAACTTTCTATGCAAATTAAACTGTTTGCACATTAATACATCTGATTGATAACGTGAATATTCATAAATAAGTGTACATTGTGGTGCACGCGATGGTGTACACTATCGAGTTACTGCAAACGGGCACATGAATCCTTGAAGTAACCTGTATGGTGATAGTCATAGAACCTGGTGCTATCTGTGCAATATGACGATTAAATGCTTTGCACCCATTATGACTGCGATTCAGACACAGAGGTAATTACTTTCTTCAGGTTTTCATAATGAAACAAGAGGGCCATTCTGCGTGTAGTTCACTTCGTGCATTTCGTTATTTTTATACGTTGCATTACGTGGCTTAAAACCTCAAACATTGTTCCTACTGCTTTGTTTCACCTTCATTTTATATCATGTGACATATGTGAATTGATAGTAGCTCGTTTCTCCACAATTTTAAAAGCATGATCAAAAGTCATAAATGTATCACTACAGAATAGTGCAATTAATTACAAAACTCAACTTGCAAGAAATAAAAAGACGAAAACGAACTGAAAGAGCAAGAATATGGTTAAGGACTAATAAAGCAAATGACCTACATGCCGTATGAATCCTGTTTGATCCTTTGAGGATCATTGTTCTCGATTAATTCACTTGTAATAAGCCGTCCGTGATTATTTTCGGGCATTTTCCGATGTAAATGTCATAAAGTAGAATCTATGATTCGGTTGAAGCTGACAATTGACCCTGTGGTAGTATTTAAAACCTACTCAGTATATCCTTGTTTTTCGACACTTTCAACATATTCCGAGAAGCTAACATATCTGATAATTCAAACCATGCAAATAAGTGTGTCATTCCGAAGTCGTATGAATGATGGGTACTAAATTACTATGTCAGTCAAAACGGTGTCCTTCAAAGGTCAGATGATGAAATACATAAAGTTAAGACTACCAAGAATGCTGAAGTTTTCTTCACATGCAAACAAATCCAATTGAACGCTTTACATCGTGTTTTAAGTACCGTAATACATGTACGATGCACAGATCTTGATGATAGAAACCTCACTCTGTAAAAAGTTGTATTGCTCCGACATTTCTTTCAATTTATCTGAACTACCGAATGTTAGCGAATGATTATAAATTTTCGAGTGATTTATGAAGAGTAGACTTCTGATCATTTTTGACACAAGGCGGAGAAGCAAAGCACGTTTTGCCTTTTTGGATAGCAACCCTTTCGCTTTACCGTCTTATCATCGACTATAAAACGTTGGATGGAAATGACATTTTCAGTCGTAAGTATTAAGTAAGAATTTTTAAGTAATCGATTTGTATGTCTTTTGGGAAAGATAAGAGCTCTAATTCCAACATTTGCGATTACTGCTCTTGTGTTAGTCGTCCTATCTTTGCTCAAAGATTGGAAATGGTGGACGTTGTGTTCATGGCTTGTGTTCTATTTTCAGCAAAGGCGTTTTAATGTTCTCAAATGGACTGTAAATTACAGCTGACATCAGTCCCATAAAATGTCTGTTTCAGCACTCGTAGGTGTGTATATAATGTACAGGGCATGCGGTACCTTGTACGGCAGGCGATACCGCTTGCTTTTCTCTGTCACTCAGGCCAATGGAGATTGTATGTCGGAGTGAATCACGTGACAAATGTGACGTCAGCTTATTTCAAAACGACTAAACTTCCTGGTGAATATGTATCACGCGCTTTAATATTAATAGAATCAACATTTCACTGGGGTTTGTTGAAAAGTGTTGCTAGCTGTGTTGATGATATGCAAATGAATCTAGCTTTTTTATCCCACAGAGGAAGTTAATGTGTGGAAGAATGCACATAGAAAGCGTCAGCGCTTTCAACCAATTTTATACGTGAATAAATTGTACTCAGTATGTTATGATTATGCAGATATTTCTCTGACCCTATGATCACTCTGCCACGACTATATGCTATTATTATATCACTGTACAAAAGAGAGATATGACATACAGAAATATAGCAAACATATTTGATATTATTAGACATATTAGTCTTCCCGTATTCCCGACACTGGTAGTCTTTATATTCCTATTTATATCAGCCGTATTACATTTCAGAAACATCATATATTGCTTGTTGAATTACTCACTTTGTACATATTTGTCATATACAGATCAAACGGATTGGTTTTGACATATAGATAATGCGACCATTACCAAACCAGTGGGGTTTTTTATTATAATAGATCGAGTTCAGTGTTGTTTAGTTGATATGTTTAGTCCACACTGATAATGGCAGTGGAGCAGAACGCATAGGTCATAATCGTGCATTATTTCCGCAAAAGAAAAAAAAAGAGAGAATATACCGCAATAAAATGCATAAATAGTTTGTAGTCATTCATTTCATCACGTTATGGTGATAAATATAGGCCTATACCTTTGCAACGAGATAAACGTAACATTATGAACATAATTGCAAATACCTAAACCTGCTATACTTGATTTTACAAATATTCACAGTCAATGCAGTGATTGAAAAGTTGTTCAATGACGTGTATGTAGCAAGCACTTTTTTATGTCTGCCCATTTCCCACCTTTTTTTCTTTGAAATGTATAATAAGTCATTGATACCCGCCATAGTATAAACGAAAAAAAAAAATATTCATGATAATCTTTGTATTTTGAGGAAAAATTGCATACTCTGTAAGTGGTATAAGCAGTAGATCCCGCATTGACGTTCGATAGAACTACCTGTAAGTATCATGGTAGTTCTTTTTTCCTTTTTTTGTAATTACTGTAGTGATAATCAAATTCACAGATTGCACATTGCAGCAAAAACTGAACTGCACTGAACTGAACTGATTACACTTTCGCGATGACAGCTAAGTGAAATGAGCTTAAAATTGTCTGTGGCCTAATACCCTCTTGTTTACCATTTTGAAGAACAAAAATAGATACAATCCATATATCTTATAATCAACATCTTGAAAATGAACGCACTTCTTTTAAAGTCCATGCATATAAATGTATGAATAATACGCTACAAAATACAAACAATAAGTAAGAGACAAGAAACTTAAAGCTGTCCATACATGTATTACAATTTGCGACCAACCAAAACTGTCGGAAGGCAAATAAAGAAATGACACAAAAAGAGAAAATTGGTCGTCAAAGAAATGTTAAAGGCTTGATTGCAGACATACATAACGTTTTAATCTTTTCAAACTTCCAAGTCTCTTCACGTTTACAGCTCGTTATTCCGAAGTTTCGGTATTCCGAAGGCTCTTTAGTCCGAAGGTTCGTTATTCATTTTCGGATCAACAAACCTTCGGAATAACGCCACAAAATGTTCGGATTAACGAACCCTTTTTCATTTTCGGTTTAATGAATCTCTAGGTATAGGGAATTTATGTGTTTCGGATTAACGAACCTTCGGAAAAACGAACCTTCGGAACAACGAACCTTCGGAATAACGAACAGCACCCGTAGTAACGAGCATGCGAGCTATTAGTCTACGATTAGTCCACTTCCTGGACTGTATTCGTAGTGTGCCCGCGTGTGTACGGACGTACGTTGATGGTGTCTGTATGTACACTGTATTACACAATTCACCCCTCCTGATTCGGGAGTACCAATTGGCGGAGTGTCGCAATCAGCGGTTGGGCGCATTGGGTGGGTGCCGAGTGTGTGGTGACTGCGGATGAATCGTCCAGTATCTGGACTAGTCTACGATCAGTAAATCACCACCACAACTAGCAATCATTCAGAATGTATCCATCCCGTACGCAAATCTCCGATCCTTTTACAAAACATTCCCCTGAGATATGCAAACAACATAATCAGTGTACTGCAAAGGAAAATTGAACTGTTCAAGGGAATCTTCTTATACAGTGCATCTTTTCGAATCCTGGCGGCTGCCAAGTGAAAATGTTTTTAATATGATGATAATTTACCTGCTGACTCTAACTGTAGGGCTTGTTTTCTTGGTAAGATTGGACTGCTCCGCTAATGCGCCCCTAAAATATAAGAGCAGTTCTCTCAACGCATTCCCCAGGGTAAAAACAACCATCAACACTATTATCATTCTTCTTATTCTTCTTCTTCTTCTCCTTCTTCTTCCATTCAATTCAATTCATTTATTTTTCATTCTCATTTTTCTTCCAACAAAACATAACACAAAGGAAATCAAGAATTCTATCATAAGTATAATATACATTACAAAGTACGAAAAATAAACGATAGTCTACAAACTAATAAAGATATGCATACATACTGGAAATACAAGGCTATGTTTAGAGGGGGAAAAGAGAATTGAGAGGTCAACTAAAAAGCAATGCTTCTTCTTCTTCCTATTAATATTATCATCATTATTATCATTATCATTATTGTTTATTGTTATTATTATTATTATTATTATTATTATTATTATTATTATTATTATTATTATTATTATTATTATCATTATTATTATTATTATTATTATTATTATTATTATTATTATTATTATTATTATTATTATTATTATTATTATCATCATCATCATCATCATCATCATTACTATTACTATCATCATAATCAACATTACAGGACAAGACAGCCTAGCATCATCTGGACCAAGGATATTTCCCGATCGATTTCTTTCCAGTACGTCATGGAACTGATGTACTGATAAATTATTTTGCATTCATTTTCGAACATTCCGAGCAAGTCTATCCTATTTGGCGTATACCTCAGTTCGGTTTAGGGAAGTTTATGGTGTTGCAGGATGTGAATATTTTCCTTATACCAATATATTCCACAACGCTTCGGCAGAAGGTTAGAATCTAAGTTTACTACTTTCTCTTGTTCTATAATATTTGTCATCAATGGATACAGCATACCCGTATGTCTCCCACCCCCTCTCCCCCCCCCCCCCCCCCACAAAAAAAAAAGCAGTCAGACTTTCTGTAACGATAACTTTAAAGGTAGTGAATCAATCAGGAGGCAATTGTACGGAACTATGACTTATTACCTACACCTAATAGAAAACTCCATCCGATTTGCTTCTGTGGTCACAAAGAAACGAGGGTGTTTGTAGAGTATGTCATGAATCTTTTTCCTTCAAGTTTTGTCCATTGTGTTCACACCTTACAGCAGGTGTCCATAATATTATTATGTTCCTGTACAAAAGTTTTTTTTTTTTTTTTTAAGAGTGACTACTTGTTTCTGTTCATTTTCCACTAGTGAAATGAGTAATTCGTTGCATCAAAAAGGAATACAATACAATACAATACAATACAATACAATCGGATCATTTATATAGCACCCTTACACAGTCAATGACTGGTTTCACAGCACTTCACAACAAAATTCAGTCACAGATTAGCATCAAAAAGGAAAGTCTTAAGATTCTTCTTGAAGACATCAAGGGATGGGGAAATGCGGACGAACCGAGGTAGATCACTCCACAATTGCGGTGCAGCCGTCACAAAACATTGTTTCCCGCTCTACTGTTGGTTTTGGGTACATGGAGTAAGGTGCTATCTGCACTTGAACGTCGAAAGGATGCAGATTTATTTCTCTTTTCTAGTTTGCAGGCGGATGGTAAGGACCACTTTTGGTGTGAAAATGAATGATTAAGGAAAGATATTCAGTTATTAACTCATAGAACACTGGATTGAACTTTTTCCTCCTTTTTGGATTTCTGTTTTGTGGGTTTTTTTTTCAAGAAATCCATGAATAATGATATCAACAGATATTTTCATATCGATATAATATCATGCACAGAATTTTGATTCATTCGTTAGTAATATTTGTCCTGTCAGCTGTGAGCAAAATATTTTCATTCATATAGATGCCAAGAGCGAGAGCATCCAAGTGCTAAACTTGGAAGAAACAGACCCATGGCATGCGTTACAATGATCCACATTTCTCTGTGACCTCTTGACCAAATGGAATGAGGCTTTCTGCAAGATGTGGGTAAGAAGTTATTGTTTCATACCCTGAAATAACATTCAGATTGTTTAATAATTTGGAAAGTTATCAATGCGAAAATCCGCTTGTAATTTTGGGGGCATGCGTAAGGGAGATCAGCAATGGTGATGGATGTATCACAACCAGAGCCCAAAACAGTATAATATTGAATATTTGGGCTGATGAAAGCATTTTAAACTTGATAATGAAAAAAAAAGAAGAATGAAAATCATGCATATTTTGTCCTTTTTCCCTCTAAATATGTCATGAGTACAGATAATTTTGATGTTATTGATGTAATGAGGTGAATGATCTCCTTCAAAAAACAGGTATGGATGTAGAATAATCGTTAAGCATGACAATCTCAATGTTACTGTAAAATGGTTTATAGCTTGATTTACGGACAATTGATCGGTCCATAGTAACAGTGAGTTTGCTTTCAAACTGACATACTATTTTGATTAAGAATTGTTACGATCCCTATGATAACGTTATTCAGTTATGAAAAAATCATTAATTGCAGAGGTAAAGCTCTGTACCGTGTGATGTCGTAATTTCAGGCAAATCTTAATGATTTGCATTAGAAAAAGACAATGTTTCGTTGAAAAAAATACTTTCATATCGCATTGCCTTAGAAGTATTTTGTTTGGGAATTTCGCTACTCTATGTCAGCCAGCACCGTTTGCGTTAAGTTTGTATGATATTCATGTCAAGCAAAGACACGCATTTGTGTGGTTTAGAGACTGAGAGTAATATTAAATGATCTTGAAACACCATCAAATAAAAATGTATGTCCTACATTTCCTTGTCTTGTCTGCGATCTTGACCGTGATACAGGGGCGGATCCAGGAATTCTGTAAAGGGGGGGGGGGGGGGGCGTAACTAATATTTCTGGTGCCACTTCCGGGTTTCATTTCATTGTTTTTCTTTTTCTTTTTCTTTTGTTTTTAACGAAAAATAAAGGGGGCGTGCACCGGTTGCGCCCCCTCTGGATCCGCCACTGGTGATAAGATTGTCAATCATACAACTGGAAATGATTTACACATTAGAATACAGTTTTAAACAAGAAATCTTCAAGAAGAATAGTTTTTAAGAATAGATTTATGCAACTATAGGTTACAAATTGTGATTATATAATATGACATGATAATCCCGGGAAACGAAACAGAGATTAACGTGTCTCTATATGCTATAATAATAATATCAACTAAATCTGACTCACTTTAGTGGGAGAACACTTCTGGAAAGTTACAATTCAGTTGTATACACTTTATTTCCACATCTTTTATACTTTATTGGCAAGCTAAAAAGAATAAAATCAGGGGAGGATCCAGGAATTCCATAAAGGGGAGGCGCCTTTACAAAATTAAAGGGGACGCACACACCTCCTCATTTTTGTTTTCTTTTTAATCATTTTGTTTTAAACAAAAATAAAGAGGGGGCACATGGCCGGTGCGCGCCCTCCTCCGGATCCGCCACTGGAAATTGTGTATAAGATTCCTCGGGAGAGAGAGAAAATAGAGGTAGGAAGGGGCGGTTTATCAGAGGTGCAGGTCACGAGACCGACACCAACGAGTCATACGGCCCACGAGCTCGACATTAAAAAAAAAAGGTCCATAATTATGTCATATTTGGGCCTTTGCCTATAGTGTCAATCTCATTGGCTATGTATTATAGATGGCTCGTAGGCTATTACTCGTGGGCTGTATACTAGTGGGCTGTATTACTCGTGGGTTCGAACTCTTGACGTGCATTCCTGATAAGCCAATCCTCTCAAAAAAAGGAGTAAAAATGGAAGAGAGAGAGAGAGAGACTAAAACAAGAAAGTACATGTGCAACTTTTTCTTCGAGCAAGAGGTGAATCTCAAAGCCTGATTTGTCGCAATTTTGTCAGACTAACAAATTTAAAAATTGCATTTTATTTCGCTTTTATTATGACCACTTACCGTGCATACAGATGTTTTATATCAATGCAAAGCTTAAAAAATGGGCAATGTGAGTCAGTGAAAAATTGAATTTTTCAAACAATTCCCGACTTTTGCCTGAAACCGTTGTTGCCGGTCACATATACACTCACGTTCATAATAAGAGGTCTGCACATATGGATTATTATGGAACACAGATCGACAGACCCATAGGCCTAAAGACACGTTTGACACACATTCACTGCTGAAATTGGATGTGTTAAAGGAGACTTTAATTGAGGAAATTGTAGTGAGGATCAATAATAACAACAAAAATAACCAGCAAAAACAAACATGAAGACAACGAAATTTACTAATAATAAACAAAAAGTGAGGGGAGGCGGCGAGCCCCCCCCCCCCCCCCCCCCCCCCATTGCCCCGGCCCCGTGTGATGTGTGTGGGTATGACTGTGTGGGTGGTCATGGTGGTTGTGATACACACTTAAATCAGAGGAACCAGGAAAGGCAGTGACAGCTGAGCTCGAAAAGGGGCTAGGTGATGCATTTATTACCAAACTTGCTGGAATTTAATCAAGCATAAAGCATTCTCCTGAAAAACGGGGTCATCCCACGAGACCGACCCATAAGTCATACAGCCCATGTGTTCGCCACTAGGCAAATCAAGCCCATGGGTTCGACACTGCAAGTAAAAACAGCCTATACGAGTTTGACCGATACAACACGTGGCTTAATGTGTCGAGGGATCTCGTATGGGCCTTATTCATGGGCTGTCTGACTCGTCGGTCTCGTGACCTGAACCCCTGATAAACCACTCCTCCTTAAAAAAAAAAAAAAAAAATACAAAAATACAAAAATACAAAAATTAAAAAATGGGGGGAGGGTAGAGAGAGTGATACAGATCCGAGAGAGAGAGGGAAGGAGGGAGAAAGGGCGGACGATGAGAGAGATAAAAAAGAAGAAGAGAATGAACAAAACTGGCCGCAGTATTCAACTTGGAAACGTTAGCTGGAGTATAAAACCTTCTCTAGAGGTTTGTATTGTTACTTTAAGGTATAGGTTTTTGATCGACTAGATATCTCTGATGCAGTGGGCATTAATTTCATCCACCGAACAATCATTGATTATTCATGTCATTTTCCAACACATTTCAATGAACGTGAAGAACGATGAGTACGTATCATTGAGTACCAAATTATGACATGGAATACAATATCTATTAGCTAACCTCATGAAACTGTGTGCAAAGCAATGCTGTTCAGTCCAAAAATGAATATCTTTAAAGGAAAAATGAACCTACCAAAATCGTATACAAGGGCTAAAAGATACATTGACAGAAAAAGAAAAAAAAAATGTACGAGGTAGTACTCAGTATTCCCTTTTAAAGGTAAAATACTGCCCCGCTGGAATTGGTTATACTTTCCCTAAAGGTACTATACACAGGTATCTGCACTCACGATGTTTTGAAGGACAAGGGCAATTGAAATGGGCCTAAAATGATTCACTTCTCCAACGATTCAAAGAAAGGCATATTTAAGAAAGAAGATGTTCTAGAAAATTTCCTAAAAGGTTTTGAATCAATCGCAAAACTTTCGATATCAAAGGAGCGATTCGTTTAGTATCCAGTATAGGATCTGGGCTCTATTGTATTTCAAAATTATTATGATGTTCTTCATTTTTCCTTGTCAAAACGTAGGTGCTTTTAATATCTGTCAATTCTAGCCTCTTCAATTAACTCTATAAAGCCCAAGCTATTCTGACCCCTTCCAGGCCCAAGGGGGGGGGGGGGGGTGCACATTGTGCCCCCTCCCCCCTATATGACTTCTTTATTATATGATGTATGACCGTAATATTTGGCACAAGGGTAGAACAACTCATACTCTACATGATCCAACATTTGACATTTCTCAAGGTCATCCACTGAGGGCACTATTTACCAAAATATAAAGAAATACATAGGAATCATTTTTTCTTTTTATTTCTTTATTCCCAGTATATATGTTTTTGTTTTATATCAATCATATTCATATTTACCACAAAGGCAAAGCAAGTCACCCTTCACTTAGTTTGTTATGGTTGAAATTTCTCAAGATCAACGTATGGGGGCGCTTACTCATTACAATATAAAGAAATATATGATCATATTGCTTGGATATGGATACATATAATGGTGTCATATTTCATATTTCCAAAATTGATTTTTTTTTTTTTTTTGCAGATTGATAATATGATAAACAAATTATATTACAGGCAAAGCTTGTGTGAAGATAATACAAAATAAAAAGGGTAGTCTTTGGAAAATGTTCGATTATTTCTATTATAATTGTTTGATGCCTATGTCATATAAGAAGACCATTTCAGGGTAATTCACAACCATAATTACGTCACATTTCGGTTCTTCAGCAAATTACAGCCAAGAAAACCCCCATTTCATCCATAATTTTATTGTTAACTGAAATTGGAACAGATAATCATGCAAAATCGGACGAACATGGTTGTCAGTTTACGGTTGCCATGGCAACCAACAATATCGTACATATTCAAATTATATATTCAAATGTTCACAATAAGATTTTAGGAAATGTCACCAAGTTTGGTTGAAATCAGGTAAAGGGTGTAGGAGTGGCAAACGATTTATGATAGGGGCACAATGCGCCCCCCCCCCCCCCACCCATGGGCTTTATAGGGTTAATAGACTGAAAGGGAGGAAATCAATTAAACTTGAATCATTTTCGAACACAGTTCCATATTGACAGGATGGTTAATGCGTGAATATCGTAGTTTGTTATCATTACTGACGTGGGTAAAACTATAATTTTTCGTTTCAACGCGCAATAATAAATTCAGTTTTACGCTGTACATAACGGGTCAGATTAGAGGTCGAATGCAAGAACCTATGTTGAGGTGAGGATTCAGCTTTTAACTTCTTGTGAGATACTTAGAAACCACATAATAACATGTTAGAGAGCATACAATAAAGACGAATTCAAAGTTTATGATGAAAATCGGTTTTGATAGGGCTGAAATATCTAAACACAAGGTAAAACAAAGTGATCCTAATAAAGACTCATATCTCAGTCATTTCAAAACCTATTTTCATCAAATAAACTTGAATTTCTTTGTAAAAAATATATGTTCATTGCATTATGAGGTTTCTCATTATCTAAAAGAAATAAGAGAAAGAAATACAAAAAGTTCAAAACCTGAACCCTTATTTCAACCCAAACTGTATCATCAATATTAATGAAACTTACTCGTACCAGTCAACCCTGTTCGACAGCCCCGAATCCGTCGACTAGTTCTTCAAGAGACGATAGAGGGTGCTCTTTCAATAATAATTGCGGACGTTGTGATGTAAATATGGCGTCACAGGTGAGTACTCTGCTGCTGTGTAATTCCTCTGTCGTCTGTTCTTGTTTCTTCTTTCTTTCCGGTTTTACTGAAGCTACAAGGGTGGGCCTCTGATAGAAGTGCAAAAATATGTTCATTTTGGCTGATCCGTATTACCTATGACTATTACTTTCTTGTGTGTTTGATATGCCAGATGACCTTCGCTCGCCTGACAGTGTTTAGCATGACTGCAGTGCAGTGATAACGATCGGCCAGCGCCCGGGCAGACAGCTGTTCGTTTTCTCGGCTGGGCTGTGGCCGGGTACAGGTGCAAGCCGGGTGCTGGTAGGATAGGGCTGGTCCTGGACTATAAAATCAGGAGCTCCGTGTTTTTGTTAATTGCCGTAAAATTAATTCCAGCCATCACCGTTTATGTAGTTGAGAATGCAGCTTAAATCTGCATAGCATATTCACTCCCATGGCCATGCATTTGTGTATCAACACTGATCAATGACCGATGACTGAGTATTGTCTTCAAAATCAACGAACATTTGTTCTGCAGTGCTACAGTATCATGGCACTGCAGAACCACTACCACTACCAATTCATTATCAGTAAATTCATTTAGTAGAGTAGACATAGGTCTATGTCTTTGAGTTTGTTTATCATGTCAATTTGTGCAGTTAAATTCATGGCATGTTCATACCATGTGCATGTCCATGTAATAAACCTGGTCACATACAATGTAGGATTGGATTGCAATGGATATCCAACCTGGGCAAACATGTCATCTCTTTGACAGTCAGAAGGTCCTAAGCTAAACATTGACTGTTAAGCAATCCACCCATAATTCAAGTCAACCATAATCCTGTCCAAAATGCGACCACTGATTACATGTAAAACATATATACACCTGTACCATGTGTTTGCAAATTAGACCTGCTAACACACACCTGTGTAGAGTACAGACACATGCTAGCCGAGTTGGATCAGCACGAGTGTACGTAGACAGACAAATTTGTCTGTACGGAGGAGTTTTTTAAAATCATTTTTTGACATTTACATGTACGACTCCTTCGTATAAGGGGATTCTGTGAAGCCAAACGCAGTCTCCGCAGAATGTACCCCTGACAAGATACAGACCGATCTTTTGGTCAAGAGAGCATGCTGCCATGCAGTCGAATCACCAGAAAGCATGCATACAACCTACAAAAATTAATTTTGTAGCCCGAAATGCAACTCATTTGATGAAACCCCAATTCTGCTTGGTCAGAGGTGCAGTTAGTACTTTTCGCTATGCTGCCCGGCAGTCATCTAGTGGTTTTTCAAGATGTGCATTGTTTACAAGTCTATCTTGTGTGCATGTATCTTTTTGCGCGTTGTTGCTCATTGTGGAGGTTTCTTGCTTGCATGTACATACATGTACAACATGTAGGCCTGTCTATATTTGCACATTATTAAATGATACTTTTAAGATAATTTCTCTTACCAGTAGTATGTAGTAGTACAACAGCTTTATTTTGAGTACCTTAATTTAGCATGAATATCTGATGTGGGATGCAGTATATAAAACGAAATGCTATTGCTAACTGCCTCTTTTTTTCCTTCTTTTTTTTTTTGGTCACAGTTAGAACTATTTGCCCTTGTTGATTTCTCGACAGCGCGGCTTTCCCCAAGATGAGGTCAAGGAGGATGTAGTTTTAACCATATTTGGGCAAACTTTTTGAAAATGTCCCTCAAAGCAATCAGTATTTGTATGGTTCTACAGAATTGAATGTGTGTTAAATGTTGATCACACTCACAGGGTCTACAAATGGAGGTAAACGATTTGCTAGCATTTTCCAGATAGAATTTTTACAAAGTATCAAAGTGTTTGCTTCAGAGCTATGGTGCAGATCAGTTTGACAAAGTATCAACATTTAGTTGTTGGCTTCAGAACTACAACTAAGGTACCGATTGAAATTGGGACAGTAGCTTAAACAGTTGTATTTTTTTTTGGGGGGGGGGGGGGGGCGGAGGGGGCAGCATTGCTACATTGTATGTGTGTTTATTTGTAAATCAACCCTGTTTTGGTTTTCATTCATTTATGATTTTGTTTTCCTTCACAATCTGTGTTTATTTTTCAGAAACGTTTACACAAAGAGCTGCTACAAATACAGAAAGATCCACCGCCGGGTATTAAAATCAATGAAAAGTCAGTTACAAATACACTGTTCACGTAAGTATCTAATCTGCATGTGCTTTGACTGAATATAAAGTCAGTTTTATGTGCCAGTATTGAGCAATGAAAACACAAACACAAGGTTCAAAAGACATTATTTACCATTTGCAGATCATGAAACAAAAACCCATCTTCAAAATAATTCTAAAATGTAAGTTGGGATAGAAACAACCAATGTAAAAATGTATCAGTAAAAACATTGTATACAAAAAAAGAAATGTGAACAGTAGTTCAAATAAAATTGTTTTTAGAATAAATTGTCTAAAGTTATGGTTTATGGAGAAAAATAGTGACATCTCCAAGGTTATATTTCAGGGGTCCCACTTAACTTTTTTTTTAACTAGCCAGGCGGACTACTTAGGATCAATTTTAACACGGAAGCAATATTTTGGCTAGCCAGACGGACTAGTAACTTCAGAATTTTATGATATTTAGCTAGTCATACGTGATTTTGGGTGGCCAATGGCCAGCGGACCATCGCCAATTTCGAACCCTGTATTTAAGGCTTAATTGCAAAATGTTTTATGGTAGGATGTTTTGTGATGCAACTGACCTAAACATTTTGTATCATGATAACTACAACATTCTTTAAATCACTGCTCCCAATGGTAAACAATATCTTTAACTGTAGTACAGACACTGCAGTAAGCTCTGATTAGAACAGAAAAATACCAATGATGAGTCATGAATTCGGGCTTATCAAATTTCTGTCCAGGCCAGAAGTTTATCAGCCAGAAATTGTGACTCGGTGTACACCAGTGTATACTGTGTGGGTAGTTTTAGCCGAGCACAACTCTGTACTATTATATATTCAGTTGCCTGACCAACCCACAGACTTTTTACATTTTTTTTTTTCATTTGTATGTAATGTTTATTCATTTATTTTCTTCTTCATTGGGACGGCAGATCATTTCCACTTTTGTGTAATTGCTTACTTTGTTTTTGTTGTTGTTGCTGCTTTTTGAAGTATGGATGGTAGATAGGAGCTCTAAGCAATTGCAGACTTTCTTATGTTATTGCTGTTTTTGTCGAAATATTTCCTGATCAAAGCTTTCATTGCTGATCGTTCTGAAAGTGATTCTTGTAAACACTGCCCTATAATCAAGGTAGTAGAGACTGTGCCATACGAAGCTTGTTGCTTTTCAATATCAGCTTCTTGCCATAATATGTTTTTCTTTTCACAATTTGAGATATCTGATAAGAAATCACAATAGACAATTGCACGATAGATAGATGATATTTTAGATAATCAGATATGTCCAGAACAGATCCTGTGGTTCTGAGTTGTCAGGCAAGTCAGTGTTAGAAGAGGTCTATCAATAAGCCAGTTTGGAGTTAGCTCATTGGCACATTGGTCCGAATGACCTTTCTTTTTTCTCAGTCGGTTAGGGGCACTTCATTCGTTTTGAGAGCGACATAACGCATAAGTTTTACGTAACAATTTGTGGAATTCATTGATCCTGTTCAAACAAAGAATGAACTTGTATACACCAGATGACCAGAATGATCCATCAAGTAGCAAATGGGAAAGCATCCATTTCATTATTTTGCGTTGAATGTATTAACAACCTCTTTCTATTGATATTGCCAAATACCACTTTTGCTGTCAGGTGGATGTGCTGGCAAGCGGCATTTATAAGGATTACATGAATAATCATTACATCACAGATGCTTATCCGAGTGAATTTAAAAACCAACATGCATGTTGGTCCGAATGACCTTGTTTCTGCTCATGCGCAAAGATGAACTCCGAACTGGCTTATTTTGTGGTGCCATTTTAGTCCACGAACTGCCCCACGCAAGCATCCTTTTCCCAGCCTCAAACCACATGTTGTTGACAAACATACCGCTCTTCTCTCTTACAGGTGGCTGGTAGATCTCGATGGTGCACCCAACTCCATTTATGCAGGGGAGAAGTTCCAACTACAATTCAAGTTCAGCAATAAATACCCCTTTGACTCACCAGAGGTAAGTCAAGTTTCTTTGTTTTTTCCACTTTTCTTCAAACTTCAATTTTCACCAGGCTCAGGCCGCTTGTTAAGTAAGTTCCTTTTTTTTTCTTTCTGTAGTCACTCATTTTGCAAAACTTGAGATAATTCTTGTCTTACTGGCAGGAGAGGTTACCATTTTGTAAAAGTTTTAGTTTTGCAGACAAAGTGTAATACATGCCATTCATTTTTATTTTTAAGCAATTTCAGTCTCAAACCAAGGCACACCACATACAAGCCAGCACACACACACATAGATCACTAAGCTGAGCTTCCTGTCCTAGTAATAGTGAATGATGAAGTGTTTATGAATAGTTGTAAAGAGTTAATGCATTGTAGCAACAAACATTTATTACTCCCCCTCCCCCAATGTGTTTGTTATGTGTTTGTAAAGATTTGATAGGTAAATGTCCTGTCCTGTCCATTCATCTTTAACTACAAACTCCACATAGTTCATCAAACCTGTACCTGTACATAGTGAATTTAAATTACAGATTATGTGACATTAAATGTGCAATTACAGCACAGAAACAACCGCAAACTCAATATGAGGCAGTGTTATGCCTTCCAAATTGACACAAAGTGCTACTGCACACTGTGACATTAGAAACTTGCTCTAAATGGCACAGTTGCAGATTATATAATCTGGGCCCTTTTTTATGAAGAGTTATTTAATTGATTATATACAGTGTAGTTGATTTCTATCATAAGCTATGGCAGCCTGTGTGGTAAGGGAATTTACAATCAATTTTATCTTTGATAAAACAGGGCCCTGGATAATAATTGTATGGGAGCAAGATTTTGCTGTCAAACTGTGATGTACGGGTACTTTATATGTGAAGTTGAATGCCATAGGCTGATACAACATGATAATTTGGATGCTAGTAAAGGCTGCATGTAGCTGGTGCACTCATGTAGTTAGTGTCAAATTAAATTGCAGCATCAAGGCAGCCCAGATTAAGGCGACTCCAAATTATCATGCTTATATTGCAGAGAAGGGTAGCACTGACCGATTATATTACCCTTTCCATTCTGGCCATGATCTGTATCGCACAGCAATCTTTGGCAACGAGTGTAATACCACCCATGGTTGATATCCTTGACATAATAATAATAATAATATAATGTTCTTATATAGTGCAATTCAACACAAAATAGGTTCTCAAAGCGCTTTACATACATACATAATGAAACAAAGTTACAACTGAAAAGTGGCAAACCACACATCATAACGGTATAATTCTAATATACCACTGGAATAGTTACTGAACATTGTAAGCTAAACGAAATAAGTGAGTTTTCAATTGTTTTTTGAACAGTTCAGATGAAATGCATATTTTTAGCAAAGGATGAAACAGAAACCTTTTTGAAAATATGTCTGTGAGGAACAAGAACAGAAAATTCTGCTGATGCAAGCTGTGTAACTATTTAATACCGAAAAGCTCTTTATACTCAGTGACACTTCTCCCCGTTTCCCTACCCACTTGACACAAAAAATATGCCTGAAAACACAATTTCAAACAGTCGGTGTAATAGTGCTGACATTTTTGAATGATAGTACTAGCATACACAGGCTCAATGAGAATATGCTGAGTTTCAGGGTACTGTGAGAATTTTTGTAAGTGGTTGAATCCCTTTTTGTCTAGGTGTATATGACAGTGGGTCATTATGCTTGAGTACACTCTTTCTCTCAAGTGTGATGTTTGGGGGAGCTGGTTATTCTGTCATTTGTTTCAATAGGAATGGAATGTTCAATTGTGATAATATTTACATAATTTCTGAGCTGTGAATCTCTTGTTGTACTGTTGGATTTAAAGATATATAGTCTGGCTACTGCTTCAGGAGAAGGCTGTCACGCCAAAGTGGATGGTTTGGACTAATCTACAGTCGTACCTTCTTATACAGGCCCTTGTACCCATACAATTACACTATATACTGCATTTTTTACATGTTCTACTATGATAGGGTTTGTATGCAACACAATATTCCTGATGAACCGGAAAACAGGAAGTGTGACGGGAAAGTGCTATGAGTATGCTCATGAAAAAGAAAGCATACACACTAATCTTTTATTCCCTTGTTGTCAAAAAATTTCTGACGAATGAAGACTGTAAACATTTCTCTAGTGCTCACGTTGTCAACTGGTAGTTGTCAGCCTAAATAGTATTTGTTCCACATTTGAAGGAGACTAGTTGAACCGTAACTTTGGTGCTCTTGAGGTTTCCATCTTATGGTCTACCACAACTGCTAGCCTGCAAAGAGAAGGCAAGGGCAATCATTGTGAATGTATGCAAATGAATGCTTTTTCATTGCAAAACATTTTTGTCTGGGATGGAATTTGCTTTTAATTGATATGATGTTAATTTATCAACTCCTTTGTCATAAGGAAGCAGAAATTTGCCTTAAACTTGATTGATGCAGTGTTCTCCATTTAGTTTGAACATTTTTTCTTTCTGTCTATCATCATGTTTACGTGTAGACAGAGATCATGCATATTATATGTGATGACCTAGCGATGTTTGTAGGAAATTATATGTTTACATGTTTGAGATAATGAATGAGATGCTACAAAAAGACTTGCAGAGCAAAATGTGCACATAGCTAGCACTTTTAGGGCTAATTCAAGCATTAATTAATGTATTATTGTTTGTGTCACATCTATTCAGTCTTCCTTAGTACTTCTTTTTTTATCTTAGTGTATTCTAAACAAGTCCCATGACTCCACAACCTTTCGTGGTAGTAACCACAAACTGTTAGCTTCTGATCTATTTGAATTTTTGCTTCAAAATGGAAAGCACATCACCAGTGTCTCAAATACAATTGGCAGTTAACACTAGGTATGCAGTACAAGCTGTCTCTTCAAGCTGACATAATAATCTACTTTTTATGTAATTCATTCATTTATGTTAAATTGTATTTTTTTTTTGTTTTTGTTTGTTTGTTTGTTTGTCTGTTTTTGATCTGGAAAATGAAACAAACAAACAAACCCACAGGTTGTGTTCACTGGCACCAACATCCCAGTACATCCACATGTATACAGCAATGGCCACATATGTCTATCAATTCTCACGGAAGACTGGTCTCCAGCCCTCTCTGTACAGTCCGTATGTCTCAGTATAATCAGCATGCTCAGCAGTTGCTCTGAAAAGGTAAGGCATGTGTTTGTTTGTTTGTGTCAAGCCATGTGTTTGTTTGTTTTGTTTTGTTTTTGAATTATCAGCGTCAGTGTGTGTGTAGAATGACATTAGCCGGGTTCCCACGTACAAAATAGCGGGATGACAATCGCGATCCACATCTCAAGTTTTTTTGCGAGCGTCCACACGTACCAAATTAGCGGGATAGCGATCGCGATCGGTATCCCGCTAATTTGGCGAGCGTCCACACGTACGGAATTATCCCGCTAATTGCCGATAGAGATAACAGCAAAGCCTGCAAACTTGGTCTCACACAGTGCCCTTCTCTATCACTACCTGCGCGCACTTCCCTTTGTCCTTCGCAGAGGCCTCGCTGTTGTGATGTGCGCATTGCATGATGGGATATAAAAACTTGAGATTCTAATCCCGACCGTTCACACGTACCAGCGCGGGGCCAATTATCCCGCTAATTGATGAACCAGCGCAAGATTTCTTAGGATTAGCATCACGATGCTTATCCCGCTAATTTTCGGGTTTTTTCTGTCCACACGTGCAAAAAACTCGGGATGACGATCGCGATGCAAATCTCGAGATTTGTATCCCGCTAATTGGTGTACGTGTGAACCCGGCTAATGATTTGTGCTTGTTTGTGTGGTAAGCCACATGAAATGTACCATTTGTAGAAATTCCCTTCCCTTCATCAGACTTTAATACTTTAGTGTAACAAAACTCAGCCACAAAGTATGATAGCTCTTGAAGAAGATGTCCCACATACTGTATTTGACTGGTATACGGGTAATGGAAGTACAAAGCTGAGAAAGGTATATGTGATATGACATCAAACATGAGTGTGGAGTTAAAGTCATTTAAGCAAGACATATTGTTTGCATTGTGCAGTTTCCAATAATTTGATAATAATTTGATAATGATGATAATAATAATAATGATAATAAAAATAAAAATAATAATGATAATAATAATAATAATAATAATAATAATAATAATAATAATAATAATAATAATAATAATAATAATAATAATAATAAAAATAATCATACTACTACTAATAATAGATTGTTCTTTGCAACTTGTTTGAACTTCACTATGCATTCACTGATAGATTATAATATATAAATTTGCATGCTGAATCTTCATCTTGGTATGACAAAACTCCATTCTGTTTCAAAGTTTGCAGCCTGATTATCAGTTTTCAAAGCCAGCTCAAAACATTAAGTGCTTCAAATGTTAACTAGTTTGCATGCACTACGAAGTGCTTTCTTTGTAGCATAGATGCCTGGAAACTTAATTTTTGAATGCATGTTGTTAATTGATACCAATTGTGTCACCATGGCTCTACTGTTGGACTGAGGCACAATTGAACACCTGAATAGACTTGCTAACTTTAATGATCCAATTTGGATGCTGGATCACTGTATACTGATGAAAAAGCTTGGCAAGTCCAACTTAGTATGCTACCTGGGCACATACACTAAACTTGTAAACGGTGAATGTTTTGTCAGTTCTGTGTATCAAGATGTACCTGCAAAATAAAGTGGTCCAAATAGCCTGACTGTGAAAACAAAAATAAATTGCCAATTGGAGGGGGGGGGGGGGGGGGAGGGGATCTGGCTTCTAATTCTTTCTGTTTGGTTTCTCTTATATGATTACAGCTTCAAAATCTTGAACTGGAAAAGATAAAAGGTTAAACATAAAGTTTATATAAAACATATATGTCAAACACCCCCCCCCAAAAAAAAAACAAACAAACAAACAGACAAACAAAAACAAACAAACAAACAAACAAACAAAATTAATAGAGTAAAACAAAATGATATCATTCATCAAATCGACATCCCATGTTTTATAATACGGCTGCTCTCCACAGCAAACCCATCTCTTAACTCTGTGGTGATTTGCTACCAGTGAGTATGATGTACACATCCACTTGTGCCCCATATGGAAGAACCATAAAACCCCCACCAATATTAACCCAAGTATTGTGTACATTCATTTTATCCACTTAAGAGTCAATGGTGCAAGAATAAAGGCTGTGTATGTGTATGTGTGTGTGTGTTTGTGTGTGAGTGTTTACATGTAAAATACCTCATTAGTGTGTATGTATCCCACATCATGTATGGATTGTTAGATTTTCTGCTACAGTGTACTTGTGTAAAAATTTACATACTTGATCCTTTTAACTGGAGTTTTATCCTCGGTATGGCATCTGTACTACATGTTTGCTCAGTTGAGTATACATGATAAGAGGGTTCTGCAATATAGGCCTACATGTAGTTTACAATTAAATTTTTGAGCATTGCATAATTCTGCATGACTTGCAAGCAAGGGCTTTGTTGTATGTTTGCTGTAATGCTGTGAGCATGAATACCCATGCTATTTTGTGCAAACTTAATTTCCTCCGAAATGGATGATTAAACTCAAGGCCATTTTATCCATTCTTGTATGAAGAATGCATTTTTGCACATACCAAAATAAATGTACATTTGTAGCTAACAATGTATAGCATTGTGCAAGAGCCATACATACTATGTAATATCAATGTGAAATATTCGTACACATACAACTGTACGGTGTACAGTGCAGGGGGTTGAGGGGATCTAATAGATTATATCTTGCAAGCCAGCTTTTTCTACACATCATCTGGTCAAACCCACTAATGACTAGTTCTTTTAACCCGTTGAGGGCGAGCGCCGAGTATACTTGGGCAGGTGTCTATGGGAAATGCGTGTTGTAGCAAAATGAAATCATCCTTAATGGGATAATATGTGGTGTATAAGCCAGGGATGTGAGAGATCAGTGTTTAATTTGATTTCAGAATTTCTTCCTCTGCCCAAAACCCACTTTTCAGACTTTTTGGCAGTTCAAATGCATTGAAATTTTCACAATTTAATGCACTTCATATTATGCACTTTTCATATATTTTTCCCCCAGTAAAGTTCTCTCACACTCCCCAGTGCAATTAGTATGTGTGTATGTGGTGTGCATGAGCCAGGCACTCCACTTAACAATAGGTGCATGAGATATTTAAAAAAGGTTTGTAAATAGCCTTTGGAGTACTTGCTGACAGGAAGCTACCTTGGCCATGACCTACAATGTACATGTACTGGAGTATAGCATCCCCTTTGAAAGCTGAGTATTGGTACAACGTACACTATGTACAATGTACCTCATGAAATAACTTGTCAGAGAAAGGACTGAATAATTGGTATGAGTGAGAAAGTTACCTTTACAGGTGCCTCTAATGTGCTACACTAGATCTTTTCTCTAAATGAGTGTTTGTGTGTGCATGTAATATAATGTATGTGTTTTTTTTTGGGAATGTTGCATGTCTTATTTATTTTTAGGTCAGGTAGAATGTATGGGCATGTCGGTACAAACTACAATATACACTGTAGGCCCTACTGATTACTTTGTAAAGGATCTCATATTGAGATTTTTATTTTTTATTTTTTTTTTAATACTGAAAGAATCAGGTATTCCTGAATCTGCAGATTATGCCAAATTTATGGTGGTGCTCAATTATAGTTGTTAGTCAGTTTTATGAATTGTTAATAGGGCTATATTAATGTTGTTATCATTTATATTACATTTGTCATCGTGATTGATATTACCATTATACAACTGTACATTTCCATTTCACTCATGAGATTGCCTTTAAACTGGAAAGGTGCCTTTAAATATATCTGAAATACACAGTGCCGTACAGTTGCATCATAACAGTGTGCTAGGAGTGTGCATTGTTTTTCTCTCTGCATGTGTACACGTATATTTCCATTATATGTCACAGTGTTTACAAACTTTTCTACAATGTATTTTGAATACAACACATGTGAAGAATAAGAATTCATTTATTACTTTGTACAGCATGTGTGAAAGAAAGTGGAGTACAATGAGGAATTTAGTAAATGCCATGTGCAGCCAATAGGCTGATTTTGCTACAACATGCATTTCCCATAGGCCCTTTGCCCTCGCGTATACTCGGGACTTGTCCTCAGTGGGTTAAAGTTACACATTTTCACACTCGATTAATTTTTCACAAGTAAGACATATCATGAGTGTAATATTTCATGACTTTTGACTGGCAAAGTCATTGTCACAAATGGTTGAATTTGTGACCAGAGACCACATTGATGGAATGAGAAATTATGAGAATCATCCCTTTAAATCTAATGTACAAGCAAAGTTAAAGGGATTGCTTGGTTTTGGTTGACATGTATGGGGATTCAGGTTTTCTTTGTGAGATAATTAGAAACCACAGGTCTGTATAAAATATTAAAGAACATATGATTCTAAGAGGAATAAGTTTATTTGATAGAATTCAGTTTTGAAATGGCTGACATCCAAAAACAAAATAAAACAAAGTGGTCTTAATAAAAGGTGGGATTCCCCCTTGTATTAAGACCACTCTTTTTTCTTTCTTTTTTTGAAATCTTACCCATTCCAAAACTGAATTTTATCAAATAAACTTTTAATTCTTCTTAGAATCGTATGCTCTTTAATATTTCATATAAGTGAACAGTTTCTAATTATCTCACAAAGAGTTAAAACCTGAATCCCCATGTCAACCAAAACTATACCGTCTTCTGAATTATTTCCCATTCGAGAGATGGTACACGTACACTTGTACATGTATGCAGTGCATCTTTGTTGTTAGAGGCATTTTTTCTTCTTTTTTTTCTGGTGGTTGTTCACTTTTGTTAGAACAAGCGTTTTTTTTTTTTTTTTTCTGTTAGTTGATTGTTCACTTTTGTTAAATTTGAATTGTTACCATCAACTGACTTGTCCCAGTCACTCAACATAGACAATGTGCATCTGGGTTGCTAAAATCACACCACGGTGACCACAAGATGACCTACAGTGTACATGCATACACTTTGTACATTTATATAATGCACCATGCTGTACCTCAGGTACCATCATACCCTGGGTTGCAGCATTGTGTAAGTAGCACCATCTAATGTTTGTAAGCTGTACAGTTACACACTGCCATCTTTGATAACAGTTAACCCATTGAGGACGAGTCCAGAGTATACTCGGGCAGGTGTCTATCAGAAAAGTGTGTTGTAGCAAAATCAGTCCGTCCTCAACAGGTTAAGTTTTACCAGTCGGCAACAATAATCCTAGTACCACTGCAGCCCTGTTTTGACTCTTTCTTTTACACAATAACAATAACAATATTTAGTAATACTTTTTTATATTTTTTAAACATGTTTTCACAATCTTGAACTTTTAATTCTGAAGGAGATCATTTAAATCCATGAGCTCATCCCATGATTACTTATGTTTCATCTTACATACCTGGAGTGGTAATGCACAGTGCGGTACTGCTGTCTGTGCATGACACAGATCACTGGTGTAATATGTGTGATGAATGCTGATGTTATGATGCTGTGCTGTTGTTGCAACCAAATTTTCTTCCATAGAGCACTATTGATCTCTGTCACCCGTTATTTGGTAACCCAGGATACAGTGCTAAAATGATGATAATAATAATGATAATGATAATTCAACAAAATGGTGGATTTCCATTTGGTACCACAGAGTACTGAAAATCACATCAAATGCTGAAATGTTTACAGTCATTTTTCGTATTTCAATTTGACATCATACAGGTTGTATTGAATGTATTTGACATCATATACATGATACATACAATTGTATTGACTCATCGTTTGTCAGAACTTCAGACACCCTAGATGCAGAATGGGTAGCAGTGGGTATGGAAGTACATCTGTATTGTCTAACTTTGAACTGAACTGTTTTATCACTCATACAGTGTACACAAAGAGTTATTGACTTTTAATGTACATGTATCTTTATAGTGATGCTCAGTGATATCACTGGCAGATTGTATTAAAAAATGATCAATTTTTTTGCTTATCTTCGCAGAAGAGACCTCCAGATAACAGCTTCTACGTCAAAACATGCAATAAGAGCCCAAAGAAGACAAAATGGTGGTATCACGGTAAGTGGGTATACACGTAGCATGCAATGATACTGATATGATGCATCTATCCATAACAAAAACCACCTTAATTCAGTTTGCAAAAGGGCCGGAAATGATGACTTCTCACTTGAGCATATTTTTCTGAATGTGAAGTCCTTCTTGTTTCAGAAGCCCTCACAGTTTGAAAACAGTAATCATTGAACATTATGCCAGGGCGGATCCAAGAATTCCATAAAGGGAGGGGGGGGGGGGGGGGGATGTAAAGCAAGGGAATGTAGGGACTGAGCCCAAGCCATGGCCAGTGCTGAAAATAGGGGGAGGGCAGTTTATATTTCTAGTGCCACTTCCGGCTTTCATCAGCTGACAAATAAACAAACAAGCGAACAAAAGGCTTAAGCGCAGTGTCCCCCATCCCACAGTACAGAGATTGTTTTTATATTTTTGTTGGTCATCGTGTAATTTTATGCATAATTTAATTTTTTTTTAAAAGATTAATAAAAGTAATGAGAGGTGCGCCCAGTGGGCCCTCATTAATCTTATTCTTAATTATTAAAAAAAAAAAAAATTAAAAGATAAAGGGGAGGTTGCGTGCCTCGTGCCCTCCCCCCCCCCCCCCCCCCCCAATCCAGATTTGCCACTGAATGCACTTCAATAGACACTTGAAGCTGACGAGAGATCTTTTTCTGAAAAATAAACACTCCTGGAGAGGATACTGAGTAGGCAGAGTTGGGTGTTTTAGCCATTTACCGTGCTTTTGTTCACCGATTGGCATATATTCTGGAGTGCCCTCTTTGGCTTTTTGCTCAGATGTGTGAAAACTTTTTTTCATAATTCCCACTGCGTCACTGTGGCCTTCCTGTTGAACTTTATAGGCACTTTGCTTCACCTGAGTGGGCTAGAGGCTAATCCACAACTAGGTCAAGTTTGGTTGGATTATTGTGTGCTGGTGCAAAAGGGCGCCCAAGTATCAAGGAATTATAAAGTGCATGGGCATATAATGAGTCACGTCATCTTTGCCTGTCTGTCAAATGGTTACTGTCATACCAGCTACTGTGTATCCCTCAAATGTTTTTCCAAGTACAGAAGAATTAATACCTAAAACAGCTAGACAGGTTAAATGTGTTTAAAATATCCCTGAGATATATATCTGCAGAAATGGCTTTATCCTCTGACTGTGTGCACTAGTAATGGAATAAAATGTTATGGGTGATGATAATGGCAGGGCTTTTTGGAAGAACAGTGCTAATATGGATGAGGCTACCCTGAGTAAATAAGACCATTATTAACATCATACATTATGACATTTTTTTTTTGAAGAAATGAATGAATGAAGTAATGATGATCATAGCACTGGGGACATTCAGGTCACAGCACCCTCACATGTCATCAGACACATGTAGAAATACTTTGATGATTGGAATTTTATGTCGTTAAAGCATATATATGCAACGTATTTAAACAGTATCAACGTTGATTAATAGTGCAGATGTGACCATCATAGAATGACCTTTTGGTAGACATGAAGGAAATTACCTTACATGCGTTGCGGGAATTCCTTTTTACTGCTGGATTTTTTTTTTTTTTTTCTGTGCCCTTTGTGTTCATACCGCTTCAAGGTTGCTGAAAAAGTTTTTGACATGCTGCCCTCTTCTGTCAGAGGGGCACACATGCGTGGTTTCAGTATGTACCAGTAGAAATCCCTCTTTTGTTCATGGTGAAGTCAAAACACATACTAGCATTTTGTTTTTTGTGTAAAACTACTTCAGAATTTACCAACTACATCTTCCTGTTGTAATTTAGCAATTTCCCCAGGGCTGCTCCTTTGGCATCATTTAAAACAGAGCTCAGCGAAGGGGCCAAAAATGCCCCCAATCACAACCCCCTTGCTACCTCCACCATCCCACCCCTACCCAGCATTGCATGAAATTTGATGTGATGACGTCTTCTCAATGTAAAGTCTTGATGTATGTTCCAGCATTAATGACACTGATAAAAAAAAGAAGAAGTAAATGAGATGCAAAAGGAGGTTAGAGATCATTATTTTTTGTCTGTGTTTGTTTGTTTTTTACAGTTTCTGTTAGCTTGTGCAGCTTGAGCCTATAACAGGAACATGATTCACTCTGAAAAAAAAAAAAAACAACAACACAAAACACTAGTCCTATTCACAAACTCTCCATTTTGGTGCCACAAGTCTGATCTGAAAGAACAGGTTCTTTGTGGCACAAATCTGTGAAAATATCTGTGTGCATGTGCCAAAGGATCAAGATTTGTATCACTATTGTAAAGTAGTATTGAAGCTGCAGTAGTGCTCATTGTACTACTGACATCGAAATGAGGCAAGTAATGTGTCACAAACAGTTCAATGAATTTCAGCCAGAAACAAGTGCTTCTACTTTCGTGAAATAACTTTGTTTGTGTGGTTTGATTGTTCTATTGGACACTTTTAACTCTTATATACATAACTACAGAAGCACAGAAGCAAATATAGAGGCTGTAATTTCTGAAGAGTTTGATCGCAAAATGAGTTATCTCCATCCTTATCAGTTTGATATATTTTGTGATTAAATTTGCTAAAAAAGCACCTGAAATACTGTAAATTTTTGCAGTGTTTAAATTTTCATGCATTTCACGCAACCAAAAACTAGCGCGAAAATAAAAGCATGCCATATGTTTCTGTAGTTGATGTCTTGCTTGGGAGACCATCGTATACAAAACTCATCTTATTTGGCCGAAAGTGAAAAATTACTCACACGAATATCCACTCTTACAATAGCTGTCATCAAAACTTCAAGAATATTTCTTGTGGTATAACAAGTGAAGTATCATGGAAAGGTTTTATTTTGCTCAAACTGATGATGAACTTTGAAATGCTAAGAAATTCCACTTTAAAACAGTTGTTTTGCAATCAAACTTTTTTACATAATACAGCTGAAATCATTAGTAGTGCAAAAAACAAAAGAGGGAAAGAAATGACAAGAAAAAGAATGACCAAATAAGGAAAACTATGTATGAACTTAAAGGGTGTGTACAGTTCTGGTTTAGTTGAGGATTTAGCTTTTGATGTTTTGCAAGATATACAGAAACCACTCTATGAGATGTCAAAGAGCATGCAATTTTTAGGGGTATCAAAAGTTTATTTGATGAAAATCGGTTTTGAAATGGCTGAGATATTCCATAACAAGGTGAAACAAAGAGATCCCAATAAAAGGCGTGGCCTATCACCTTTTATTATTATCACTTTTTTGGATATCTCAGCCATTTGAAAACCAATTTTCATCAAATAAACGTTGAATCCTTCTTAAAATTACATGCTCTTTCATATTTCATAAAAGGTTTCTCATTATCTCACTTAGGAATGTTCAAAACATAAATCCCTACCTTAACCAGTAGTGTACAGTCCCTTTAAAAAGAACAAAATAATCAACTATGGCTGTCAGCCAAGCTGAATGACACATGTGGGCACTTTCATTGGATCGAGGGTTAAGTGTTATCGTTGTTTATATTATTTTGATGCCATCAAAAGTCTGTCTTTTGTCAGCAGGGCCTCAGCTGTATGCCTGTATTATGAATCACACCAGATACAATTCACATGCTATGTGCGTACTGTACACTAAACAGGCTTGCACAATCATATTATCTGTGAAAAGACTGCAGACCTTTTGTGTACAATATGCAGAGCTCTGCATTTATTTCTCAGTTGCACTTTTCAGTCTGACATGCAAGTATACAACAGGTCTTTTTACAAAGTTTTTGTTTCCTCTTCCTAGACCTTTGTTGTTATCAAATATAATCAAATGCATTTGTCTTTCTCTGTCTTTTTTGAGGGGGCTGCATTTTGCAACATGTCTTGTACCATGACAACATCAAAAATTATTAAAGTTATAAAATCAGCATTCAAAGCAAATCAAAGCTGTGAGTGAAAGAAGATCAAAGAAAAGCTAAGATTGAAATCCATAGTTTCATTACAGGCAGGGTAGGTTGTGGTTTACTAGGGCCCTGTTTCACAAAGCTGTTCGTAAAGTTACGGACAACTTTCGAGCGACTGGTGATCAGTTCTGACGTGCTATACTTATCAGAAATTCCATAATTCAGCACAAGAACTGATCACCAGTCGCTCGAAAGTCGTTCGTAACTTTACGAGCAGCTTTATGAAACACCCCCCCCCCCCAGGTCTGCCCCATTGGCCTTCAAAGCAAGACTGGACCTGTGATGTCACTTTCCTGATGACCTCTTGATGTTCAAAGATAGGGGATACACTGTATTAATGTCGTTTCTAGAGGTATTCTGGATATGCTGGAGATTGCAGCTGATTCTCTCGTCTTTCTCTCTTCCCCTCCTGCAGATGACTCAGTATGACGTAACCCGTACGCCAAGGCTTCCATCCTACGCTCAGAGATCTTCAATTAAGGCCCCCCACACCCCTCTCTCACACCAGATTTCCAGTTCACTCGTTCCCCCTCCCTCCTTTCCTAATCGCCAGCAGAAATCAGACAGTACACTTCAATGCGTCGCTGCACCTCTCCTGTTATGTCCCGTTCACCCTGGTCTGCAGTGGCTGGCCTTCTTGTCGACAGTCATCGGAGGTGCGAGGTTCATGAAGAAGAAAAGCCTGAAATACAGTATGTGCAGATGGGAGAAGGGGAGGGTAGGGGTGGTGATGGGGGGGGGGGGAGGGGGAGAAGGGGCGATGGGAGGTGGCGTTTGAGGAGTAAAGAAGTTAGGGACTGCAGAATCAAGTCTCTTTGAAATTTATGTGTGTGTGTATTTGTCCTCCTTTACCCTAGCTTGGCTGGGTAAACAGGAAAGTGTTGTTTCCTCTTCTCCTTAACCCCCCCCCCCACTCCCCCCCCCCCCCCCCGTCCCCTTCACAATTCACCCCACCCTTCCTCAGTCCAGATTTTTCAGTGATAGGCAGGGTGTCATCCTGTCCCCTGCGGATAAAGACATCATTTTCGTAGTTAGCCAGCCGTACATATACTGCAGCTAGTGTTTTGGAAATCTCTCCTAGTAGGAGGGCACAACTTGCAACAACATAGAGAGGAGAGAGAGAGAGAAAGAAAAAGAGAGAGAGGGAGAGAAATCGAGAGGGAGTAAGATATTAGTTTACGTTGCATGCATTCATTCAGCCTCCCCTGTTGTGCACCATTTTTACAGAATATATCCCAACAATGCGAGAAAAATGGTTCACCAAAACTACCACAAGAATGTCGAGACAAAATCACCCTTTAAAAAGTTGAGAGAGAAAGAGAGAGAATGAGTTTTTTGACATCATAAAAAAGAGTTGTTGTTTTAGTAAAAAGTATTGGGCTTTAGAAAGGATTTTGTCAAAGAGTCAATATTCAGGATTAGCTCTTTTACAGTACAAATGAACCTTGCATAGGTCAAATTGTGTGTCAGAATATCAAATGCTGCTCGCATATGAATGCGTGAATCACATGACATGTTCAGACTTTGTCTTTAGCACAGTAGTACATGTAGGCAGTAGAAGTCAGAATTCTTGTGGATGACAATTGACGGAGTTGGAGTGATGTGCACTGTCCTCACAATATTAAATGGCTTACTTAGTGCACACAGTACATGGCATACTTTAGATGTCTGTATTCCATAGCGATTAAAGATGGCTGTTGTGTTTGTGAATCTAAGTTAGAACGGAGTGGGGGACCCAAAGCACGGCAGCAGAAAAGAATGTTAAATTTGCGATATGCTACACCTTCACGTTTCTAAGAATTATGAAAGCACTTTTCAAGTTATGTCAAGAAGGTAATTGTGTCTCGAGCAATACTACACACAGTAACCTTCTTGTGTGGGGTCAAAAAATACTCTCCTTGTCTCCCATGCCCTTTGTAATTTTTCATTTTTGTATCTAAAGTGTATATTCCATTCTGTTACTTTTGATTCAGACATCCTCTGTGTCATAATCTTTATCAATGTCCGCAAGTGTTTAGAATGGAGTGTCTGCAAAAATTATGCATACTGTGAAAATCTCTATGGGAGCACCTGTCACTGTGGCCCCATCCCTAGCCCTTAAACCACTGCATATAGCTATTGTTGTAAGCAAAAAAGTATTGTTTCTGTCACTTTTACCCCTACCCCTCCCCCCCCCCCTGCCCTTCTCTTTCGTGAGTTAGAAATGAAGAAACTAAACAGGGATAATTTATTCCAGATCTGATAGACCAGGAAATATTATTACGGATTGTAGAAGCATCACCGATGGTGATACACATGTACTTCTACATGTACTTCTTAAGAAGTATCATGACATATTATACTTGTTAGTTGAGATTGTATCTTATGAGGATGACTGGTATTTTTGTACAATTCTGTAATATTCTGAACATATCAAAATAGGTAATCATGAACGTACATCGCATGATGTGTATTAGCAAGATATCAGACTCTTGATGTCCTTGTGTGTGAATCCTGTAGTTGCCATGGCGATATGATTTTGTCCTGTCTGTATAAGACAAAGCATTTTATACATACTGGTTGTTCTTCTCGGACATAAAGCGGTTATATCCCTTTCGAAAAAAATATTTTAGCTCTGTAAGGAATGACATGTTGTTTCTACTCACTGCCCCCCCCCCTAAAAAAAAAGAGAGAAATAAAAGCTATTTTAATATCTTTCATGGCTTTGAACATTGGTTACAGAAGATATATTTAGTGAGCTGGTTGGTTGGGTCATAGGAATGTACACATCATGTGCATTACAGTGCCGTGCTAGTCAGAAATGGCATGTTGTAACATACAAGTGTACATGTATGATTATGGAGACAAGTGTAAATACACTTTTATAATGTTTTCGGTCCGTGTAGAGCAAGTATGAGGGATGGTCATTCATTATGTGAGTACCTTTCTGCTTCAAAGCCGTATATCTACTGTATATTCGACAATGTTGTGTCATCCTTGTTTCTGAACTGATGGAGAAAATAGAGACTGCACTTTAAATAGTGTGATGGTTATGTGTCTCAACTGGTGTAGCAAAATCTGTATATGTTATAAAGAAGACAGTTTTATTCCAGTGTTTTCTCTTCTTTCAATGCAAAGATCGATGGTTTATGCAACTCTTATAGCGCAATTGTGTAATGCAGCAGTATGGTTTGACAAAAGTGTAATAGTTGAGTGAAATTGTCTCTACACTGAAAGTCCTCTGCGTGTTGAGGACATTGAGTTTAGTGTTGGTCATTGTCCAGTTTGTGGACATGTGAATATCCAAGAGCATGTTGTGAAGTTGTTGTGTTGTTTGTGTTGGTTTTTTTTCCGTATTCACTTCATGCTTGTTCAGCACAGCATTGGTTATTGGACATGATTTTGGACGCAATGGTCAGTTTGTGATGAGAACCTCAATACCATTCAAATCTGAACTGAAGGCCTATTTTTTTTTTCCAGCAACTGATATGAATGATGTGTGACTCAATGTGGGAGCGCAGTGCACCATTGAATGTTTCTAGGTGATAGATGGTGCTATATAGATGCTGTTTCATCATCATCATCATCATTATCATCATCATCATCATCATCATCATCATCAATCACCATCATCATCTTCACCATCATCATCATCGTCATCCGCACATGGTGATAAAGAGATGAGGATGTTGTTTCCTGCAAAGGGGTATGTTTCGGAGAGAGAGAGAAAAAAAAATAAACTGCAATGCGTCTGCAAGAGGAGAGGTTACTTCTTTATCTTTAAATGTTTGAAGATTTTTTTTTTTCCACCTGCATACCTGTTGTTTTATTTTGGAATAAGTCAAGTTTCATGATGTGTTTGAAATCTAATGGCTGCTACCTCCCCATAATGGCAAGCTTCTACTTTTGTTGGTACTGAATTCATTTGGATCTACTGTGCATGGAACAGTCAATGACATGTCAGGCAAAAGTTGTGGTTGTCATGAGTAACATAGATATAGATCAAGTTTGGAAAGTGGTGTACTATCAAGAGTCATCTTGCATTTCTAGTTACATTTGTGTCATGAAAGATTATCAACATATGAGAAAGAAAGATAGATAGAACAATAGTTTTTTCCAGAAAGTTTCCAGCTTTTTTTTTTTCCCAAAGAAGCAATGATAGATGTTTTTCTCATTTGTAAGTCTGTGTACATGTGTTTTTAATACTTTTTTTTTTTAATTGTGTTTGTAGTCATGCTTAAGTTCTGAAATAGTTCATAGACCTTTATGTGTTAGTCTTTAAGGAAAGGAGTCCTTTATTCGCCTAGTGGTCACCAAAATATTTGTTTTAGGATTCTGATTTTGGTTTCCTTACGATGTGCACATCGACGGATTTTGTTACATAACAAATGCATGCTAGGGTGGTGGGTACATTTCTCGTTGATGAGTAGCTGAAAGATGTGCTATAAAGACGACTGATGGTAAGACTACTAGGCCCGAATTCACGAAGGTGGTACAAATGAAACCATGGTTTAAACCATGGGCAAAAACCATGGAGCGCCAAGTGTCGCATGGAATATTTCGTTACGAAATCAGTCTTTTCGTCGATGAAATTATTATTTTGTAACAAAATTACAACATTTTGTAACTAAATGAACATTTCGTCCACGAAATGACAATTTCGTTAACGAAACGGTCATTTTGTCGGCGAAATGACCAATTCTGTAATGCAATATTCCGTTCGACACTTGGCGCTCCATGGTTTTTGCCCATGGTTTAAACCATTGTTTCATTTGTACTACCTTCGTAAATTCGGGCCCTAGTGTTTTAGTGAACGTGGATTGTCATCGCCAGAAATGACGAAAGTCTGCAGGCACAGACTACTGGCATCTTCGGATGTGTGACACGCAGGGCACGTAAGGTGATAGCTCGAAGCTCGTCTTCTCAATTAATGAATTCCTGCTATCCTACAGTATGTACATGTATGTGATTAATGGTACCTTCTTCGCTGAAGGCAGGTTTCTGAACATTGTCTGATGTCTTTGATGAATGCTTTTCTCTAATTCTTTTGGTCATTTTTGTACATTTGTTTGTTTTTTTTTTGGGTCATACTTCTGTTTGTTTTACAGAACTTTTGCAGGGAGAATGATGTAACAAACAGTAGTAAGGTACAAACCGCACCACCAACAAATAGAACTACTTATGTATACTTAAGCTTGGTCAAATACCTCCACATTATGGGTCTACCAGGCAAACCACTCTGAAAACGGCTAATCAAAGACGTAGGCCCATGGGTTTGTAGTGACAGAGACAATAGTATTATCCATATCATTCATTTTGTATTTCGTACTTGGTAGAAAGATAATGTCGTTGAAATCTGCAATTAGACATAATGGCCCGAATTCACGAAGGTGGTACAAATGAAACCATAGTTTAAACCATGGATAAAAAACCATGGCGAACCAAGTGTCGCACGGAATATTTCGTTACGAAATTGGCCATTTCGTCGAAAATGACTGTTTCGTTAACAAAATTATCATGTCGTGGACGAAATGTTCATTTAGTTACAAAATGTTGTCATTTCGTTACAAAATTATCATTTCATCGACGAAATGACTGAATTCGTAACGAAATATTTCATGCAGCACTTGGCGCTCCATGGTTTTTATGCCTCCGCCACGAAGTGGTGCCGGAGGCATTATGTTTTCGGGTTGTCCGTCCGTCCGTCCGTCCGTAATGAATTTTGTGGACAAGGTAACTATCGAAACCTGTTGAGAGGTATCCTAATGAAACTTGGCATGTATGTGTATTAGGGGGTGAAGTTGTGCCTATCAACTTTTGGGTGAACATGCTCAAGGTCAAAGGTCAAAAGGTCAAGGTCAAATACATAAAATTTCACTATTTCCACCATATCTATTGAATGCCTGAAGATATTTTCTTGAAACTTAGTGTATACATGTATTACCCAATTAAGATTCTCTGGTGAAAGTTTGGGTCATGAGGTCAAAGGTCAAAGGTCAAAAGGTCAGGGTCAAATACATAAAATTTCACTATTTCCACCATATCTATTGAATGCCTGAAGATATTTTCTTGAAACTTAGTGTATACATGTATTACCCAATTAAGATTCTCTGGTGAAAGTTTGGGTCATGAGGTCAAAGGTCAAAAGGTCAGGGTCAAATACATAAAATTTCACAATTTCCACCATATCTATTGAATGCCTGAAGATATTTACTTGGAATTTAGTGTATACATGTATTACCCAATTAAGATCATCTGGTGAAAGTTTGGGTCATGAGGTCAAAGGTCAAAAGGTCAAGTAAGAATATTAAAACTTCTTTTTTTTCTCTGTACCTTGGAAAATTGTTCAAGGAATCTTCATGGAACGTATAGTATATACATGTACTGACTGATTATCTAGAGAATGTAGGGTTCATGGGATCAAAGGTCAAGTGCAAGGCTTCAAAATTTTACTATTACCCTCATATTTATGCAATGCCAGCATACACTTGGTGTATGCGTGTGTAACCTAATAGAAATTCTCTGGAAAGTTTTTTTTTCTCTTTTTGCCTCAAAGGTCAAAAGGTCAAAGATCAATTGAAAGTGCTGAACTAACTTTTTCCTCCATATCTCGGAAGTGGCTCAAGTTACCTTGAAACTTAGTACATATTATGCATGTTCTACCTGAAAATAATTATCTCATGAATTTTAGGGTCAAGGGCCAGATGAAAATGGTAACAATTTACTATTCAATTCAGAAATTGCACTTTTTCTCCACACCTGTACCTTGAAAATTACTCAATGCCTAAATCTATGAATGGTTCAAAGTCAAGTTAAAGTCCTTAAATCCCTAGATACATGCTCTCCTATTCATCCAATTAAACCTACGTCAAGGAAGGTGAACATTCAACACATTTGTGACAAACTTGTCATTCCAATATTTTACCAATTTTGTGAAAATGTAATCACACAGTGTCCACATGTACTATCTAGACCTATTGGGAAAATCATGCACTATGGCGGAGGCATACCAGTCGCCATAGCGACATTTCTAGTTGTCCAAGGTTTAAACCATGGTTTCATTTGTACCACCTTCGTGAATTCGGGCCAAAGGGGTTTACCCACTTCACACTCCTCAATCATGAATACTGTGTACCCATTCTCAGACATTACGATACGAAGAGTAATCTCGCTCAGTTGTACAGGGGGCATTTCATGAAGCGTTTTGTCCGACAAATTTGTCTGACAAATTTGCTGTGAGCCAATCAGATGCAAGGATTTCATAGCTTATAACTTATGGCTTATATCTGACAAAACGCGTCATGAAATATTCCCAAGGTTTCGCGTATTGTTCGACAAATCAGAGATGAGGAAGCAGTGTTGTGTGAAGAGCATTGTGTAAGTTTTGATGATGAAAATCGACCATAAAGTACGAGAGTTATTGAATTTCAAAGTTTCGCGTGTTTTCACAAAAGAATGACGTCGTTTCCAATCGCCATGTGCAATTGAGATCAAGTGACGATGTGATCATGTCACAAGTCTGTGACTGACCTGCACCATAAATCTGCACCATTTGAAGAAAAAAAAAAACCCAAACAAACAAAATTAAGTCACGAAACTAATCCAGCAACTACAACGAAGAATCGACTTACTGAAGCGTAGACTACTTACAAAGCAATGGTGACTCTCAAATGAAAAGGGGCTGTAGTTTTTAACATAATCGACAAAGAATAATATTATAATATGTATGCCAGTTTTCATATTATTAATCCCATGGAAGATTTGACAGACAGTCACGCAATTGTCTTATCTAATTTGCATTTATAAACAAAATAATACGTTTAACAAGTGAAGCTTTGAAATACAGGGTTTTTTTTTTTCATTTAACGGCCGGTTTTTAGTAAAAACGTGTACCATTGCGTCTGTGTTCGACTTTACTCTTCAAGATAAACTTGGACGTGGAGTCTACTTGATTTGTACTTTCATTAAACTGACAAAATTTCATGATAGATTGATTTATAATTATAGCATTGGTTAGCAATTGCAAATGTCATGTATATCGTTTTGTTTTTTCTTCGGGAGGGTATTTTGTTTTTACTTGCTTTTATGAGTTGGCCATATTGGCCCGTTTATATCCTAGTCACTCATTGAAGCCACGCAGTGCTCATATCATTGTGGAAGTCTTTTGTTTTAAAATGTTGCTATTGTAAAATATTCCTTGTATATCAAGAGATCGAGATTATATACATATTACTGTTGCTATTAAAGTTGAAGTGTGTACCTGTATATCATTGTTCCCTTACATGTGTGTGAAAGTAAGGATGAAAACGCTTGCGTTATTGAAAAGGTGTGTGTTTGTTTATTTTATTCATTTCAATACGGTTAAAAAAATACCATCAGCGTCAGGGATGTTTTTCAGTAGGTCCGTCTATCAGTATTTGTACAGCATGAGCAGCAACACAATATGATGCAGAAGAAAAGATAACATTCACAAAAGAAAGGTGTGCATGGCTCAGATCAAGGGACCCAAAATGTTACATTTGAACTAAAAAAAAAAAATGAAACTAACATACAGACTTCAGTAACATAATTTTTGTAATCTCCAAACATTGCAAAATATTAACTGTAAGTGCTAGAGTATGAAACGTTATATACATCTGGCAATCAGCGAACCATGTTTGGTGGTCAGAAAGTGTAACGTACATAACTCGGTGTCCTCTTTATGCTTTTATCTTGTTTTTAAATTCATTTTTGCAAATATACTTCAATGTGTGGTGAAACTTGCCCCAAATAGAAATAAAACCAGTTAAAAAAATTAGATTTTTCGAATGAACATTGGATGTATTTCCTGAAATATATATGGACACTGAGTAATGTACGTAACACTTAACATTCGACCATACAAACTTTGTCATTTCTTAATTTGATCCAAACAACATAATATCATGCTGTTCAGTGAAGCAGTATACAGCAATGCTGGCACAGAGGGTGATATTTTCTATGAAAACTTCTGAACCAGCTATCAATAACAAAAAAACGTTGTCCATAACAAATATTGCGTACATAACACGGTGTCCTATGTTATGGTCTTATCTCTCAATGTACTTCATATTTGCCAAATACACCCAATCATATCATGAGTGTTATCTATTATTTATGACATGGACACTTTTAAACAAGTTGTAGATGCTTGTAGATTCCAAATTTTACCATGTGACAATCAATGTCATGTACATAACTAGGACACCGGTGTCCATGTTATGTACATTACATCATAATATTTGGTCAATTAGCTAAGATTGGAGTCTGCCTCTCACCAATTTACTCATTATGTAAGTTTTATGATATAAAAACTTGTTTAGATGCAGAAACTAGTTCATAATGTGCAATTTTCATAGTGAATTGAAAGGTGTGTTCCGTACATAACCTGTCACGTACATAACTCGGTGTCCACTTTCAAGACCAATTTTGAAGGACACAATAGGTTTAAAATTTATAATTTAGGTTATAAGTGGTTTGCACTTAGGCATTAGCTGCCTGGTATTTGCCTTTTGTAAGAAAATATGATTATGTTGACATAATAATATTCAATTGTTATGTACATAACCCTAGACACCAAAAAATTTAGTATATAAATTAACTGTAAAAATATTAAAATGTACACTTCATGTTACAGTGAATTCAATTTGAAGTAAAGATACTATATACATAAACATATGAATGGGAATATCCAAGAATATGAACTGTTTTCCACAAGTTTTTTCACTTAACAACTTCAAAGAATTGATGGACACCAAAAGTTATGTACGTGACATGCAATTTGCCTCAAGGCTGTTGGAAATTCAGAAGTGATGTAAATATAATGATATAATTTTAAGAGGAATTCAAAGTTTGATTGATGAAAATTGGTTTTGAAATGGTTGAGATGTCTATAAAATCAATGCAATCCTAACAAAAGGTGGGACTCACCTTTTACAAGGATCGCTTTGTTTTACTTCGTTTTTTGACATCTCAGCCATTTCAAACCTAATTTTCATCAAATAAACTTTGAACTCCTCTTAGAATTGTATGCTTTCTAACATTTCATAAAGTGGATTGTAATAAGTATTTCCAAAAAAAAAAAAAAAACATTAAGAGCTGAATTTTGACCTCAACCAATATACCATCCCTTAAACTTCACAAAAGACTTTTATTTTGTGCAGTTTTTCATATTTCGATGAAAGCCACATGACCAACTAAATTGGAGAAATTTTATGAAAATCGCACACACAAGCAAAAAGTTTTACTTTTGTAGTTTTTAGTTCAAGTGCGATCGGAATTGATGATGATGTCAACTTCTCACACCAACCTCTGGTCTGTTCAACAATATAATCATAAGTGTCTTGATATTTATTTCAATAACTTAGCAACAGAGACCCTTGCCCTATAGTCTTTATGTTCTGTTATGACTACACTTGCATCAATTTGGTGAGAAGTTGTATTCCATAATTTTTAGACATTTATTAATTTATTCTTTTTTTAAATGTATTTATTTGTTAACTTACGAAATCATTTTTATTTATCTATTTATTTATCTATCTATTCATTCATTCATTCATTCATTTTTTTTTCATTCATTCATTTAATCTCTCTTTATTGTGTGTGTGGTATCTACTGGAGATTTCTCTTCCATCGTGACTTCCAAATCTTCACAATTCCGTTCTTCTCTTTCTTCCGATTTCACTGAAACTTCAACCATTCTGGGGTTTTTAAATGATTTTACACCTTTCATGTCATCTAGAAAGAAAGAGTCATCTTACATTTTACAATCCCTCTGCACTATCCTGATAATATTGTGCGAAGTTATAAAGAGAACCTTAACTTGTTAACGGCGTACCAGAAATCGCGCGATATCCAACCATCTCTTTACGTCATCATTACCCAGCATGCCCCTTCTCACATCCTGTGACCTCTGACCCTCCCCTCCCTGTTTGCTGTTTGATGAGTCATCCGTGACTTCATTTCCTTTTCCCCTCTCTACGCAAAAAGGAAGAAAGTGGGAAAATTGTACACAGTGGCAGAAAGTCAGAGTGGATGTGCTTGGGAAACATTATGTTGTCACACTTAAAGGGAACGCAAACCCAAAGAGCAATGTGGACTGAGTGAAAGCAGCAATATTAGTAGATCATATCAGTGAAAGTTTGAGGAAAATCGGACAATCGATGCAATAGTAATGAAATTGTAAAGTTTTGGCGTTGGAACCGCTGGACGAGGAGACTACTAGAGGCTATGACGTATGTGTGGACAACAATATAAAGAAAATATAAAGAAAATTCCACAAATATTCACTTTTCTAGCATTATGAAAGAGCACTTGACTAACCGCTTTCAGAAAGCAAGGGTAATGATTGCTACCCTTAACATATGTCAGTATCAAGTTGATGGCATATGTAATTTTTATGAAAAATGAATTTTTGTGGAATTCCCTTTATATTTTCTTGATATTGTTGTTCACTCATACGTCATAACCTCTTGTAGTCTACTCATCCAGCGGTTCCAACGCCAAAACTTTAAAAATTCATAACTTTTGCATCGATTGTCCGATTTTCCTCAAACTTTCACTGATGTGTTCTACTAATATTACTGCTTTCACTCAATCCATATTGCTCTTTGGGTTTGCGTTCCCTTTAACCTACATAAATATTCAAAATTATTGTGTCGATATCTGTAGCAGGTGCTTATTATAAAGCTCCGTCAGTGTCCCTGATATCCATTCAATTGTATATACAGTGCCGGTACTATACTGTTTTATAAAGTCCCCATAAGCTCCATGTATATTCGATTGTTTGTTTGTTTGTTTTGTTTGTTTTTAGTCTGATTTCTTCGTTTTGTCATGTCTGGCATTCACAAAGAGTGGCTATGACCTTAAGAAGTTTATCTGAAGTGGGGTAGTACCAAAATTGATCAAAATTATTTATGAGAAACTGAGACTAATGATGTTCTAGTACATCTTTCTCTAGTACTATCACAGAGGGTCAGAAATATCACTCAGCAAAACTTGTAGCTATTTTCTGTTTTTTCCTCGGGGGATTATCTTTAATTTTCAAGGAGACTCTCGAGGCCTCATGAAATTGGGACATGTTTGTAATAGCACGGTTAATACAACAACAACAACAACAATAATACTAACAACAAGAAACAAACAAACAAACAACTGAAAGTTGAAGGTTGTTGTGTCGTTTCAATTTGAGGACATTGCCTCGTGTTTAAGAATATCTTAATTGAATCGCCGTCATTATCCCTGCTCGACATCACCCCCCCCCCCTCCTCCTCCCCACCGCTTGCCCACAGTGCATTCTGTCGCCACAAACAATAACCAGAAAACGGAAATGAATGATCAGGCACTCGACTTGCTCCTTGCCGTGATTCACTCGTCCCAAATTTGCGTCCGCTCTTCAAAACTTCCTTTTCTCCTTCCCATTTTAGCCAAGACGGTCGGTGGCCATTTCATCGAGAAGTCGGTCTATTTTCAACTTTTTCACATAAAGATTAGCCGACTTGTGTATATTGTGATCAACTTTTTGCAACAACGTATATTGATAACAACACACAGGCTTTAAATTGCAGAGAGTAGAAGATTTTTATTTCATTAATTATTTATGCATAATTTTTTTTCATCATTGGAATTGTTACAGTTGTTGAGAAAAGCCTGTGAACGAAAGGCTAAATTTTTTGCCTTTAGTTGTTGCATTGGCAAGGGACGTTGAGTGGGACGCTGAACAATAGTGTTATATCATTGGGAAGAGCAATCCTTAAACTTTCACTGGGTGCCTCAACACTTTTCTAAGAATTATGACTAAAGGAACTCGACTTTTTATCATGTTTTAGATGAAGTGAGGCTTTCTTAAACGCTTACATTAATCCGTGTCATTGATTTGGGCGTCATCGGCTCGCCATCTCTCCCTCTCTGTTATTGTTGTTTTTGTTCCTGATTTTTCTCTCCACATGTAGAAAGACATTCACCAAACTTGTGGATCTTATACAAGGACTATACCCATAGAACGAAACTCGTCACCCTCCGAGGCGGGCGTGTAGCAAATCCATATGAACCCACGCAGGAAAGTTCCGTGGGATATTGGCGAATATAATATCTGCACCTTGAGAACACACTTGTGCTGTGCTGTGAGCTGACACTTTTTCAATCGATCGAACCAATGTTTAGGCCGAAGGATATCTATCCAACCAATCACTTGAGCATTGTGACTATGAATACAATACTAACAAAGCTGTGATTACAGTCTTTCCATTGTTTTCTGGACGAAGTCTTCCGATTTGTGCGACTTGGCTTTGTTCCTGGAGACAGCCCCCTTGCGTGTGCTAACGGAGTGCAGTTTAGCTCCCGACGCGTCAAAAACTTAGGAGTGCAAACTCGAATTTGCGCTCTATCTTTTAGCTCAGTCGCAGTTCGCTGGGGAACTCCGTCACCAAAAGTCTGTGGCGTTTTGAACCCGCTGAGGACCAACAATTCTCTCTTTCGGGACGAGCAAGAAGGGAAAACATCAGACAAGATGGGCTGCATGTACATGATTCAGATGATAATGGAGATAAGTCTCCTCCTTGTGGCATTTTTGGCTGGAATAACGGCCGCCATCGCCATCGGCATCGTGAGAGTAAGTATACCTCATAATTGACATATTGATACATTGAATATCCCTGCGTCGCTCTATATGATATGACTGCGTAAAAGGGCTAAACACCAAAACAAATAAAGTGAGAAAATCGAAAGAAATTTTTTGTCTCGATTTAAATGAAGGCACAACGATAATAACAGAAGAGGGGAGAAGGGAGACGTGTTTATCCTGTAAGCTGAAGCCATGTTATCGAAAACAGTTAATTCCATCATTGTTCAAAATGACTTGCGTCAGTAGCGTCTGAATAGTATGTTTTCCGCAACAACCTGAAAATCGTGGAAATATGATGAAATGAATGCTACAAAACGTTATGTCGATAACTATAAATGCTTATTTAGACGTCATGTACAAGAAAAATATCTTGTGTGTTAGAATTTGGATATGGTCTGGGTGAGAGGATTTATGAAAGCCCCTCCTTGATCAGTGTTGATATCCCGGTATCCCCTCCTTTATATGCTAATGCATGCGAGTGTGTTTGTGTGTATGCGTATGTGGGAGCATGTCTGATGAAGAATGAAGATAGAGAGAGAAAGAAAGAGACAGACAGACAGACAGACAGACAGACAGACAGAAAGAAAGACCGAAAGAGAAAGAGAAAGGAAAGGGGTTACTTAATCAAAATGAGGAATGTGATTGATGACTTTTTATTCCCATATTGCGATTCAAGACCGCCCCGATTTGAAACGTAGGTAAAGAAGCAGATCGTGCATGCAGTTAGACACGCATTTTTTTTTATCATAAGAGTATTTGCACGTCAGTAAATAATACCAATAATTTTACCAAATGAAACCAAAAGAATGTAACAAAGATACAATGTGCCCTACAATAATGGTTTATGAATTAAAGAGCTGCATTAATGCAAAACATAATTAGGACCCTCCGCTGTGGAATGAAACCACCTCCCAGTGTATTTCGAACAAACTTTCTATAAAAAGAAACGAAATCCAGAAAGGAGAAATATGAAACAAAGTTGATCGTGATGACTAAGACAAACACGAAGAAGAACAAGAGGAGGAAGAAGACGACAACGACGACGACGACGACGAAGAAGAAGAAGAAGAAGAAGAAGAAGAAGACCAATCTGAAAGCCCATTTTGGCTTCACGATATCAGACCGTACGTCACTATATAACAGCAAGAAGGGGGTATTATAGGGATAGACAGGTACTTTCAATAAAGCGACCTCGCACCCCCCCCCCCCTCCCCCCCCCCCTTCCGGGCCACCCGACCCATGTACGTCATGCGGTGTATGGTGTTGCTATGACACACACTGCTCACATCAAACCTGTGACATGATTAATCAACTTCCTATAGTCTGGGTGTCGAATTCTGTTCCTTTCACTCTCTCCTGTATAACGGCAGTGTAACTTTGGATTCATCTTTTTTATCTTATTATTTTGTTTGTTTGTTTTTACGTATCCTTGTTTTGGAAATAGAAAAGCCATTCTTGGCATGAATACATAAATAGCTACACTACCATTTTAGATACGCGTTTTGTGTTGGTTTAGCGTTCGGCCTTTTATGGTGTTCGAATAGTATCATTAAACCTTCGAGAAAAGATTAACTGTGGAGTGCAAGAATCTCTTGATGTAACACTTTCATCGAACAACGATGATGTGTTAATTCTTTTCTGTTTCTTTCTGACTTCGTAACTACATTCATCTTTTCATACTTTTTTTTTTATATCTCGTACCTTACAATAACATGCGTAATTTATACATAAGATTAAGAAGAGGAGATATACATATATATATATATATATATATATATATATATATATATATATATACACATATACATACATAGACCTATTCTTATGATCTTTTTACTACACCTTGTTTCGAGGCCGCGAAATATTCTTGAGACACAAGGGGCCCTCTACATCCAGAGGTGACGTACACCGTCAAATTTTGGCATCATTCCGTATAGGGCTGGTGTATCAGTGAGAGTCGATCCTAACCACCACTTCCGACTCAGAAATTCACCTTTGACCTTTCTAAAATCTTCTCGCGGCGGGATCTTATTTTAATGCACACTGATAGGTCCACATAAGAATTATGTATTTTGCATAGTTATCAGCTTTCTTGTTTGTTTGCGACGTGTGAAAACATTTGTAGGTAGAATCTACAAGTTATCGTTGGAATAATTTTTGATTTCATACTGACACTGATGATCGAGAAATCAAATGTCATTTTTTTCTAAATCATGGAATTGAACTGAAGTCACTTAATAGATATAAGAACCCCCATATATATATATATGTATATATATATATATATATATATATATATATACACATTCGTGAATCTTAAAAGGCTACTAAATGTTGTCTTGCGCAAAAAATTCGCTCTTAAATAGCGTGAAGGTTTGCGTTTAGACTGATGTTGGAAGGTTTAAGTGGTTTCTGTCCATTCATTACATTTTCTTTCATCTTTCTTTATTGGTGTTTTGTGATTTACGGCTTGTTTGGCGTGCGTTTAGGGGATATTTTTAAAACAATATATTCACATAACGTGCATGGTCTCTTCTGCCGGAACATCAGAACAAAATTAATATTAAAGTCTTCGGCATTGGATTGCTCTTCATTTGGAAACGTTTATTGAAATAAATGCTATTCGTCGATAAAAAAAGAATTATGATAATAACAATATACTTTTGGTGAGAATACCCTAGTAAGAGTAAAATACCTTGTTTCAGTTGACTTTCCCCTTTAATACAAACAATCATTTACAAACAATGCTTAATCACTGAACTGAGGTCCTATTGGTAAAATGCGATGTAAGGATGTTTTTGTTTGTTTGTTTTTTTAATTTACAGATTACAAAATCAACAGTTAATTCTTCGCAGATGCTCTGATATCCGGAGGCCTATTGCGCAAAACATCTCGAACTAATTACTGGCAAATTTTGTTGTCAACTGTATGGCATTGTTAAAATAGCTGTTAATTGAAATGGGAGGGGCCTTAAAGAGTATCAGTCTTGTCATGCCATTTCAAGTCACAATAGCTACACTTGTATGTATGCGAATAAATTTAAAACGGAATGAGCGCAAAGAATCACGAAGCGAAACAATGTAAGGATATACATGCTTATAGATGATTACAAGTGTTTTGTAAAGGCACCGTGTTGTACAATGTACATCTACAATTCGACGTGGCTATGTTATTTTCCATCTTGGAGGTAAAAATGTGGACATGAATGTTATTAGCGGTGTATCTCCTCCCAAATAGTATTCACTTCGTCAGAAGCTGGAACACGTGTTTACAAGTAATATTGGATTTATGATACAATATAAATATTTATGACCTTGACGATGTTTTTTTTTTGCGACAAATTAAATATTTGAATCTAATATCTGGGTATGTATACAAAGATCCTTTCAGCAGCCGTGTGGGCTTAATACGAACAATAACGTTTCCATGATTTTGTTGTAAAAAGTCAATTTCTGTATTATTCTGATATTGCGGGGTTGCGGGTGAAGATTATGATAAAAAAGGCATGCAGAAAATTCTGCTTTTATGCAAAATAAAAGAAAACATTACGCTGTGAGGGCATGTGTTCATGGGAAAAGAGTATAGTATTTTGTGTTCATGGGAAAAGAGTATAGTATTTTGTGTTCATGGGAAAAGAGTATATTATTTTTAACTTGTCAATATATTCAGCTGTCCTTATAACATGGATTCGTCAGAACATTACTTGAATTGTATGGAATTGAGTTGAACTGAATTGAATTGGATTGGATTGAATTGAATATAACTTGTCAATATATTCCACTGTCCTTATATCATGGATTCGTCAGAACATGACTTGATCAGGTGTTTATCCATATCATCTTTTTAGAAGCTACAAGAAGACAGACTTTGTCTTTTCTTAGTCTTTATTTCTATGGTTTCTCCGATTCATTTAAAGTGCGTCGACATAGGGAACTGTCCGCCCTCGAGTTTTGCACGTTTCCCCTTCAGTAGATTTAAGGGAGCTCCACCCAGATAATTCTTACCTTTGACCTTAAAGCTTCACCCGATCCTGAATCAAATCTCCCTTCTGTTTTTCCTCCTGTCTGTCTCCTTCTCTCTCTCTCTCTCTCTCTCTCTTTCTCTGAAATGACGAACGGATATATATAGAGCAGTTGATGTTTCGTCAGAACAGGACACAGAACAAAGAATATAATGGAAATAAGTTTTGCGTAAGTTCCCATGAACGTAGTTTAAGCACACATTCTTATGCAACTAAAAAAGTAAATTAATGTTTTGTTTTCTTTTGCTTTGTTTCAGCCAACGCAGCCTAAAGCAAATTACTACAAGAGATCACTCACATACAGATCTGCAGCAAATAATTATTAGACGGTATCTCTTGGTTTTAATACGACAGCTTTCTTCGTTCCCCTCTTTTTAAGTTTAATTTGAACAGAATTGAAATTTCTTCAATGTGTATTCATATATTTTGGAGTCGTCTTGTCATGGCTTACGTCAACCCTGCTAACAATTATGCAATTCATGCAATCTCATGTTGTTATACTATTGTACCGTTCTATTCTTTGATTGTAATGCATATGACACATCCTAATTATCACTCCATTTATTCTATGTGTGAAATTACCTTTTGTAAATCAGAGCCTCATATATGAAAGACCAGGAGCCCATTTCAGAAAAAAAGTTGATACGATAGCAACTCTTGCTGGAATGACAATTGACATGGTAATGACAAGAATCCCTGTTCCTGATTGGCTGTTGCTATTGGAAGTTGTCATTCCAGCAGAAGTTGCCATCCTAACATTTTTATGAAATGGGACCCAGAAGTGACAATCATAGTAATATGGGGAAAAAGATAAGCTTTAAATTCTTATAACTTGCATCTATTATGTTATGTCCAATTCCAGCTTTCAGGGCCACATACATACCCATGCAAGAAGAATACGTGGTGCACCGTTAAGCCTTCTACCACCCAACGTACCGTCACGGAAACCTTCAATGATTTAAACCTCTATACCGCTATGTTTGTTCAATGTTATTCCATTCATTTGAGTCAATTTCAACAAAATGGAATGACATTCCCTTCACTTTAAGCGCACCATGTTATCATCGTGTGTCCCGAGATAGCGTCTCTCTGCGCAGCCCCATGATCCGTGACTCAGGCGAACGAGGATAGAAACCATATACAGTAACACATGATGCACCTTCACCTGGCTCGGATTTCTGATTTGGCGGACTTAGATATGCGATGATCTCCTCATAGAATCACCAGATCAGACCCGCATTCCAAAGCTACGTGAACCCCCCCCCCCCCTTTCCCCTTTAATCAGTTAAAACTACGAAAGAAATTATAATGAAATGAGTTTAGACTCTATGCCATTCACCCATGGTTTAATGATTAAGATCTCATTATCTTAACCTTAGAGCCATTACATCCTTATTGTGAGTATTTTGGTAACCATTGTTTCTGACGTCCTTGTATAAAAAAACACAATAGAAACTATGTCAGTGATGAACCTGATCTTCAGAATGATGACTGAATAGAGCTGTTCCATCCATGGTGAAATTAACTGGGATGATTATTTCTGTCTGAAGGTCTGATACGAAGTAAAATATATTATGCATTATATGTTATGTTCAACAAACTGTTGAGTTATTTTGAAATTGAATTTTTGAAACTGAAATTGAATTGAAATTGAATTGACATTGACCATAACCTCTTCATTGCACAGTCTGACAGTGATGACAACAAGACATGAGGTATACCGCTACTTGTGAAACTACAGTACTATAATAGCAAATGACAACTGCAAATCCACAGCTTCCACAAGTTTTTTATACTGACATTCTTGTTCTGTCGCCTTTTCTTGTGTTTTGCTATCTGATGCTACTACGTAGACGACTACTACTACCCCCCCCCAAAAAAAGAGAAATAAATAAATAAACCTGCAACAACTACAACTCAATCAACTACACATGAAAAACAGAGCTGGAATTATGAATTAGTTTAAAACGGACTTCGAAATGCAGAAGAGCTCAGAAACTCTGAAAGTGTCAATGAAAATAGAGATTTTAATGCTAAGACACATGCACATGATAATGTTCACGCATTTTAGAAGATAATTAATAGGTCTACACTGTAGAGATCGGGATGAATTGACAGAGTTAATAGGAACTAATCACTCTATAATTATACGTATTCATAAAATGCTATATCGTATACTGACGTATAATGGTGGAGGATTAATCTTATTATATACTATTTATGGCTTCAGTTGGAGTCTCCGTGATTTCCCCTTGACCAAAGGGAAGGATGTTAAGAGAAGCCAGTGAATGAGACAGTGTTATACTGGTCACCGAAGAATAAACTGGGCAGTGGGTGGTGCTGATGGAGGTTGTGGTGTGTGCATTGGCGGGGAAGTATATCTGGCATGTCTGGTACATTATTTTAGCAAAACACATACACCGAAAGCAGAACATAATGTGCCATTCATTCCCTCGCCGTATTGGCTAAGCAAATAAGAGATACATTTTTTTTTTTATCAATATTCAGTGAAATTACAGTTGTTTGAAATTTAGATAATTTAGGAAAATTGTCTATCACCCAATGAAGTGTTTGTAGTTTAAGCTAATACCTATATATAACTACTGTTCAAAGAAAACATATGGCGAAATACTGAATGCTCGCAAAAAAGAAAGAAAGGCACTTTGTCACTCTGATGAAAGCTTTGCCTAGTATCATGTGGTTTATACGAAATGAAAATGAACTTACGTTTTTCCTTATAATGTCCCATCTTTGAACTTTGTGTGGATAAAAGTCTGCAACATTATTGGGCTGATATAAAATTTTCTTGAGAGATAAACCTCCTTAGAGACAAACTGATATCGAAGAATGTGAAAACTACCACGGGTGACCACCTGCAGCTATGGAAAAATATCAACAGATGAAAATTCGTATGGTTATCATTCTGTGAAATGTTGTTCATTGTAACATTTTCTTGATAAATTTAGATTGTAAGTAGCAAAGTGATTAGCACGACAGTCGTACGTTTTACTTATCGGCAACCATCCCCAGCAACCAACCGGCGCGTATACGGAAAAATTCTAACACAACAAACTTTTGACACCCAAAAAAATGTGACATTTGAAACTATGGAATTTTTATATCCCGAAACATTTTACGCCACATCTAAGGGGATGGGAAAATTAGTGACCACAAAACCTATCAATATTATTGTCCTGATACAGTTCTAGATTTGCATTTCAGAGGCAACCGTGGGTGTAATTCTCTCAAAAATGATTGCTCTGTAAATTAATCAACGGCACACGCCGATGACAGATACTACTTTGCTGTGATCTATTGCCACTGGTTATGCCAGGTGTATAGCTTTTCAAAAGGGCGTTGGCATTATCTACGTATAACAGGTTATCAGTAGCAAATAACACATTGCGACTGTCGTTTGTACCCAACATAAGCACAAGCTGATATTTGCATTCTCATGCACTCAGGTTCTATTCAGCGATCCTACGCGGGGTCTGTTGTCAGTATACACATAGCGCATTACAACTTGACACTTTAACAGACGGGAAATTGATTAATTAAGAATCCACTGCTCCCTATTTTCGCCGTCACCATCACATGACAAAGAAGAGTATCCGACGTCACACTGTTTCTCTGCCAGAGGATGGTTTTCCTGTTGCTATTATTACTTCCATCCATGACGCATGAAGTACGTATAGTCCTTACATGAGATATACATTCAGGCAAGTTTTTGTATGTAAGACCGGCGGGTAAAATGGTAGAGGTACAGTGGAGAAAGTGCGGCAAAGGTAGAATAGAAAATGCATCACAGTTGATCTTTGCCGAACAGTACAGCTGCCTAATAGCAGCATGACAAATCAAAGCAAGAAATTATTAAGCAGAGGAGTGAAGATATGAGTTTTCTTCAATTTGTCTGCCCTCGATCTCTCCTCTTTGGACAGAGGGCAGACAAATTCATACAAAAACTCATACCTCAGCATTAAAAACTTTTCCCTTCTTAATTCTTTAAGGAAGGAAGTGTAAATTGATTGCAGTGTCTTATCAATTCAATCTGACGCCATACCAGAGTAACATGGAACTAAGCGATTTTGTATTGTAGTGCTCATACAGGGCAGAATACCGTCATTTTCAAACGAAGACAATATATCGCGTATGCTTTAACTCCTTAATTCAGAAGGTCTTTGATCAAAAGATCCTGAAGATTAAAATAAAAAAGAAAATGCATCTTTTGAAACAGATTAATTTCATTCGCCTTTTACTCTTACGTGTAGGAAGCGAACAAAAATTTTTCTTGTGCCCTCAGGTGAAGACAGTCAAAAATCGTCATAAATCATTAAAAAATTCAGTAAATCAGATTTATGTAAGATATTCAATATAAGTACACATTCAATCGATGTAAGACATCACTCCGTAAAGAAATTCTCGACGTATCGATGACGTCAAATATCACAGTGATATTTTTGTAGTGATTATTACGTCACTGACAACACCAGCTAAAGCATTTTCTTGCTCAGTTTTACATTAGCACTTGTGGAAAAATGTAAACATGATACAGTTGAGCTTTTTAATTTTCAGTTTATTCTTACGTGAACAATAACAAAAATGCAATCTCCAGAAACAAAAACAAATGCACTTTTTGCGCAAAGATGCTCGGCGTATGTGTGTATTTCCTTATTTCATTCATTTCAAGGTCATTTCGAGAAATGTTAAGATAATCATCATGTTTGTGCCGTGTGACTGTACATTTTTTGCGTCATTAATGAATGAGACATAAATATTTTTTTTTTCTCTCTCTCTCGCTATCTATCTCTTTATTTTTTGTACCGTTCTTCAGGACGACTTTCGTGGTGACTGTCTCATCTACGCACAGGTTCAATACGACACACCCAACTCCTTCTCTGTACACGCTAACGGGACTGGCCCAAAATGCGACTTCGCTCTCTCTGCACAGGTAAGTTAACTGAATCCCCCCACCCCCATCTATCTATCTATCTATCTATCTGCCTTACTTCCTTTCTATACCTAAATCACTCTGTCCATTTTTACTATGTATCTGTCTATCTATTGGTCTATCTATCTATCTATCTATCTATCTATCTATCTTTCTATCTATATATCTTTCTTTCTTTCTCTTCAACCTGTATGTCTTTCGCTTTTTCTCTCTCCATAGTTACAAAATTTACTGTATAACCCTGTAACATGAATAATCAAATTACGCACCGATGTACTTTATACATAAAGTGGACGCACTGTCATGACTGTTATTCATGTAAAGGTCCCTCTAAGCAAAAATATCCAAACATGAAATAATGGTTTACTGTAAAGTTTGACATGAAGTGTCCCACGTTTTTGCCGAGATGCAAAACATTGCAAATCATCAATTTCATCTACCTAATAGTGCTTACGATGTGTGTGAATTTTGATATAGGGCAAGTGTTTTATTTCACTGAGAATTCTGTTAGGCCAACGACATGTGCCTGATATACTGATGTATTACCAAACAACCATTTCTTAGCAGTGTAGTAATTTCAGCTTATGTAGTTTACAGGGCAAACCCCTGCATTAGTTGCTTGCATTGGCGAGCCAGCGTCCGGGCAAGCTGCCAGTAAGTGCCTCGGTGCGGGTCCATCGCTGCTGGCTGACGTAAGGAGGAGAAAGCAGCGGAAGGAATGAGAAATGAGGGGGGGGGGGGGGCTGGAATAAGGGAGAGGGTAGCGTGAGAGGGAGGGAGTTCCTCACATCACGCATGATGACGAAATCGCTTAAAACTTTTTTTTTTTTCAGCTGAGATCACAAAATCATGATCTTCCCAGAATGGCAACTATTCGAGATTTGAGTATATACGAATGATACAGAAATACTGAGCGTGTATGATCTAAAAACGTTTTTGCTTCTGTAGTTGAAAAACCTCAAACATGGAGTAGCCCCAAAGTAGGCACATTCCACAAAAAAACAACAACAACACAGTGTACATTTTTGCAAAATTATTAGTGTTGATTTTTAGGCGGTTTCCCCGACAGCATGTTTTCATACATTAGGCATACGTTTCCTCTAAAGCACGCTACATAATTCATTATCAAGATTATTGGTCATCTATGAGCTTATTGGCATAAAGAGACGTGGGTACCCTAATGTAAACATGAGGTGAATTAATGTCGTCATTATAGCTGTTTTTATTGCCCTTGTGGTTTTTGCCTTTGGTGTTGCTGTTGAAATAAAGCCTAGCAGCGCCTGTCTTTGAATGTTAAAAACCTGCATGATCCATTTGGAAATCGTAACAATATCCGCAATGTCTCGTTTACATTCCAGGTCATCATTTCACTGCTAGGATTTCTGTATGCCCTCTACAAAATCATCGTCTTCTTTACGCGGAGATTTGACATGTAAGTATCCGGGGACTTGTGGGCTGGACCAGCGGCTGGCTTCGAGGCTGGCAGCTGGCACAAAACCAAGCTAAGGAACGGTGCCAAGAGCCTCTAACACTGTGCCTCATATGGGAGAAGAGAGAAATAGGTACAGCTGAGCTCGCGAGGGATCGAATTATAGAAGGATGACCTTTTTGAAAGACAGAACTTATTCTTGTTTAATTTAAGCCCCCTACATTGTACACAGAAAGTTCTGTCTAAAGTTGGCTTTTCCGAGATTTTTTCGATGTTAAATTTGGAACAGAAATTTCAACCGATTTGGCTGTGAAAAAGAATGAAATCGGTGTCTATAGTGGTTTTCCTGAAGAGAGTTTTTTTTTTTTTTTTTTGCTTGTCCTAATTGTGGTTTCCCCCTACTTTTGTTGCTTGTTTTTACATGTTTTAGGGGGATTAAAAACGTTAGATATGCACAATTTACATAATAACAGAAATTTAGGGACACTACCCGTATGTTTACATACCAGGTATTGAAAAATGTATGGCACATGAGGTTCACAGTCTGTCGGAAAACATGAACTCCCTTCCAATGACATTCGACGGACTATAATTTTAGCGTTAGCACTAACTGTCTTTAAGAAACAGCTTAAGATACCCCTTACTACATGATTTTAGGTCTGAGTATTCAGAATGCAGAATGCTTTTTGTAGTTTTTCTTTGTCACCGTATCAATGGTATATCCATAAATTTCAATCATCATACTTTCTACCGTTGACATATATTTGCTTACATCTTATGTGAAAACAAAAATATTCACAAGTTTTGTTGGAGATGGGAAAAAAAAAAGAAGTGAATGAAAGAATGAAAACTGTAACTTACGATTCCTCCTTCTTCTTTCCGTTTCCTACTTTCCATTCCCTTTTCTCTTCTCTTTCTCCGTTATCATCGTTTTCTCCTTCTCCTTACTCTTCATCTTCTTCTATTTCCTCCTCTTCATCATCCCCCTCCCCATCTTCCTCATCGTCGCATCTTCTTCCGCATCCTCCTCCTCCTCCTCCTCCTCCTCCTCCTCCAGCCCTGCTCTTCGTCTGATCATCCTCCCGGTCTACTGTATCATGTGCTTCATCTCTCTGATCGAGGCCTGCCTGGTGACGGTGGGCTTCACCTTCTTCTGCAAGCAGCTGACCCAGACACCCATCAGGAGCATCGAGGTCGAGTAAGTCAAAGGGGGGCAATTCCGCTCCATCTTGAAGGGGTAAAAGAAACAAAAGTTAAAGACCAGAAAGAGGAACAATGGGAACATTCCAAACATCAGAAAGAATGGGAAAGTTTATTTTCTTGTTACATATCGTTATACAAAATGAAGAATTGTTAGATTCAATTGGTTCTTTATCATGTTTATGCTAATCTGAATTATTTTCTAATCTGTCTGAAAAAGAGTAAAGAAAAACTAATCACAAGCAGCAAACTCATTCTTGTGCAACAGATCTGATGCAGGCCATGGCAGCTCACAGTTCGTATCATCGTTACGAATACATTGGAAACGGGCGAAAAAGTGTTACGATTATAGACAGCATGAGTAAAACTCGACATTAAAGGGCCGGTAGCGCGGTATATTTATGAAGGGAGGCTGGCCCAGCTCGGAAAACATTCGACAACCCCATAACGACTCGGGTACAGCTTATGTCATAGTCACTGATCTCTGTTGTCAAAGTCAGTACGCACACAGCCAAAGAATCCTAACAGGAGTCGACCGTTACCAATGAACGTACGCTTCAATGCACATATTTGCTGATTGGTAGGTGCTATGCCTGGTTTTCAAATGTACGACTGTGGGCAGCGAATGAATCGGGCCATCCATGTACCCCCATGCTACAGTGTCTTTAATCAGACGTTAATAAAAAGGTAGATATATGATAGAGAGAGGGGGGGGGGGGATGGGCGGGTATACAGATCGACAATCAGATAGAAATGATGGAAAGAATTGAATCAATGGAATTTGATGATTAACAAAATGAAAACAAAGTTAATGCGAGAAAACAATGACAGAAAACATAAATATAGCAATACATGCATAGATATGATATATGGAAAAGAGATATGATAAGAGAGACAGATGGAAGAGAAAAATACAGAGAGAAAGAGAGAGAGAGAGGGACAGACAGAAATGGAGGAGAGAAATGCCTAACCAGACAGATAAAGACAGACGGATAGACAGAGAATATTAGTTCTTTTTTTTTTTAATCTCATTCTTATACCGTCATTGGTTCTCTCCTGCCACCAGATGCAGCCGATTCCAGAATGCACAGTGGAACGTGTATCAAGGGAAAAACTTCTACGTGAGGCTCAACCTAGCATGCGTAAGTTACACGAAACACGGACACATGAATAGACAAATAAGAAAGAAAGAAAGAAAGAAAGAAACAATATTATATTATATCATGTATAATATATTATATACACTTTTTGTAATGTGATATAATATCTTGAATTATGGAGACAATAAATAACCTGTTGGGGTAAAAAAACCGACAATATATTATGTTATTTATATCATTAGAAGAATGCAAGAATAGGTACTAGTCTATGAACTAGACTCTTATAGTTTACCAAGTCTCCTCTTCATTAGCTTACATAAATTCTTATACGGAGTTAAACATACGGAGTTAAACAAATGGTACCTTTGATCGAGTCATTTCTTTATTCAAGAAAATGTTTATACATAACCAGGTCAATTATCTCTTTAGATAATTGCAGGTACACATTGAACATACAACACACTAATAACATCCATGGGATTAATGCGCCAGTATCATCAATAATATTTAACACTAACAATCATTATAACATTCATATATATATATATATATGTCGGACGTTTATAGAAACTTCACACTCCGGACGGACCAATAATTGGTCAATGTTCTGCATTTTTTTTTTTCTGATTTTGTTTTGTACAAAATCAAAAACTTCATTTACTTTCCCATAAAAAGAAAAAAAATATCCGTGGTCCCAAAAACTGTAATGGGCCTTCTTTCGGTGTAATCTAATTCCATATTACATATACAAATATAAAATATTACACATATACAATACTAATTAACAAACTTTAACATTTTGCATACAATAGGGAAAAACCCATGGACTGAGACAGGGAGTTCAATTGTAATAATAATGTGTATCTTTATATACTTTTTGATTATTTGGAACATAAAAAACATAAAAAATAGCCTTAACATAAAACTGTCAACGAAAATGAGACACACTGAGCATGAAATCGAACATTGCTGTGGCGTTATCTCAAAATGACAGTTATCCTATACCGAACATATCGCAGTTCGTAATTTGGCTGATAAGGGCCCATATTTCTGCCAGCTTACCGCGTTTCTAAGAGACGCGTGGTGTCCACGTGACATTTGCTGTGGTTGCCGACCCCCTGCCAAATGTGTCGATCATTTTACTACACCGCCGTTATTATGCCGGTTTATTACCCCCAGTAACTGAATATTACGGGCTTTACACGGAGTAAACATTTCAGTGATATTCCCTAGCTCCGTGATGCCAATTTAGGGCCAGCCTTCATCGATTGATATTGCGATAAGTGAATATCGGACGAATATCAAACAAAGAATCGTGGATAAACACCTTAATGCCAAAGGGTGCAGGCACATACGAGGTAACGAATGGACGACTTAATGTCGGTAATGTATGTCGGAGAAGACTGTCATTAAGCTTTTTGCCCCGTATTTCAAGGAATAGAAACGCAAATGATTGAGCATTATGATAGTGAAGTGCTCCTCTGTTTCATTGTATGAAATGTAGCAAGGCGAATATGATAGTGAAGTGCTCCTCTGTTTCATTGTATGAAATGTAGCAAGGCGAATACACGGAAGGGAAAACTATTATCTGAGGGGTGAATAAAAATCTATATAATTTTTTTTTTCATTTCGTTTTACAAGTACTTACGAATGTATTTACGAAATTCTATGATATTTGAGTTATGAATGAACGTGTTTGTCTGGATAATTACTGACGAACTTATTTCTGTCTACTTTAATAATAACACATATCATGATTGTTTGCATTTATTCTGATTCTCAAGTAAAAACAAAATAAAATTACGTTGTATAGAAGAAAGCACATCTCCTAACTAGATAATAGAGCAATAAAAACGTACAATCTAATGTATTTTTTTTTGCAGCATTGATTATTATAGAAACATTTATGGTTGTATAAATCATACAAGGCAGTGCACTTGATTCACCAAGGAAGAAGGGGACCGTCAACATAAGCCTGGTTTGACGGGGCTGACAGCCTCATGGGGAATTTAGGTCAAACATGTCGGCAGGTTTGCCTCCAACAAATGATAGATTTGAATGCATATCATGTACATTGTGACACTGTATGAAGATGAATGTATATTTCTATTTCATCTACACAGACACACACACATACATAATGTATATATGCATGTATACACTTCTGAGTTTCTTTTGTATTGAGGCAGGGCACAAAGCACACAACACTCAGCCATGGCTTGTGAATATACTCGATTATTGTCCGTACAATATATATATATATATATATATATATATATATATATATATTATTATTATTATTATTATTATTATTATTATTATTATTATCATTATTATATATATATATATATATATATATATATATATATATATATATATACATACATATACATATATAATAATTTGTATTTCGTTTTTCGACCTGTCTTGTATCAGATTGGGTCCTGGATCTCCTTTGCCTGCTGGTTGATCCTGGTCCCGATGTCCATCATGGTCTTCGTCATGGACCGACGCGGGACCGCTCCCAAGCCCAAAGGGGACCCGATCAGCATGCCCAATGCTGAAAACCAGGACCCGTAGATCTTGACCGACGATGGCCGCACGTACACGTACAGGTCTGAAGCCATTCTACCATACCTGGCTTACAGCAAGGAGCGTCGGCTGGTGCCTTGCCTCTCATCACGATTAACGAATAGTAGACTTGCTGACAGTCCTTCTAGAAGTTGGTCAAACTTGCTGTCATGGTTTGGCTATAAACAGATTTATAGAAACGACTGAATTTCTCTCTCAACATGATATCAATCACACCATAGCGTCATCGCAACTTTTTTCGGTCAAAAATTACACTACTAACTTGAAAGAGCATGCAGTTTTGTTTCATTGTAAATACACTTCGTTAAATTGAAAGTCTCTCATAATCACCGACATTCTGTCTACATTGGTTGCATTTTTTTATACAAGAAAAAATATATACATTAGACTGGACCACAAGCATGGCAAGATTGACTGGATGTAGGCTTACGATATCTCTGCTTATTTTCAACGAGTCCTGATCCATTTCTATGCAAAGCATGTTCACTTTAATAACATCTAACACTTAACATTGCATTGTGGCATCATAATGATCATTTCTCAACGAGGTCTGTAGTTCAGTGGACATTTTGTTGGGAATTGAAATATTTTAAATGCGCTCAATATAGCTTATCTGCACTGCAAAGAAGATAAGTGATTATTTTTTTAAAGTGATGAACATGTCTTTCTTCTGTTATCACGTCTAAAGAGACGAAGGCGACTGCATGCGTCTATATCAGTTGAGAGCTGAAGTGAATAAGACGAGTTATTTCTTGTACCGGGTAATCAATATGAAAATATCAAGCAAAAATCATACACTGTCACTTGATAGCTGCAGCAATTAATCCTTTCTATGCTAATGAGTAAAATGTGTACAACTCTCACACACAAACTTATGGGCAGATTAAATATTGTGGCACGCTGTGGGTTAATATCAATCACATCTTGTTGACATCTCGTTCGTTTGGAAGCGTATTTGTCTGTCACGTCTGGAAAGTGATCACGAAAAGCAGCAAACACTTTTCTACGTATAATAGGTAGAGAAATAGTTACAATAGGATTTACTAAGCAAAAAAAAAAAGAAACGTTATCATTAAGTATCTAGAAATGTGATATTTAGGGTATGAATATATGGGTATGAGGATAGCGAAGTTTCAATGATTATCCATAGTAAGATATCAAGCAAGATTTGTTTTGGAATAAACTGACAGAAGAAAAGAAATGTGTCAGAGGGCTAAACACCAGAGACAAACGTTTTGTACAAATACTCAATGCTGATTAACTAAGTGAAAATAAAGTTGAGCATTTAAATAGCTTTACTGTCCCAAACAGATGATTTTATTAGTATGTCTTATCGTGAAATATCTGCAGAAAGTTTCATAGTATAAGGTGCATAATGATTATCATACTGTATATGCATAACATACAGTGTGTCCCCCAAAAATTACAATCAAATTTCGCATTGATAACACCGAATATGATTAAACTGTCTAAATGCTACTTGAAATATAAAATCTTAGCTCTATTTTGCAGAAAACCCCATTCAATTTGGTTAAGCGGTCACAGAGAAATGTGGAATGTTATAAAGCATGTCATGGGTCTGATTCTCCCAAGTTTAGCACTTTGATGTTTTTGTGTGTGAATACAATTGACAGATCTTGGAGGGAAGAGATTCTTGACATCCTCTACAAAATTCCTCTTTTCTCTTTGACCACTGAAGCAAATCGAATGGGGTTTTCTGTAAGATGTTGACAATGAGTTATAGTTACCTGACTAACGTGAATAACCTGAATTTGTATTTGGATTGATTCACTATTTTTAAAGATATCATTGCAGAGGTCCCATTGTAATTCTTTGGAGACATACGGTATTACGAATGTTTGCCTAACACAGAATCAGACTGGGGGTTTTCATCCAACCAGCTTTTTACAAATCATTCCGAGAGATATTTTGATATCTCAGTAAACTTGGTACATGCCTCGCTGGGCTCTCTATGGGCTCTCTTCATGCTATCGATTAATATACAAATAATGGAAGTTTATGAGTGCAATGGACACAATATTTCATGATGTGAAAGATGAAATGATCCATTTGAATCCTCGTTGAATGGATCAAAGATTTAATCTTTCACCGAATGCAATATTCTGTCCATTGCACGAATGAAAAAAAAAACCATTTATTTGTTTTATATAACGCCTGAAATAGATCCTTGTCATTTGATGTTTTATTAATTTAGAAACAAGAGAGAATCTGAGATCGAGGGAGTGCTAACTGAGCGCTTTACGCTAGCGCGCTGTCGCATTACACACTGGCACTGCAAACGCAAGCGTTTTACATGCGTAGTGTGCCGGGCTCTCGGCGCGCGTGCAATGGAGCAAATCGTATGGATCCAAAATTGCACGGTAAATGGAGCCACAACTGCACGGATGATAACGTCATAGTAAAATGGGACGAATGATCAATGTCAAACAACCATTCAAATGACAAGGATCTACGTTAAGTATTTAAGCGTTATATGATAAAAAGATAAGACTCTTTCTCACTAAATGTTGCTGCCTTATACCAAGCTTTCCCCATAATTAAAGCCTTTGGTAAACTTTGTGGATTAAAGTAAGATATAGTCTGATATCTGGACATGATGAATTTTATAAGATTTTTATTAATGAGCATCACGTGTACATGTGTAAAAAAAAATGTGTAATATGTATTTTATTTTCCGTTGTACAGTAGAAGTGTATCCCTCCATACATGCTTACATTACATCTGACTGCAACATGACAAGGTGCCTTCATTTTGTAAATCATTATGCACTGAGTTATGCCCATGAGCATGGCGGCAAAAAATGCTGAGTCACTGTGTACATGAAGAATATTTGGCTTTGCAAGGCTTCTCTTCCAGTGTGGAATAAGGCACCTGAAAAAAAGAAAGAAAAGATTCTTATCTATAGATAGATCTATTTTGTTCTACGTGACACATGTAATGTAAGTAATCATCTGCATAAGAAAGAAACAAGATGTTGTAAGTGTTTGTAAAGACATTGATGTGGGACCAATAATTGGTTTTTTGCTTGTTTAATCAACTCTGCATGCTGGAGAAATTATATTAATACTTTTGTGCTAAACGATACCCGAGGCATAAAATTACATAAATGAAACAGAAATAAAAGCGCATAGATTTTCATAACCTATGGTGCAATTACTCATGTACAAAGTATTGATTTATTGTGTCTATCTGTGCCTAAAAGTGCAGGAGCAAAAGTAATTGCAAAAACAAAAACCAAAAAAAAAAAAAGAAAGAAGCAAAACAGGAACGACAATCTCCTTAACATAATGAAGAACGGACTCGATATAAAGCGTGTATATAGCATTGGGTATTTTTTCCACAAACTCTATTAAAGTGCACAAAGTTCTACGAACATTTCTGATTTTTGTAAGGATAATTTCTCATCAGTGTCATATCATCAAATAAAAAAACAAGGCCTATGATATCACAGATGGGTTAAAGACCGTCGTAAATCTTATGTGTAATAATTGCAAAATGCATTTAGTTGTGTAGAATCGTAACATTACAACTGTAAACATATTTTTATGTATCTCTTTAATTGGCTAGTGAATTTAGTTGGCCAGTGAACCTTAAGTATTAAGATGATATTGCTATTGTAATGTGTTTGAATGTCTGAAGAAATAAAATTGGGAACTTACAGCTTGAAATGTCTAGAACTTGTCAGAAAATTTTCAACCTAGAGTAATAGTTTCATTGTTAATCTGGTTTTTTGTTTCGGACATGACACAGTACTTTATGTGCTGCTATTTCGTTTTTCTGCTCTTTCGTTTTCGTACGGTCATGTATCACGCATGTATACATAATATCTATTATATATATATTTGGCTAACAAAATTGAGTGTGCGTGTGTGTGATCCGTTATCGCTATAGTTATGCAGTCTGTTATTAAGAAGATTTGGAGTAGTTTTTGGAAATAACACGAAATAACAGTTATTTGATATCTTATAATAGTATCAATGAGCTTCAGGAGGTATTTAATTAGCACTTAATACCACGGTAGTTAAATGAGCTTCTGAGCGGAAACAGATGGTCCATTTTCTCGGAAAAGAAAGAAAGACACAACACACACACACACACACACACACACACACACACACACACACACACACACATATATATATATATATATATATATATATATATGATTATTTTGTATAATAATCATTATGTTCATTATGCTTCACACAATTTTCTTGAGGGAGACATTATATTCTAATGCTTGATTTATCAATGTTGACAATATAGTGTAATAATACGATTTGAATAATGCTGAAAAAAGAACAACTCGACATGCTAGTCCTCAGAAGAGACACGGGATGCCTAAAGAGTGAACATACAAGTACTAAGATACAAAAAAACAATTAGAATTACCAGCCAGTATAGCACTGAAATGAATACAACAAAGCCAGCTGTTCACGCGTTCCGAATGTATATGTATGAATGTATGTATATATATATATATATATATATATATATATATATATATATATATATATATATTACATTTATATAAATATATTTATAAACCCTTTTAAAAAAGTTTGGAAATCTGATTTCAGTTGTAAATTTCTCCGGTTTGTAAGCACTATACAATACATGCTTGATATCAATGGAAAGAGTATTACATTTTCTATAAAATGATATCCTACTCATTATGATTGTGCCATCATGTAAAGAACTGTACTCAAAAGTGTCTGATAAGGTCTGCATTGAAAAGTTGCAAAACGAACAAGAACTGTCCTTATGAATGAGAATGGTAGTGAAGAGTACATAAAGAACATGTTCTTTTGTGTTATGTATTTTGTTCTCAACTGGTCAGCCATGAAGGCAAATTTCAATAGACATGACTTCACATTCAAGTTTTCAGTGGTGGCATGCCAGGCAATTTTGATAGCTCATCAAATTTTATGGTTGTACACCATGGCACTTGTAAAGCAATGTTCAAAAACCCCGCGCCATAGGGCAATTTTAAGCTGAGATGCTTCAAAAAGATGATAACGCAAAACCACATAGAGAGAGACATTTGCGCAACTTTCTCGAGAGAGAGAGAGGGCATCATTAGAATGGACTGGCATGCATGCAGCCCCGACCTCAACCCCATAGAACATTTTTAGGGTCAACTTGGCCGAGCTGTGGGGAAGCGGGTCACAAATGCAACGACATATAGGCAGGACTCCGTCAGATACTGGTTGACGCCAATCAACAGCATGAGGACACGGTGCCAGGCGGTGATGCAAGCACTTGGCTCGTCCACAAGATGCTGAGCCCCGATCATGTTAATTGACAAGATAAGGACAAAGTAAACATAAAGTAAACACAAAAAACGACAAAATAAATACAAAATAAAGATGAAATTCCAATAAAATCAAAACCATGCCATTTCACCTCTTTATGTCTTTGTTACGGTTAATGTGGCGAGGTTCTCTGAGATGAAATGGTTTGAGTCATGATCGGTTTTTTTTTTTTGTGGTGTGTGTGTGTGTGTGTGTTTATCTGTTTGGTTGAACGCATACATGTTTCACTCCATAAAAAATGTTGATGTTACAGTAAATGAACACCAAAAAATAAATGGGGAACTCACTCATCACGAGGAAACTGCATTACGGACGTCAAAAATTGGGCCATTTTGCAGCTTTTCAATTCTGACTTTACCTCATATTTGTAAGCACTGCACCTCCATGTATACGATAATCATAACAAGTATGGTATCATTTTAAAGAGAATTAAACAATCTTTCTGAGGTACTAAGCACAAATGAATCATTTCTAAGGAAAGGTGAGAAATGATTGATCAAACTCAGATTTCCAAACGTTTTTTGAAGGGTTTATGTGTGTGTGTGTGTGTGTGTGTGTGTGTGTGTGTGTGTGTGTGATTGCGTGTGTGTGGGTGTGGGTGTGTGTGTATGTAGGTATGCATTAATACCTAAACAGTAGAAAGCCCACAAGTTCATTGGAGAGAATTTTGAGGAAAAAAGCATACATTTACAAATGTCAAAGAGGAGTTTGGACGATTTCCTGTGTCTGCATCACTTCGAAAGGATTCTTCAAAAATGATGGTCAGGATTTGTTGCTGTTTTTTTTTTTTTTTTTTTTTTGGGGGGGGGATTTAAGCCGTTCGTATATTCAGATGTATATATATATATATATATATATATATATATATATATATTATACGTTTGAATATATATTACATATATTATATGTGTAATATCAACTTATGGTACATGGAGTACAAAGACATTTTATGGCATATGATATGACTACAACTTTTCACAAGAATATTTTATTTTATGATAGCTGGTATCAAAGCGGAATTGCATTTTCAAAGTCATTTTCAAGAATGGCAATTTTATTTCCACAAAAGAAATATTCGCTCAACTTTAACGACAGATTTTTTTTTTCATAATAGTTTACTACCCCCCGCTATCCCAAAATAATGGACAAGCAATTATATGGTATCATGTACAAAATTTGATTATAGATTATTCGAAATTTCTAAGAAGAGGATAGGAATAAGAAATCAGAAAAGATTTACTGATAGATATTGCAACTAAACAATTTTATAGATTGTCCCGATAACAACAATTGTTTTATACATTAGGAAAAAATAATGACGCATCATTTGATTGGACGAATATATCTAAAAGAAACCTATGTTATTGTAAAGAAAACAAATTAAAAGAATTTAATTCTAAGATTTTTGTTTATTATTAACAGTAAAAAATATATATATAGATGATATCAAAACGGATGGAAAATGTCAACATCGCGGTGTAGATGAAGATAATCTACGTACGCTTTTTGAGTGTAAATTAAATAACTTCTACAATGCCAATTCTATATCTGCTAAGTCTCAATTGGTGTATCTCCATCTCTCTCTCTCTCTCTCTCTCTCTCTCTCCATCTCTTTCTCTGTGTGTTCTTCTTTCTCAGACGCACTTTCATGATGAGAGTCTACACATAGACGTGTTGGTGTGCCAAAAGCCCAAAGCACGGCAAAAATCACTGACAATAGTGTTGTATGATTATTATGATATGTGAATATGGCATTAGCGTTGTTTAGTCATTTGTGAGAATTTTTTCCTTCTTTCTGTGACATCCTATACTCATTTACTCCCCTTGCCCTCCCCCCTTCCCCCACCCACACACGCACTCACAACACACACAGATACACACGAAGAGAGGGAGAGGGTGATGAGGTGGGGAAGGAATGTACAGTTAGAAATTGAAAAAAATCTTGCTGGCAATGTCAATCATTTTTTTTTTTATTGTTTTCCATTTCAGTTTTTCTCACGAATTGTTTGCAGATAGCTCTTATAGAAATTGGCGTATAGTGTTGTCATCGTTACCTCTCCAGTAATCAAGGAAAATGATATCCAGTATGTATGTGAGTATGTGCTGTTTTTTTTTGTGTGTGTGCTCATGTCTGTATGTGTGTGATGTGCGTGCGTGTTCATGGATGTGTGTGCAACAAGCAAATAACGACTCCTGTACGCCAGTCTGTTTGCATGGTAGCACCCGTAGAACCAGTCATTGCAAATGGTCGTGTTTGCCGCTGCCAATGAAACAACGAGCAATTCGACCCTTCAGAAGCCAAATCCAAACACGTCCACACATGATTGTGATGTACTACTAGAGAAATCAAGACAAAGTGGGCGCAAATGTAACGGAGAGGATAATAAATTATGGATACGATCAAAGATCCTACACTACGTACAATGTGTCAAGACTGGCAAGAGGTCCAGTGAGGCCTCAATGACGGGAGATTACCATAAAACTGTTTGGATAGAAAGAAAAAAAAAAACTATAATCGCCTCGATGAACAATATCCAAGACATTCAAGTCGCGTCTTGTGTGTGGACGAATAAGAGCAAATTAACGGAATAAACAACTAACAAATTGCTCATACCACCATGTGTTCGCAGCGCTGATCAACTCTTGCATCTGCTTTTAATAATCATCGTCAGTCATTCACGCTGGAATTTAAGAAAGCAAGTCGCGGAGGATGCTATGTCAGGGACTACATTCAGTGAGGACCGATTCAGCCGTCGATTCTTCGCTTTCGGACATATACAGAGTAGCAACATATTTTTACAAGGTTAGTGTTAGTACATGGCTTGACTAAAGAAACTTGTATGCATTAGTTCATGACTTCATTTCACATGTTTTCATACCGTTTGTGGTTCATTTTCGGTCATTCGCTAGTGATACCAATGCCAATGAAGATCACATTTGTATCGCTGATATGTTTTGTTGTACATGCTCATGTATGGCACCAACAATGTTACATGCATGTGTATGTATCTGGATGTGCAGTGATAATGCAGGAACCAATAAATCAAATCAAATCAAATCAAATCAAATCAAATCAAATCAAATCAAATCAAATCAAATCACATTTGCTATCCGTAGCGCAGGTCAATGAACAAGAGGTTGGAAACCATGCATCATCGCCCAACTTGGTTTGCAAAGAAATCTCATTTCCGTCTAATCATACGATTATTTCAGTGGAACTTGAAAAAGTTCATTCTGAAGGCGTCAGAAAGACAGAACTTGTAAACCTTTATCTTATTTTGTTTTGCTTTTTTTTTCCGTCGATGACATTGTTCTAATCTATAGGAAAGTTAACAAAATCATCTCAAATGAATCAATATGAGCAACTTGTTAAAGAATACAACATATTTGATTCAGACCCGTATGTTTTGACAGCGTCCTGCACTGCACACGCTGACCATTTCTACACCTGAATATAAAATTTACTTCAACTCGAGGAAACCATTTCAATATGCTGTGGCCTGTGTAGTAAGATATACAGGGTTGATTATACAATACTTATTTCGCCACCAGAAAATAAACAATGCCTGTCCTGAACCGCAGAATAACTCTATAACTCGTCAGTGTATGTCCTCATTGTATAATAATGGCCCCACCCATATGGGTACTTCAAATCCCCGGTTAGACGGTGAGTGTTCACAAAGTCCCTCATTACCCATCAAAAATCGCTCATCACAAAATTTTTTATCACAAAATCATTTGTACGATATGATTTGAATATTTATTCAAATTCATGAAATTCTACCGTCGAGATGTTTCCATTGCAACTGATTGCCAAATTGCCCTGCATCGACGTAAATAAGCATTAAAATGATCAGTGTTTTAGTAGTAGCCATGATAAAAAAAAATCATGGGCTTACATACTCGAGTACATACTTCAGTGCTTATTTACGTCGATGTAGGGCAATTTGGCAATCAGTTGCAATGATTTGAATATTATTCATTGAAAGATCCACGCTCTTTTGTGTGTCTACGATTCTGTGTGTGTGTTTGTGCGTGTGCGTGTGTGTTTGTGTGTGTGTGTGTATCATTTTTCTCCACCATTATTATTCACTTTTGTCATCCTTGCTATTACGGATGGAGTTTTAGGGCTCAGTTCAATTGTAGGTATGTTATATTTTGTAACATACGTCATAATTCACTTTGTACTTGATGCATTTCCTAGACATTCTTAAAATAATTCCATTCCTGACAATCAGTTATGGGTGTCCTTTTGTTTGATAGAAAAAAAAAACTACAATTCAAATGATTAAAAAAAATGGTTAAAAAGGCAAACCATCAGTCGCCCGAACACACAAAAAAGGCAAACACAAACAAATTATAAGATCAGATTACGTAGAGTATGGATGAGACAATTCATGTAGAAATGAAACTTTTACATCTTGTTAATCGGTGAAGGTACCTGTTTTGGACAACCAGTGATCGCGCTTGTGGACCTGCCCTCATCTAATTTCCGTCTTTCTCCCCAACCCCTCATCTTTATAACATTTAGTGAAGTCGTGTGACAAAGAATGACATTAGATAGGGCATACGTACAATCATCAACTGTTATATCTTAAACAGCTGGACGTTTGAAGCCTGCACCGTCCATATCAAAGAGTTCGTACAAAGTTACAAAACCACTGTCTGTTAATTATCTTTGATTCACACATATACACTCACCAAAAAAGGAAAGTAAACACTTTTTTTTAATTCATATTTTTCATAAATGATTTTGAAAGAAATCATTGTGTCATATACCATATTATTAAAGTTTATTTAATTGGCTATCAACCTGGTAGGTTTTTACAAAGGGAAACTTAACGCATGAGTGAACACATTCGTTTTTGTCCTCCAAGGTACAGAAGTAAAAATGTGCAGAAATTGACGTTTTGACATTCATTTGCAAATGCTCTTCAAGACAGCAATGATAACAAAAGACCAATTTAACGCAATGAGATACATGAGACAAAATTAATTCAAGAATCAAATATTATTTAAAATTTTCTTGATTTGGAATAACATTTCAAATTTCTACCATCTTTGTTATCATTGCTTCTTCTCTTATGTCTTCTGAATATGGATTTGACAGAAGATTCTTCATTTTCCTCCATTATTTTTAGCCTTTCTTTATCTTTGGAGGGTTACAGAGACAGTCTAGAGATTATAAGTTGATTTTTTGCAAATTTAATTTGCATTTTTTATTGTGCTGAATTTGCCTTTTGTTCTCATTGTATATGGAAGAGAACATACGCATGAATAAAAACTTGTCCATTTTTGCAGATGTTACTTTTGTGCCTTGAAGGAGAAAACGAACGTGTTTGCTCATGCGTAAAGTTTCCCTTTTTATTGGCTCACTAGGTTGATAGTTAATTAAGTTACCTTCAACATGGTATATTGAATATTAATATTAACCGAATAATCAATGAGAAAAACGAACTTGAAAAAGTGTTTACTTTCTTTCTTTCTTTCTTTCTTTTTTGCTGAGTGTATGAATAAACACACACAAACACACATATACTCACACGATATCCATGGCAAAAAAAAAAAAAAATATGAAGACATGCAGTTTATCAAACGCTGTATACTAGTATTGAGAACTTCCACCATTTCCACTTTATTCTGCACTAGACGATTTTTCAATCTCTGGAACAGTTGAAAGGTTGAAACATTTAAAAAGCTGCAAACACACACGACGCTAATTGACCGATGTCATCCGTACTATCTGTAGAAAAGTAGAATGGCCTTTTATTGTTATGAGTAGGTCCCATACAAGATGAAGAGTGAAAAAAAGAGAGAAGTAATAGTGAAAATGAAAGTTTTCGTTGTTACCCGTTCTCTGTTTGTTGGCTTTCGGCCTGTAATATCTTTCGCACAATTTCCATTCATTATTACGGAAAATGAACATGATATTATGGAAAGGAAAGTCATTTAGCACTATAAATGTAATAAAACATTGAATTAAGTCATTATTATGACTCATATTTTTACGTTTCTCATGAAATACGTTCTCATACAGACTTCCTTAACTATCGTGATGTCTATCACATGCATGTTTCTTTTTACGCCGATTCCTATTTGCGGCGGGACTCCAGTAATTTACTGCAAGACAAAACCAAAAGCATGCGAGTGAACACCATTACCTATACTATCTATCGCTAGATAACAAACTGTCATACCGCCCCCACAACATCTCCCTCCCCAGGATAATCGAGATGTGGTTTAATGAGTGGAGGGAATATTACTCCTACTGTCGCGACTGTAGTGTGTGTAAAGGTGAACCGCTGTCCTGTCACGTGACAGGGCCTTGCTTCCCCACCAACTCTCACGTGATCTCGATATGACAGCCAAGAGAGTGTGGGAAGTGTCTTTACCACGTGACTACCATGCCGCATATTGAGGCGTTGAATGGAGATTAAAAAAAAAACCAAAAACACACAAACACGTTTTATCGGTCACATGTTTTTCATTTATCGTAATCAAATAACTTCGCTTGAAATATTATAGAGTGGAAATTTGGTTGCCTCCTACAGCTGTACACAATATTTATGAGTTGCACTAAACAACACTTCTATTAAACATGATAGAATTGAATGATATCAATGGAAAATAATTGTCGAATTCAACGTCAAATTTATGGCAGACTGACGAGGGAGAGTGTTGCCCGACTGTGTAGCGCATTCAGCCTTTTAGATTTCTCATCATTGCAGTTTGCCAATGTGTTTTTCGCTTTTTTCGCGATTTTAATAATTAAAGACACTAGTTCAGAGCCTGATTGCTCGATTTTAGAAATTGTCAAGCTCTTTCTTTAAAGACATGACCAAAAAAAAAAAACCACACACACACACGTTCTTTAAAAAAAAAAAATATTACATCAACATCAGCAGAAGATCTATGAACAAAATAGTGTTACAGTTCTGAGTTTGATGGTTCAGCCCTACTCTAAAACTACTGTTTAATTATTATGTAACGGGAATCGTTGAGTGAGCTTGGTAAATTCGTTAACTCAAACAATTTCACTCTTCTTCTAAAGATGTGAAGGCTTTAAGGTTTAATCCCATTTTTCATTGATTCAAGTTTTGATTAAAGAAAACAAGAGAGTTTAAAGAAGAAATGTGTTACCATAAAACTCATTTTTAGAGACATTACGAAACAGTTCCTTTATTGAACTCTGGTTCTCCAAAATTACCAACGTGAGATTCGTATAATTTTACAACACGTATACGTTGTTAATATATAACATGGTCTCACTCTAGAATCTTCGCCACAAGAAAGAAGTATGGGTGGGAAAAGCAACTTTCTCATTTTTTAAGACATAAGTAATTATGATGACGTCGCTGTCGCTGCCATTTTAATCGTGATTGATATTATACTGCTGTCATTATTCTACAAGCAATCGAGGAATGGGTATAATCTGCACTTCTACCCCTTTTTCCCGGATGATACCATATCACTTTTGTTTTTTTTATGTTGTATCATAAGTTTTGAGAACATGCATTCTAAAAAAAAAAAAAATATTTATATACTTTTGAAACAAATGTAGAGACTCAAATGTAATTTTCAGTTCGAATGTAAGCATGCATAATTCTTTTTTTGGTGAGCAGAGTTTTGGGAGTATCTAGAATTTTCTTAAATCTGGCACAAAGGACCTAGCATTATCATTTTTTTTTTCATTCACCCAAGACTTGCAGATGATTTAGCTGATTTACTATCTGATTAAATGTTTCCCGAAGGAGGATGATTTTCATCGTCTAATGTAAAATGACTACAATGGGCCTACTTGCTTTTGCAATATACTTCTTCCGTAGATGTGAAACAACCAAATACTTACGAATGCTGCAAGTCTTGGGGTGAATGAAAAAATTTTAATGCTAGGTCCTTTGTGCCAGATTTAAGAATTTTCTAGATACTCCCAAAACTCTGCTCACCAAAAAGAGAATTATACATGCTATGCACATGATGATTATTATATAAACAAAGGAGACTTGATTTACAATTATGTTATATTCTATATAACTTACCAAAATGGAAAAAAATAAACCGTTATGAGGGGAGCTTTTTTTTTTTTTTAATAATGTCAATTGGTGTGTATGGGAGTGTGTGGTTAACACCCAGACAATGGCCCTGAACAATGTCCAGGGTTTGAATGCTCTATTACATATTCATGAGAAATTCCACTATCACAGTTACATGTGTAGTTTTTATACATTGGAGAAAATGTAGTGTATGCAAACACATGAAAACATGTGCGTAATACTTTTTTCATGTGCATACATTTTGTCATTTACCATGAATTCAGACTAGCAGTCCCCAGGGCAATCCATCATGAAAGCATTCATGTGCCTTTGAGCAAGAGTCGAGAAGCCTAGTCAGCAGAGCTCTGAAAAGGTGGTATTCATGGTATTCATGTCTATTGTTCAGGGTCATTGTAAGCACACACTCACCTACACATCACTGGTTCCTGTGTAAAGTTCAATTTTGTTGACAAAGGGTTCAAATTTGACCAAAATCTGGAACTTAACTTTCAAATCAATCATGGATTTAATGAAACTAATTCATGCTTTCATATTCAAATCACCTCCAACTAATAATTGTACACTATTCAGCTATCACTCATATCAATGACAGTGTTATCTGATATATAGTTTTCGAACTATTAAAGATCAAAAGTGGGAAATATTTTTGTAACACCTAGTAATAGATCTTAATGTCAACACAGAGCTGAAAACAATTTCACTGTTTTTCACCAAGGTAAGTTGTAGGTCATCTCACTTCGATTATAACATTAGATAACTTCTGTAAATTCTGTAGCAGTGCTGCCATGGTGGCGCGTTATCAAATCCATTTAATCATCGGTGCAAACAACTCGCAACTTGCCATAAAGTGTCACGACATCACCAGCGAGACATGTCTCCATTCCTCGATGTCGTTTGATTACATTATCCATCTCCGTAAAACATTCATGTTATCTCGTTTGTAAATCATAAACCGTCTCTCTCAAGTATTCCTGTTAGATAACACGTACTTATGATTCATATATATATATATATATATAAATATACATACATACATATTATATTCATCTCTCTCTCTCTCTCTCTCTCTCCGTATATTGTCTCATGTCTTGACGCTGATTACTTTCAAGAACTTTGAACTCGTTCATTCAAGCCCTATAACATTCATAATATGTCCGCAATAATCACTGGATGTGTAATAATAAAATAACCCTATCACTGCAAAAAGATCGGTGTTAGATTTAACACCATCTAATGTGACACCGATAAAGTGTCAATAGAGAACCACATCGACAGGTGTATATATATTGTGATGATATTGTAAAGTGTTCACCTGACACTTTGAGGTGTAAATTTGACACTGTAGCTGGTGATATTTTTGACACTGCGCTGGCACTAATTCACCAATGACATTACATTGTGTTGATTTGACATTGCTGGTGTTGATTTCAATGGTATAACACCCTCCCAAAGGAATTAGGAGACCACACCAACTGGTCTTACTGGTCTTACTGCGGTGTAATTAATGTGTTCACATTTTTTTTTTCAAAACTCAAGTACTTTAGCGGTAAGTTCTTGTTCGTCTTGTTGAAGTTCAAAATCAACAAGAAGAACAGGAATTCCTATTTGAAAGTAAGTTTTATTTTTTGGTAGTGACACCCGGAGGTATTAATTTAACGCCACAACTGAGCACCGGAAATTTAACACCAGCTCGTGTTTCATATCTAACACCCAACTTTTTGCACGGTGTGAATTGACTGAAATGCATTGATTACGTGGATCGGTACAAAATACACAGACGTTTGATGTGCTTTTAAGATTCAAGACGTGCAGACTGTTTTACCTCTGTTATTACCAGTGACCAGTGGTGACCAGGGTCACACCTATAGTTCGTAAATAGGGAGATTGGTTATTACGAATGTTCGTTAATCCAAAAATGAAATACTAGTAGATGCCGTTGTTTCAAAGGTAGGAATTCCTACATCAGAAACAATGTGCACCATTTATTCAGCTTCGCTCTACTGTTAATGATCATGCCTTATATCAATTGATTGCATATTTACTATTTACAGATGAATCACCCCTGGAAAATTGTTCGGGTATAGTTACCTGAATCTTATCGTTGGACGCAAATAGTGACGTCACAGACTACCACGCTCCTTTATTGCACAAATATTTCATGTAGTTTTTAACTCATATCGAAGTCGTAATTAATTGGGGCTATCAACTACCACGATCGACATTTTCTGAATTATTCCGTAAATATATCTTCCGCATGAATGGTTGATAAGAAGATTTTACATTGATTCATAATTACAACTGTACTTTGAGGTAGATATCCTCACAGCCGGTGTCATAAATACGGTCGTAATGAAATAAGCCATTCCAGCTCAATTCCTTTTCCTTCTTTTTCTGTTTCATTTATAGCAAGATATAGACGACGAAAACAAACAAACAAAAAAGCACACACACTCACCCACACACCGTGATCAATGCTGGTATACGTGTTAAGTTGAAAGTGCAGTTGTAGCTGATGAACCTACCTAGATTTCTATATCAGTCATGGGAATGGTTAAGATAAGCGACGAACGTGCCCTGTAAACATGGTTCTTTCGGTTGACTTACAAAAGCGGAATGCACGCCGCGGGGGAAGCAGTTGGGATTCGAACACCCAGCTGATCAGAGCGCCATTGATTCGTGCGTCGGGAATCCGGATGGTGAGGACTTCCTTTGGCTGAAATTTCCCTTTGATCCAGTGATTGTTCGCCGTGTCTTGCCCATCCCCCCTTCCCCCTTTGTTTTCTTGAGCGAGCCCTTTTCATCGTCTGGAATTTGGTATATTCTGTTTACCATACACGCCGTTCGGATCTTTAAATTCGGAAGACAAGCACATTGTTCACAAACGATAACAGAACACAACGTGTTTGTAATCGCTCTTTTTTTTATTTCTTGTACTTTTACTATAGAAAGAACACCGGTGCATGCTTGCCTTTTCTTCATGAAACTATGCTTCTCCTGTGATGCCAGCGATTGTACGCTCTTGTCATCTGAAAAAAAGCATAAGTTTTATTTTCCATCGCAAAAGACCGCAGAATGCGGGAGAGCATGCCATCGCTAAAGCAGAGCACCAGCAAAACTTATCAGAGTCCTTACATTTCCTTGCTGTAAAAAGGTGAGTTGCGCTAATGAGTAGAAGCTCGAAAGCTCCTTTATTGCCCTATTTTATCTCGGTCTTCTTTTCTCTTACTTGTCCTATTTCCCTCATCTTCTCCTTCTTTTCCTCATCAACATTAGCGGTATATTAGCCTTCCTCCTAATCGTTGTTACTTACCTTGAAAATAGATCGGGTGTTAACTCTAACACAAACCAGTGTCAATAGAGGACCACACCGACAGGTGTAGAAAGTGTGTTGTGATGGTGTTGAAAAGTGTTTACCTGGCACTTCGTGGTGTTAAAGGCATAATTTACCATTTGCAGATGAAACAAAAACCCAGCATTAGTGCTTTAAATGTAATAGTTCTAAAATGTGAGTTAGGGATAAAAACAACCACTGTGAAAATTTGAATCAGTAAAATGGATGTTAAGTATAGTTGAATATACAAAATGTGAACAATAGCTATAATAAAAATGTTTCCAGACTAAACCGTCTACAGTTACGGTTTACTGAGAAAAATGCTGACATCTCCTTATATTTTAGGCTTCATTGCACAAATTTTATATGGGAGGGTGTTTTGTGGTACAGCAGACCTACATATTGCATGAAAAGCGATATCTTGAACATTTTTCAAATCACTGTTCCCAAAGGTAAACTGGACCTTTAATTTGACACTGTATAGCTGGTGGTAGACACTGCACTGGTGTTAATTCAACGATGACTCTACGTGGTTTTGACTTGACATTGGTGGTGTCATTTTTAATGGTATAGTCCTAACACCCACCCAGTGTGAATAGGAGATCACACCAACTGGTGTTACTGTGGGGTAAATGTGTGTGTGTGTTTTTTTTTTTTTTTTTGTCTTTTTTACTTTATCGGGAAGTTATTATCCGTCTTGTTGAAGTTCAAAATCAACAAGAAGAACTTATAACCTATATTAAAAAGAAGTATTATACGTTGAAATGACACCCGGAGTTGTTAATTCACATCACACATGAGCACCGAAAATCTAACACCAGCTCGGTGTTTCGTATTCAACACCCGACTTTTTGAAGTGTATAATGTGTGTGTTCACTGTCCCACAGATAGTATCCGTATTATGTACGCTGACGGTATGCGTTGTAAATGTTATAATTTTGTACATTGCAGTTTCCTTGAAGATACTCCTATCCCTACAGGTAAAGAAAAAAAGAGATAGGTCTATCTGTAAGTGTATGGTAAGGACTATATCGTCTGTTGAGAATGAGAAGGGCTTTAAGTTGTCTCGAACACTATGGGTTTAGTGACAACTTAACGCCCTTGTACTTTCATCTGAGATTCAAACAGCACATTACATACACGAGAAGAAAATATAATTCGTCCTCATTAGTGAACGGAGATATTCAGAAAATATTAGATTGAAGAGCAATTCGGCACCTCAGGGAAAATTGTAGAATAATAAATCCACAGAATAGAAAGAAAGAAAGAAAGATAGATAGATAGATAGATAGATAGATAGATTGATAAGTAGATAAATGACTGCATGAATGAATAAATGAATAGATAAATAAATGAAAACATAAATAAATAAATAGATAAATAAATGCTGGACTTTAAGCCAAATACTATTTCACTTCAAATTTTATCCTGTCGTATTGGCACAAAATAACAGTCGCAAACAAAAAGAATCAATTTAGAATTATCTCCGCATTGCTCTTTTCAAACTTTTCTACCCATTTTATCCACCTGCAGAGTCATATGGATTAATTTCTTTGTGTAATATTTGATTGAGATTGATAGATAGACCTATCTATATATATATATATATATACATACATACATATATACGTAGAGAGAAAGAGAGACAGACAGACGGACCGACTTGCAGATAAACACTTATAAATGTATGGGGGTTTTTTTTAATAAGGAATATCGCGGTGTAAAGTGGTCCATTTCTTTATGTAAAATTCTTACGTTCAAGTAATGATAGGATAACCTCTCAATATAGAACTTGAATAATTTGATCCCCAAATAGGCTAAGAGCCATTTCCAAGCATTTTAAAATAAATCCATCATCAGACAGTAAACACAATTAATGACGCACGGGTCTGCGTGTGTCAGTAAGAATTGTGTGCATAAGGTTATTACGGACAGACACTTTTTTTTTTTCAAAGTAAGGAATATCACGGTGTAAAGTGGTGTATTTCTTTATATAGAATTCTTGTATACGTTCAAGTAATGATAGGATAACCTTTTAATATAAAACTTGAAGATTTTGATCGCAAATGGGTTAAAGGCCATTTGCAACCGTTTCAGAATAAATCCATCAGCAGACAGTATACACGATTTAATGATGCACGGGTCTGAGTGTGTCAGTAGGAATTGTATGCATAAGGTAATTATGGAATGCTTACCCCACAAGGCGAAGCCGAGTGGGTTAAGGCTAAATTCCATACCGCATATACACCATTCCTTCTGACGCAGGAAAAGACACGTAGGCCATCTTTTTGGCTTGCCATATGAAATCATGAATCAGTAATTGCTGATGCATGAAAATTTTTACTGATGTATTTTACTGATGCGCGAACATGTTTACTGCGTCTTTCGCCTTTGATCAAACGTGATGCCAGTAAACAAAAGAAGAAAATGATACACGGATCTCGACCAATGAGATTGCAGGATTCTATCTACCAGTTCTATAATGCAAAACGAAAGCTTTTCATCTGTACTTCCCCTTCAGCATAAAATGGAATATTTTTGAAGTTATGATTAAGAATATTCCATATTCTCCTGATGTTTACTTGGGTTTTGCGCAGGTTTAATCGCAAATAATTCAACATGACCCCCCCCCCCCCCCAAAAAAAAAAAAAATCAGTTAACTCATTCTTGCTGTCAAATTCTTCACTTCGAACGGATGCTCTTTAGTGAGGACATTCCTGTGATTATATAGGTCTAGTTTTCTCCTGCATGAAAGGAATACGGGAAAGATTGAAACCGATTGGAACCGGATATGCTTATAGCCCACAATACTTTGCAGACGTCGCCCACCACAGAACTTCCCTATGATTGCATGGTGGTGTTCATGGTTGATGTAAGCTATTTATAATTTACAAAAGCCTTTCAGATTAGTCGTCCCTGGGTATTACATATTTATTATATACCGTGAAGCGATGAAAGTTTTAGGCACCTGCATTGTTTCTTTGCATGCACAAGCTGCAGCACGAAGCGAACAAACATAAAAACACCACCATCACCAACACCATCACCAACACCACCAACACCAACACCAACACCAACACCAACAACAACAACAGCTGATATTTCTCTTCATATCGTCACATCCAGGACACGAGGTTTCGTTGTCCTTGCCTCTCTTTTTTTAGCATCACTACCGAACGCTGATTACTCAGTATATAAAATACTACCGGCTGATCACGACTAAACAATGTCTAGCTGAGCAGTAATTTTCAAAACGTGACGTGAGATTAATACCTCTTCTCTCACAGTTCTGCATCATCGTTAATTCATGATTTCATGAGATGATGTGATGTGACATAATATCATTCCTATAAGAGAGTGTATACTATGTGCGTGTGCCGGACAGTAAAACGACGAGCCTGTGGATATCATGCCTAAATGTACCTATGAAAGATATACATTGAGAAAAGTCCATAGTGAATTCCGTAAATAGTGGCTTCAGACAATGATACTATACGAACTTATTTGTCATCCGTTTTTCAGGAACCTGATGTAAATCTCCGTCTGTATACATTTACTAAATACATTTTTTCCTATCCTCAAACCTCTGTCGAGATTTTTTTCTTAAAATAAATTTCCAATGGTCTAGAAACACCCGACAACCCTCTGCAAGCAGTTTCTAAAATTGAATACCTTGTGGTTAACGGTAACTCAAATCAAATGATCAATGATGAATGGGTTTCCCAGTTGTAGTCACCTAAACATGCCTAAAAATGGATGTCCAGGGGTGGTTGCTAGGAACGCTTCCCGCGCGCTGTGTGCTCAACCTGTCAAACTCATACTCAGTCATTTAGATATACGTTGCACTGGGAGTGGTGGTGGCCGATGGAGACGGAGGAAGGTGATGACATTAAATGCTGCAGTATTGAAAACTGAACGTTACCTGGGTCACTTAAACATGGATTAAAGTTTATTAAGTAAATTTCTTCGTTTCCTCTCAGGCATATCATTCTTCCATGTTCTCCATGTGAGATATGTCTTTGGATGGTTACAGTTTGATATTGCGAAGTTTCGTATTTCTAGTTCGTAGTAAGCACCTTCTTTTCTTCATTTATTTTCTTTTTTTTTAATTACGAACAGAGTTTATTTAAGTTTTCATTTTTGGATGAACGAACCCCTTTTTTTAAATTACGAACAAAGTTTATTTGATTTTTCATGTTTGGATGAACGAACCTTTGAAAAAGTGCAGATCATTTCATTTTAGAAATTACGAAAATTTGGAATAATGAACGTCACCCGTTATACTTGGTGTCCTATGGATGACCCCGACATTATGTTACACTGAAAGATAATAACTTATAACATTGAATAATAATAATTGAAGGTACCTTTGATGCTGTAAAATGAACATGTCTCTCCATTGCAGACGGGATATGATGATAACAGTCAGTAGATTTTTTCTCCCAATTTTTATGTGTTTTCCCCCATTTTTTTTTTGTGCCTACTGTTATAAGTTGTTTAATTTATTCACCTTTGTTTGTTTCTATGGCCCGAATTCACGAAGGTGGTACAAATGAAACCATGGTCTAAACCAAGGACAAAAACCATGGAGCGCCAAGTGTCACACGGAATATTTCGTTACGAAATTTGTCATTTCGTCGACAAAATGACTGTTTCGTTAACGAAATTATCATTTCGTGGACGAAATGTTCATTTAGTTACAAAAGTTGTTATTTCTTTACAAAATAATCATTTCATCGACGAAATTACTGATTTCTTAGCGAAATATCCCATGCGACACTTGGCATTCCATGGTTTTTGTCCATGGTTTAAACCATGGTTTCATTTGTACCACCTTCGTGAATTCGGGCCAACATGTTTTAATTCTTACTAATTTCAATGTGGTCTGTATTCATAGCATACAGTCGCCTCTATTAAAAGCATGAGTAGTTCATCCGATCAAGAAAAACATTCATTATCACTTGGTTGAATTAAAGGATTTGTACACTGACAGTCGAATCCAGTATTCCAGCTCAGCCAGACCATGTGCAAGACAACAAGATGTAGATATGCGATAATTAAAATTATGTTGAATGAATCTGTCCCAATGTATCTTTGTATAACCAAGTGTGAGGGAAGGAAGTTATCGAATTAGGCTGAAAGGCAGCTTACATAAAGTCTGGAAAAGGAAACATGGAATGTATTAATCTAATAATTTCAAGGGACATTCCATTTTGATAATGTGATTAACCCGTAATCCGATAAGTTGCACGTCAACAAGCATGTCTATACGCTGCTCCTTATCCTAAAGATGTTCATAGCGTGGACGCATAAGCAGATTCCTTTGCTCAATCATTCCCACTGACTGACTGGTCTTGTTGACAGTATAATGAAGAGTACACATTGTACTGTTAATGCTTTCTTCACATTACCAAGGTCAAAGTTTTGCATGCCATGGTGGGTAATTGTAGCCAACTCGGTGTTCTCAACACGGCGTTTAAAACTCCCACATCAAGTCCAAGGGTATAATTTATATTACCACTATACAACTTTTACTGCGATTACCATTGAACTAATTTTTATTTATCTGTTTCGAAACCGTCCTTTTATAAATATGTAATCATATACATCTGCAAAGATAATTTCCAGTTTCTTCAAGGCAGTAGTCTGAATGGAAAATCAATGAAAAATCATGATGGTGTAAAAAAAAAATCGCTTCCAAATACAATGTCCTCAAAAGTACTTATCTTCTTAGCAAATACACTACAAAGTAACTCACTTAATGTTTGTTCGTGTGAGGCAAGACCACTTTTACCAGGTTATGCCGCCTGCTCTTTGCAATGAATGAAATGAAATGAAATGAAATGAAATGAAATGAAATGAAATGAAATGAAATGAAATGAAATGAAATGAAATGAAATGAAATGAAATGAAATGAAATGAAATGGAATGAAATGAAGTCAAAACAGTCAATAGTTAAAGTACAGTTTTGGCGAAAAAAAAAAGAAGAACGGGCAATAGCGTACAGGCTATACAGTCGAGGCCAGTCTTTTCAATGATATAGATTATTTGTAGCGTATTTACAATATTCACAGAAGCAATGATATATGTACGTATTTACAGGTTTTCATAGGGGATCATTTAACATTATTTGATAAGAGATACCTTCGTAATGATTTCCGAAAAGCGCTGGGTTTTGTGTTCATCTTTTTTACATCATATGGAAATCCTCTCCAAATTATACTGCCCGCATATGACATGGAGTGTTTACCAGTTTCAGATCTGATTTTTGTTGGTTTATAATTCATATTATCTTTTAATTCAGAATCATGCTTGATTTTAAGACAATAATCGGAGACATCGTGCGTTAAAGTATGATTGATTTGGTCAAACATTACAGTTCCAATTACAAATTGGAATACTCTACAAACATCTAGCATTTGTAAGCTATGAAATTGATAAAGGACCAGTATGCTGTCTAGGTCATTTGAAACAGATTGCACGCACTAATTTCTTTTGTAACAAAAATATAGATTGAAGGTATGAATGGTATGTACATCTCCAAACTTCTAGTCCATAAGACATACGCGGAAGGATAAGGGCGTTATATGATAATTGTAAGGTTTGTCTAGGCACAAGTTGTTTAATTCTAAATATTCCAATTGTTTTCCTCATTGAGGAAGAGACACACTCGATATGTTTTTGCCATGATAAGTTTTCGTTTATATTAACTCCTAGAAACAAAGTCGAAAGAATGAAAAGGGATATTTTACCTGCAGGTGTTGTGATTCTCTCACACACGGAACTTCCATTTTATGTCCTATCCGAGGGACAGCGTGTTTTGCCTCTTGCTAGAAGGGACGGTATGATTACACACACAACATTGCTCAGCGGGACTCGGGAATCGAACCCGGGTCCTTTGCATGTGGAGGCAGACGCACTACGTTACTGAACCAGATCACCGGTAGCGTGGAGTTACAAAAGACTAACCCGTTGAGGACGGTTTGATTTTGCTACAACACGCATTTCCCATAGACACCTGCCCGAGTATACTCGGGACTCGTCCTCAACGGGCTAAGATGGATTTCCATTAAACGCCACTCTGGCATAAAAGAATCAACAGTCCCCATCTGTTCAAAGTAACACTTGCCCAATCATAAAAATACAAAGATTAAATTGATAAAACTTGTTGTCTTCATCGTTTGTGATTCACCATTCGTGAAATATTGAAGGCTTTATTTTAACATAATTTGTATTTTTTTTTATATAAGGGATTTTAAAGGGTAAAGGTATGAATATGATTATCCATGTCGTATAAATCAACAACACTGGATGCACCTGATTGGGATATACATGTAGGTTAGGGCTGTCCGTGAACTACAGTTACTCAGTTTACTTTGCAAAATGCCTGACAACCTGGTCAGGGGCATCCAGTGTTTAAGTATTTTTGTGTTATTGTAATGATGAATTATTTTCAGTTTTGAATTTGGTTTTGTGTTGTATGTCTTCTTCTTCCAAAAAAAAAATAATAATAATGATAATAACAATAATGATAACAAGAAGGAAATATTACAAAGCTAAATTAACTTGGCTATCGATCTTGGACTATCTGTACTACATGTATTACGTTTGATGGCATGAAAGAAATTCATTACCGATCTTGTACGAACAGCCTAGAAAAGATATCATAACATCTTATACATTCACAATTAAAGGGTTCTGTAGCTATGTAAGTTGTTTTTTTTTTTTAAATCTACGACCGCAACACTCCACCAACAGCCGACGCTCAGCCCGCCTGCGAGCCCGCCTCCACCGACCTCTTCCATCTAGGTCCGCATTCTCCATACATAGCCCGCCTCTTCTCCGATCACGCTTCACTTCTGACGAAGGACAGTCAACCTGCCCGAAACGTCAAGTTCCTCGGTTCTCCTAGTTATTCTTATAACTAGACTTCTTGCTCTACTTTCACTAGCGCCTTTACTCATTGTTTCATTTCTCTTTCCTCTCTCTCTCTCTTACACTTTTGTCTGTTTCTACACTACTTATCTTTTCTTTTCTGTTCTCTTCTTTTTTCTTCTTTTCTTTTTATTTCTTCCTTCCACACAACCCAACGGTCCTTTTCAGGACCACTAGTTTTAATTTACACATTTCTTTACAGGTTATTTCTCTTGCCTTCTCTCCTCAGATCTACACTTTAACTTTATTTTAATTTCTTAATTTTGCATTTCTCCCACAGGAACCTTTTCAGGATTTAACTGTCATCGATTTCGTCTCCAATTTTTTTTTCTTCTCCTCCGCAGCATTTAATTCTAGGATCCACACTAGCTGTTCGCCGACTTCGTTCTCCTCTTGGTTTCATGAATCTTCACTGCTCTCCCCTATCTCCATGATTCTCCAGCATTCAACTCCTTCCTCTTCCTCTTCCCCTCTATTTCATCTTTCCTCTTCTAACGATGTCCGAACATCTTACTTGATTCTCACACTATTCTTCCTTACCACTCTCTGTGTTCCTTTCTCTACTGTCTCCACTAGTGCAACTTCAACTTCTAGCCCATTACTGTCTCCCACTCTTCACTTTTTGCCCTCCTCACAACCCCCATATGTCGCTTCCCTCTTCGTTTCTCCTCTTTCTAGGCTCTTCTGCCAAACAACGATCCGGTTAAGGACTACATACACATGGTGTCACCGCAAATCTTTCTTCCTAATTAACTTCACCATGCAAACCTTCAAACAACACATAATCTAATGTTGTTGTAGTGTCTTTCTCACCCCCCCCCCCTTATAATCCGAAGCAAACAGAAATGGGCTTTGGGGATTTGTTGTTCAATCTAGAAAAGTTTAACAACTAAAGCAGATGTTAAGCAAGGCACCGTGTTAATATGCTGTCTCATGTAGTTTTCCACCGAGGTGGCTTAGTGGAAAGGCGCACTTAGTTGTGGTGATGTTGCAGCAATTTATATTCCGGTGATAGGTTTCCGAGTAATTCTAAAAAGTAGAACGTCAGTTGGCACATTCGTCCATGCAGAGGTAATGATGAATGCTTGGTGAGGTATTAAATCTGATTCGTTGGAAAAATTAGACAAGAAGCAACAGGCGGATGGCTGTTACAATGGCGTCTGCAGTCGCGACAAGAATAGATTACTTACATCTAATTACAAAGATTTACTCATTACCTGTAAGAGCTCATTCAGCCCTGTACATGCTGTATAAGAGTTTGGGGGACTTCTCAGAATATCGCAGGCCACGAACATGCAATTTCCTTGATAGCTTGAGTAGTTATCGTTTAGAAGAGAGAGAGAGAGAAAACAGCTGAAAAAAACAATTTGATCATGGGAAACCTTGTCGTCACAGAAAGGGTTTCTGCTGTCTCTCATGACAATCTATTCTGTGATGACATGGATGAGTGAGGAGATAATTATATTCTTTTCTTTCCAATGAAACATTGTTTCATGTGTATACTGGATTTTTCTTTTGCTGCTAAACTGTGCAATGCTACGAAGAAAACTATAATTTTCCATGAAAATGATGTAGGTCAATAGGAACACGTACACGCACGCACACACACACACACACACACACACAGTCACGCACACACATGAAACCCACACGCCCAAACTGGCACCGTTTCTTTCAGTGAATTGACTGTTTAACAAAGAAGGACCGCCTCCAAAATGCCCGCATACCCCAATTGATATAAGCCAATCTGATAAAAGGGCCTCTCTGCATGGGGCGGTGGAACAGTTGGTATATTGGACTACTAAACAACATCTTCACCAAAGAAAAAGACTCTAACACGTAAAGAAGCTGCCGTATTCAACACCAATTACAACTGCACATATCCAGATGCACCTGCGTTGGGAGTGTTCGAGTTGGATCAGTCGAAAAAAAAAATCAAAACTATGGTGCTCTTCTTCAAGTTGTACGTCACAGTTTTATGCCTCTACAGCCTGTCGTCAATGACTGTTTCAACAAAATGTTTGTTCTGTTTCTGTTTAACCATCAATGAGCTATCATTCAAAACGCTCCGTAATTTTGTAAAAGTCGATTCTCCTTGATTCTGTGTTTTTCCCTGTGATGAATGAACGAAAAAGGTAAGTTTCCCTTCAGTTCTGACTGTGAGAATGATTTCAGTGATGCATTGTTTTAGGAATTCACTGTCGTGAGAAATACTTCTGAATGATTCATTTTATCCGCGATCAAAGGCCTTTCATACAGGAGTAAATCAAGCAGCATAATGTTGTTATTGTTGTTCTTGTGGGTTTTTTGTAGTGTTGTATGCATGGGCAACATTGAATTGAAGAGGAGAGAGCGTGTCGTGTTAAGGTATGTAGTTAGTTGTTTATATGAACTACCACTGTGTGAAACATATTAATTGTGTTTGTTAATGGGTGTTTTCGTTTGCGTGTGTGTGTGCGTGTGTGTGTATAAGTTTGTGTATTCAGAAAGGGATGTGTAGTCCCTCCAGTTCGTATAAATTATTTGAATGCTTTTCTTCTTTCACTATTTTGATTATGATGATTTGCGACTATCTCAGGAGAGTATTGTCATATTCTCTCTCCCTCTCGTGCGCGCGTTTCCACTCTCAAAGTCTCACCGGGTTGAAAAAGAAAGATGAAAATATATCGAAAGGACGTCATCTAATTTAATTATTAAGACATTCTATTCTTCAATTAACCAATTAAACGCAACGGCATAAAATCAATGCATGCTTCCATTCAGGGAAGAATACATTAAGACAGTTAATAAAAGAAAGAAAGAGAGAAAGATGCAGTCATGATACTGTGATTTCAAATGGTTGCATAATACATTATTTCGCTATATGATATAATTATTTAAGTCTAAAGTCTGATGCTTTCCTGAAGAATTGTGCAGAATAATTATTGCAAATACGTGTTAAAATCAAATCAAGTATGGAGACAACGAAATATTTTCAAGCTGGTCATCTTAGTCCTCAGATATTTCCTCAGGATATGAACATTTACTTTGCCTTGATTCTACAAATCATTAAAGGTAAAAGGTTTTGTAACAATCACAATGCAATTATTTAACTTGTGGGAAATTGAAGAATTTCATTTATTTCCTTCAGATGGAAGAAATGTGAAGATAGTGACTCTTTTCAAGTCTAATATTAAAGTTATGTCGCATTATATCATTTTGTGTTGTGATAATGATAAAGCATGTTATACGACCATGTTATATCATGATTATTACATCACATTTTATTGTATTATGTTACGTCGTATTATATCATGTTATATTATGATTTGATGTTAATCTGGATGATTTTTGTATCGTAAATTCTATAGTCCGGTAATTCTAACTGTCTAAGGATATCAGGTTTAAAAGTTGTGTTGGGTTCCATGTTCAATATGTTTCAAGATCAGAATTACACCATGACCAATGTTGACGCACCATTAAGGACTGATGATTTTGTTGCCGCCTTTTCGCAGACTGTTTGCAGTCTGTCGGCTGCATCATTTTGTTTTCATTCACATTGGATATCTTACAATGTAAAAAAAAAAAAAAAAAAAACTTTTGAAAGATTTTAAAGCTTTTATTTTTTCCCTAACATCTGAATAGAATGATAACGTAAAAGAAAAAAAGAAAAAACTATTGCGCACATTAAATGTCTTTGATGAGCATTGACAGTTCTGATTACTTTGCCAGATAAAACTATACCTAATGCCACTGTATGAAAAAGTCCTAATGCATTTGAAACCTGTTAAGTTGTTTGAAGATTTGAGTGCGTGGGGCACATTTATTTGATTTTGACGTCATACAAAAAGGTGATAATGACTGGCTTATTTCCCCTGCCAATTTTTGATGCTTTAGAAATATCATAATAATCAGGATTTTCATTTTGACAAGAATAAGTTTGATGTCTGAATATACACTTACGTATATTCCTTTCGCAGGCCGACTTTGCTTTGTTTCACTCAGTTTCAGGTATCAATTTTTCATAATAGCAACGAAGGAAAAATCACAGTACATGTGTATAATCTTATACACACACACACACACACACACACACACACACACATATATATATATATATATATATATATATATATATATATATATAATTGGCAGCAAAACTTGCACATAGATGTAGCTGATGTTGGGTTGCACCCCTTTATTCAAGCTTTCGGGTTGCCCTTCCTCAGGATCTACACAGTCAATGACAACAACGTATAAACAAAATCAACCAAAATTATTGGATCATACTAAACTTAACTAACCTTCAATATTATACATTCCAAAATATTCTCGACATATCAATAAGTAGGAAACATACATAATTACAACACATTTTTAACAAAAACAAACGATCATACTATATTACTATATACAATCTCGGAACAAAACTTACTGGATTGGTGCAGTGAGTGCGGTCTTGTGATGTTGTCTGTGTAAAAGTTATGGGCGGGTGTATCTTTATGTGTTTGTGTGCATGTATGGGGGGGGGGGCGTTTCTATACTGAGGCTCGTTCTCAATTAATCAGTCAAAAACTACCAATACTCAATTTTTCAACCATCCGGCATTATAAAAACTTCTAAATTACAGTTACAATTTCTACATATTAATACACTTCTGATAATACATACATACATACATACACACATACACATCCGCGTACATAAATAATAACGTACACGTAAATCTATTTCACTGTAAATCTGTATGTATGTATGTAAGTATGTATTATCAGAAGTGTATTGATATGTAGAAATTGTAACTGTAATTTGGAAGTTTTTTATTTTGCCGGATGGTTGAAAAATTGAGTATTGGTAGTTTTAACTGTCCTTGCACCGCCCCGCCATGTTGTGGTTAAGTCCTTTGCTGTCACTATATATATATATATATATATATATATGTTCATCTTGGAATTTTCCACGTGTTGGACTTCGAATGTTGTAATTATTAGAAGAAAGAGTCTCAAGTACGCCATGGATCCAACTATTACAAAATTTTTATTACAAAATTTTCGGTCTGCCTCAGACCTTCGTCAGTGCAAAGACAATGATGGACAATGATATATATATATATATATATATATTCGCAAAAACCGATAAGTCCATTTTTGAAGATTTTGAAGTACCGTCTCTGTCATAAAGTACAAAATAATACCTTTTAAATGATTATAGTGATCACTACATGTAAATGCACATTTTTAAGTTATGGTCAAAAGAAGCAAAAATTGTCTTACTATTCTCTTTATTTTTCTAGACCTTTAATCGCAAATATCTCCATTTGCCAAATATGGACTTATCGGTTTTTGCGAACAAACTCTTCATAAATATATATATATCTATCTATATATATATATATATATATATATATATATATATATACACTCATCCAAAAAAAGTAAGTTCCCACTAGCATTTTTGGATATATCTCAAAAAGTATTTTACGGATTTTCATAATTCAAACGGGAATGGATAGGCAATTTTATTACTCATAACATGAATGGCATAACATTGCCACCAGATATCATTAAACTGATAATCTCTACTTTCATTCTGGATAATTTTCCGTTTGAAAATAAAAAGAAGAAGAAGAAGAGAAGATTTAGAACCGTAGAACTTCTCTGACATGCTTACCATGTGCGTCATTAGGATACGTCTATATTGAATTAGAATCCACATAAAAGTTGAGTAAAAAAAAAATTTCCCTCTCTCTCTAAAACAACAACAAACAAAATCAAACCAAGCTGCGAAGACATTGTATGACTTCATGAAAGCTTGACATCGAAGTCTACATTTTCTTCACTCATATGAAATGTACACGTAGATGCTAGGCTTTTAAGCTAGGCATATGATCCATTCTGCTGTCGCACAAAGCTTAAAAGGCTTTTTGTGTTTTGTTTTGTTTTTGTTTTGTGTTGTTCTGTTCCGATGTAGGTCCATTAACAGCAGTGAATGTGAACAATTTCAGCATCATGACTGTCTAATTCCATCACAATTTTCTGTCTCTATTCGTTGTCACTGCAGGAGTCCCGGTATCCGAGATCAATCAGGTCAATATGGATTTAACAGCAAATGGAAGTGGAGGTCGTCATCAGATATCGTCCGTCTTCATCGTCTCTGACGAAATTCGCCGACAAAAGGATGACGGCGTAGTCAACCCCGTGTTCGATGAGGGAGACTGCGATGACGATTCCTTTAGGTGGTTCAATGCTGCACTGAAGACGAGAAAAATCGACGGAGAAGACCACTCCGACTTCGAGGCGGAGATTGACGCCGGTGATTTCGAAGTCCGAGGGCAGAATCGAGAAAACGAATACCGCGGGGTCTCAAATGAAGGAGGAGGAAAACTAGCAGCTCTAGATCCAGTGGAGGTCACATCACGGGCAAAAAGGAAACCCCGTATCAAATTTAGAGGTAAATTGATAGACTGCGTAGCCCTTTGAGGATTAAGAAGAAGTGAAGAAGGGAAAGCGGCTGTACATGGCTGTAAATGTTATAACGCATGGCAATGTGCATTTGTACGAACTTGAATATGCCAATTATCTATGAGATAAAGACAGTTACTTGGGTACCTAAGGGGGGGGGGGGTCACCGTGTATCCCCCCCCCCCCCAGGACTCCTCGAAACTTACATTTTCAGGATCCTCATGACATACTAAAACATAATCAAGATGTTAACAGGAACGAAAAGTGGCTGTTCTAGGTGAAATTTAATGTATTCTATTGTTTTTCATAATTTCTTATGTATTTCTTTGTTTTTCAACTTTTTCAACTTTTGATTTTTCTTAGTTTTTCTATTGGAAATTGTCACTGACCACTTTTCTACCATAATTAGCACAAAAGTAATCAATGAAAGTGATTAATTGTAAAAATAATCAGGTTTTCATGACCTTCATGACAGAGCACCTGTTTTCCATAGGAAATGTACACAAAATCACAAAATTGTGCCCGTTTTGGGGGGACATTCCGTTACAATAATGGGCGTGACTTCGCAAAAGTATACGCGGATGTTGCAAATTTGGTCTCAAAAGTTGTGCGAGACTTGACCAAGCAAAGTCAAGAAGCCTCGCGACAGATTTATAGCGCGAAACTTCGAGGGGGGGGGGGGGCGGATCCCCCCGTCCTTATGTATGTATGTAATATAATTATATGTGCTTACATGTAGGGCGTACATAGTAGGGTACCTGAAAGGGGGGGGGGGGGGGTCACCGTGCACCCCCCCCCCCCCGGACTCCTCAAAACTTACTTGACTTTGTTTTGTTCAAGTCTCACGCAACTTTCGAGACCATATTTGCAACTTCCCCGCATACTTTTGCGAAGTCACGCCCATTTTTGTAACGGAATGTCGTCATTTAGGTACCCGACTAAGTGTTGTGTAATGTGTGCATACATTTGTGGTGTGTGTGTGTGTGTGTGTGTGCGTTTATGACATGGGCATGAATTGAACGTCTGCCAGTAAATGCTTGTGTTTGTGAATATGTGTTATTATCACTCCTAGTGGAGCTCATAAGGTCAAGATACGTCTTTGGATCAGAAAGGCACCAATCATGGTTCGTTTTTTTTTTTTTTTTTTAAGTTCGTGGTATGAGCAAGTCCCAATTTTCTGCGCACTTGCGTTGATCAACCGGCGTCAATTAAGTTTTATGTCCCTATAATAGCCGTTACGGGTACGTGACTGAAGGACGCATTAAGCATTGTAAGATGATGGCAATGAAAAGAACACATGCATTCTCATAGCTAATCCCGCGGGACATTTGCTTTAACAGCCCGAGGTCCGTTCCACAAATGGGCTTGAAATTAGGTACTGCAAGTTGCAATCTTTGCAAATACCAGTAGTAGTGTTGCGACCAGCACAAGGCAACCATTTGGTTGAGTATGTCAAACTAAAGGCAATACTGCAACAATACTGCAAGCTGTACACTAATGGTAAACATCCATGCGAACTGTAGGCCCCTAAAGCGCAAAGATAATTTTCAACGGTATTAAAAAAAAATTGAAATGATTACAGAATATTGCTGATGACCTTGCATATTCACTTGCCGCGTCGTGTGCAGGCCGTATCTGTGTGTCACTCGTGTGACACATGATTCTTGCACCATTTCTTTTCACACGCAATTTTTATTCTTACATGCGATGATTACGTTGAATTCCTGTTCGTAGGCAAATATGGATGACGTCGCAATGTCGATTTATAATTTCCCTGTTTGATTAAGAGTCACGGACACGCGCTTGCATGTGATGTTTCTTCCTCACGACACAGGTCCAGACAAAATCCAGTGCCATTCCGTGGCGACTGTCTGCACATTTTATTGACTTAAAAATTTTGCCCTTGACATACCTCCACACACACGCACCCACAAACCCACACACATACACACACGCACACACACACACCTAATATTCTGAAACACTATTTTAACGGCATATGTAATGCGCGCATAATAACGCCAAATATCGTCTTGTTCTATCGCATTCTGTTGTTTGTTTGTTTGTTTGTTTGGTTTATTTTTGCATTTTCTTTCTCCAAATACAATTGCAAATGAAAACAGAATGATACAGATAACATGCAAATCAATACAAAAAAAAAAATATCATTTGCGTAACAACATTAGTCTGAAGTGACATATGAATCAGAATAATATATTAAGGCATACTGTATCTATTAACAAAGGAGAAATCAATACAGGGACCGTCATCATAAGCAGAGCTTGACGTGGATGAGGCCCTATCTGAATATGTGATACCAATATAATACAACACCAATTATATATGTACTCATAAAACTCTTAATCTTAATACACGAAACACATTTTGCTAGAGAAAAAAGAAAAAGAAATAGAAAAAAAAGAGATAAAAAAGAAAAGAAAAATAGTGACTTGGCGCTTTAAAACAAGAAAAAAAAACAGCACGCTGCACCATTGACTACTGCATGGTATAGTAGACTATAAAAGTGTAGGTGTGTGCGAGTGACAGTGCGTCGTGTGTGCAGGTGACAGTGCAAGAGAGAATAAAGGCTGTAGCATGCCTATTCTGGGGGTAAGGTATGGGCTTTACTTAATGTATGCAATATCATTATCAAAGAAGGGAACGGGAGGGAATGGAAAAAAAAAATCGAAAAAAAACAACAACACCATTTTGCATGGATCAGGGCTGACTGAGACTTAAGGGGAAAAAAAGGAAAAAAAATACATTGATCAAAGACTACTAACTGGAAACATATTTCAATAATAAATACTTTTTTAAATGAGCTTTAAAGGAAAAAAGTGAAGTACACTGCTTTAATTGATCAGGTAGGTTATTCCAAACATCGGGACCGTAATGTCTAATTGATTTCTGAGCTAAGACAGTTTGGGGGTTTACAAGGTGGAAGTCTGTCGAACGGCGAGTTGGATATGTGTGTATATTGGAATTGAAGTGAAAAATATTATGAAATAAAGAGGGAAGTTGATTTGTTGCGTACTTGTACATAAATATGCCTGTTTGTAAAATGTGGATGTCCTGAAATGAGCTTCAAAGAATGCAAACGATGAAATTTGTAGCATTCTTTACGCTGTTAACAAAAAAACAAAAACAAAAACAGGACAGAAAGTCGTCCGTCGTAATACCAAACACCACCCTAGACATATCAACCTGCATTGTACATCCTTGCTTGGAAGGTGAAGACGACAAAATAGAAAAATATGTTAGTAAAATGTGACATTTATTCAAATAACAACACCTTTGAATGGGAGCTTATTGTACAAAGAGATGCATTATGTACTTCCCCAACTGGTAGAACACCAAAGTAATGCCAATAATGCTGACTTATAGCATGCGGGTTATTGACGATGAATTTTCAACTGTTACAATTGAATAAATAATCCCTTTGAATGGCATCCCTTGCTCTGTTTCCATATGTGATTTTTCTACCATTGCTAACTATTTTGGGTAAAATATTCATTACTGACATTACTACTATATTATTCTTTTGAATTTGAATTCCATTTGATTGATTGATTGATTGATTTATTCATTCATTCCTGTTTTATTTTCATTTCCAAACAATATACATGGGTAACACAAAAGTCAAAATGATGGCATATTCTTGCAGCATTTTCTCTTGTTTCGCTTTATATTCTAACCCAGCTGCCAGCTGCCACGAGAAGCTTCGAATCATTTTTGGGGTCGTGGTCCGCTGGTGCCTCTTGCTTGCCTTCCTCTACCTCTTCGTCTGTTCCCTCGACATTCTTTCGCTTGGATTCAGTCTGATCGGCGGTGCGGCCGCCGGCGCCGTTATCGCCAACAACGACCTCCTGGTCAACCCCTTGTGTGGATTGATGATTGGCGTGCTCGTCACCGTGCTGGTGCAGAGCTCGAGCACGTCAACCTCCGTGGTCGTTGCCATGGTGTCGGCTCGTGTCTGTAAATAAACAATTAAACATACAGAACCATTTTCCTACAATATACTTTCTGAAGCAAGTCAAACATAGGAAAGACAGTGATACCAAATTTCTGTGTGGCTTCTCACCCTTAAAAAAATAAACACACAAAAGAATTCAAACGGCCAACAAGGCAACTATAAAAGTAAACTCGACAGACCAGTTGAATAGAAATACGCGAGTGAAATGTATACTGATTAGTACAATAATTTTGGCAAAAATAACTAATGATATACCTTTCCTACTTCAGAAGCAAAGGAAAGAGTTTCAAGGAGCTTAAACTTTAAAGAGTACAAGTAACAAAAACTCGGTATAGTGCCATATTCACTTGAAAGTTACGATTGTGGGCTTGTAATAGTCACTCTATCTATGTAGGTTAAGATTATAATTAGCACAGCAGATTTTCTTTTCACGTTTATCTGTTGTTTGTCGGTTTTGTTTTTGGGAAATGTTTATTTCACGTAACCTTCTTATCTAACCTATCTTTGAATAACATTTGACACAGGTACTATCATCTACTATAGTTATTATTTCATTAATAATCATCATCTTATTGGTGAGCTATCGAAGTGATAAAACAGCATGCAGTCTGTAGCCCAGATGCGGAAGATCTATGACGCAAAAGAAATGAAATTTGAAAATACGATATCATATTTTGGTAGTATATATGGCATGATTATATTATGTTATATCGTAAGCGTCTAGTGGTCTATGTTCTATAGAAACAGGAAGTGATCCTTACTTGAAAGTAAATATAACAGCATTACTAATTCACACTTTAGTTGCATTGTTTCAGTGTTTAGCAGGTCCTCCGTATTACAATCGCATCCAAAATAACAAACCACCACAACAAACAAACAAAGAAAAGAAGAGAAAATTGGTTAGTATAGCGGCTTGCTGCTCCACCATGTCTACGAGTGAAGTGTGGTTTTGGCTTTAGCTGGTGAATTTTGATAAAGTTCAATACTTTTTCCCCCTTCATGTCTCACGAATCCGTACTTCAGTCGTTGATAACTTACCAAATGTCAATTTGTCCAACTTACAGTGACTGTGGGACACGCTATCCCTATCATTATGGGAACTAACATCGGGACAGCCATTACGAACACTCTGGTAGCTTTTGGCCAGGTGAGTGACTAAAAAGCACGAAGTTGAACATAGTTGTTCTGTCTCAGTTTCCTTTGACATGTTTAAAGCTGATCTTCGCGTGACAATTTTTCACTGAAAATACCACGAGAGGAGTAGGATTGTGCCATCGAGTGATTGAGATAGACACAAGTCTCGCCTTGTCATTTCTATAGTGTTTTTTCGATTGCCGAGTTCCAGTAAACATTTATTGTTTTTCATTGTAGGTCATTAGCCAACGCGAAAGCCGGAATCCAACAAAGCAAGTGTGTGCAGCAAAATCACTGGTTCAAAACTTATATTTTTCTTCCTTGGGATTTTCTTCATCTGACTGGTATTATTTAACATAAGGCCTATAAATTATCAATCCATTAATACATTGATAAAGACCCTCGTACACAGGCACAGGCACACACACACACACAAACACACACACACACACACACACCCACACACGTACGCACACAACACACACACACGCGCGCGCACACGCACACACAGTCACGCATGACCTTTGATGGGAAGTGGAGACAGTGAATGGTAACAAAAATAATAAGATAATTCAATATCCAGCAAAAAAAAAAAAAAAAAAATCCTTTATTTCAAAGTCTGCATAAAACATGACTGCATTGATGAAAAATGGTCTCTTGCACTGATTTTCCTGACTGATCGCTCGGCCGACATAGTCCAAACAAAGCGAAGAATCAATAAATCTATTTTCCAATCTCATCAAATTTTCTCTCGCTCTACATGCTGATCGTATTTTTATGCAAGTACATGTAGGTTAATGCTCCTGTTGGGCTTTTCCAATAGAAGTTGGATGACTGAGATCGTAGTCAGACGCTGTAGTGTGCAGGGCAGGGCGGGTCAAACTTGGAGGGCGTGGCTATACCGGGAGCGATTCTGGCATCAGTTTCTCTGCGACATTTTAGAGAGCTTTTTATCTGCGGCGCGAACGCTGAGACGACGGTTACGTTGACCGTTCTCCTCTCTCCCTCCCTGCGTCGTGTTGCAAAGTAGCTTTAGACGCAGCCTATAAAAAGTAAAATACCCCCTCCCATATTATGTCGTTCGTTGCGTGTGGAATTTTTCTCCAGTGAATCTCTCAACCGACGCTATTTATGGCCCAGAACCGTCGTGAAAACTTAGACGACGCTATATAGATTTTGATAAGTGGTCTTGCGCACGATCAGAACAGATCTAAAGCTCCTATTCAGTCAGACTATTACCTTCGCCAAGGAGGTGATTTTTTTTTTGTTCTTTTTGGTCGGCGTTGATTTTTTTTTTCTGTTTGTTTGTTTGTTTGCATGTCTTTCTGTCTGTCCGCAAAATATAAACTCAAAAAGGTGTCGGCTGGCTGTGAATGGATTTGGATGAAACTTACAGGAAAAGCTGATATATAACTTGACACATGGAACAGATTATTAAATTTTGGAAGTGATTCGGAAATTTAAATGAAATTTTGAAGGAGTTTCCTTATCTTTTGACAAATAGGGTCAATAAACTTGGGAGTTCAAGCTGCGCGTATTTGCATACTCGCACTAAAGCGCTTGCTCTGCTCGAGGCGCCGCGCAGCAGGCAGCTGATGAGGAAAGTTTACACATGACTTTTTTTTTTATTAATTGGAAATTGGGCGTGTATGGGTGGAAAAAAAAATGGGCTGCTTGGCGGAGGTATGTGTTCTCCGAGTAATTTTTCTAGCTGTTCCTTTGTTTGGTGGTTTGTTTGTTTTTATCATTTCTTTATTTAGCTTTATGTTTTATGTTCGTTAATGGTGGAAAGTGTAATAAAGATTCGTAATTGTTGAGTATGCTTCCACAGTTTGGGACCCATCTACAAAGAACCTAATCCACCAAGTGGAAATGGTCCAGAGAAGAGCTGCGCGATTCACTTTAAATCGCTACCATAACACCTCGAGTGTCACCAAAATGCTACAAGAACTTAATTGGACATCTCTGGAACAGCGCAGAGAAAATGACAGGCTAATTATGATGTATAAAATACACAATAATCTCACTCCTCTTTCAGCACAGGACTATATCATCAAACAGGCTACTCAGTTAACGAGAGCCTCGCAACCACACTCCTATCAGGTACCATATTCGAGAACTGAATCGCATCGCCATTCGTTCTTCCCAAGAACTGTAAGAAACTGGAATTCCCTGTCGTCAGAAATTGTTTCAGCGCCATCTGTGGGATCATTTCGAAACCGTCTAACGGTTGATCACAGTGGCTAGTATTTTCGTCAAATTTTCTATGTGCTTGTAAATATCTGTAAATAAATTGTATTATAATGTAAATAGCACCAGTCTGCAAGAATCTTCAGTCTATTGAAGGAGGCAGACTTAATCAGAAGAAGAAGAAGAAGAAGCGCACATTTTTGTTTTTGTGTTTTGTGAAAGACTCGGTAGCGTGAGGATTCAAGGAGTGGGAAAGCTATAATAGTTCGGCTCTGATATATTTCAGAATACTTGTAACGAATTGCGTACAGTTAGGACGCGTTCTCTTAAATGTTTTATAATTATTATCAGATCAGACAATGCCTCCTTTCTGGTTGGACAATAACTGAACTAAAGCTTGATATTATTCCAGTCAAACGAAATGCCTTTATCCCAGTCAAGCTAATACTTATCGATAACGGTCTCCTCCACCAGTATACCTTCAGATACGATGGCATTTTAATATATTTAGGCCCAAACTCGTAATTATAGCTTTTTTATTTGAGCATTCCTGTTTTTTGTTTTGATGAGAAAATTTATTGATTTTGTCGTATTGATTTAATTTGTACATTGGAGAAATAGAACAAGCTGAAATTGAAAAATTTTTGACGGGTGCTATTCATGGTTTTCGAATGTATCCCGGTTGGTAGCGAATGAAAATCGATTCGATATGACAACCCATGAATCCCCACGCTACGGGGTCCTTTCGAAACCCACTTGGTAACAAAGTAATACATCCAGGATCAACGGGTTGCCTTGTTGCATCAATCCTAATAGCATAATAACATGCGACGCAATCATACAATAGGTTCTTATTCCAAATTACCAATGGTAAAGTAAGCAGTTGGAAATGAAACCACGCTAGAATGTCTGATTCAAATCGCTCCAGTATTAATCAGTTAATTAATAATTAATGGATGACTAATGTAGCTCAAGGTATTTTGCAAACGCAAACCTAGGAAATATTGGGTGCTCGTTACGAGTCCGACACCCACGAAACATATAGCCCAAGAGCTCGACAGTACGGAAACAAGGCCCACGAGTCTGACAGTCATTACATCACGGGCCATAATGTATACGCACTGTCGGTCTCATGGGCCTTTTTTTTTTCCCTAGGGTCGGACTCGTTGGCCTTATTTACCTTGCGTCGAGCTCATGGGCTGTATGACACGTGGACTGTAAGGCTCATGGACCTTTTTCAATGTCAAGCTCGTAGGCCGCATGGCTCGTTAAATGACCCGTTAACCTAACGTCTGATTAAAATCGTTCTTACATTTGGTGGCTGACTCATGATGTAACTTAAGATATTTTGCAAGTGCAAAATTAGAAAATATGACCACCGTTCACGCAGAACCAAAATATATCTTCAGCTTTCTTTCTTTTTCTTTTTTCTTTGTATCAAACATCGGAATACCAGTAAGGGATTGAAATGCATGCACTCTCACAATCTTCGTGTAGGTCATTTGATTTGTTTTCATATTTTGCCTAGCGCAGCGCCACTGAAAACCAAGTCTGGACGCCTAAGTCCAGTATAATAGTGCTGTAAGCGGCCTGAATTGTTTTCGGGGCTCACCGTAAATTCCAGCTCATTACTAGGCTACCTTTGCTGACCCATGTACTGCATGTGTGTCCATCATGTATGTTTTGTGAAGAAAGTTCATCAACACTTACAAACATTTCTATATACATTCTTGCCACACACTCTATATGTTATTACATCAGCTCTTGTACTTTTAGATTTGTGTTTATAGATCACAAATACAGAAGAATGCAACAAAAAGGCTTAAGTGTGGCTGACACACAGAACTACTGAGTAGTTGAGTTTTGTGCATTATTCAAATTTTAGATAACTGTTGACTTCCAAATTTCTAAGCAGTGGCCTAAGCAAGTCCCCTGAGGTTCATATTTAAGGTTTTGCTGCATTTTGGGAGGTCTGTAAAGCTAAGTATCCCCTACCTTTAAAGGACAAGTTCACTTTCATAAACATAAGGATTGAGAGAATGCAGCAATATTAGTAGAACACATCATTGAAAGTTTGAGGAAAATTGGACAATCGATCCAAAAGTTATGAATTTTTAAAATGTTTGTGTTGGAACCGCTGGATGAGGAGACTACTAAGGCTCGTGATGTCATATGAGTACAACAGTATGAAGAAAATGTAAAGAAAATTCAACATAGTTTCACTTTTTTCGCATAATAAAAGAACACTTGACTTGCCTCTTTCTAAAGGCAATGGGAATAATATTACCCATAACATATGTCAGTAACGAGTCAAGGGAATGTGTACTTTTTTTCAAAAGATGAAATTTTGTGAAATTCTCTTTATATTTTCCTTATATTGTTGTACGCATGTGACATCATACACTGCAGTAGTCTTCTCATCCAGCGGTGACTGCACAAAAAATTCAAAAATTCATAACTTTTGAACGGATTGTCCGATTTTCCTCAAACTTTCAATGATGTGTTCTACTAATATTGCTACATTCTCTCAATCCTTATGTTAATGAAGGTGAACTTGTCCTTTAATGGTGACATTGACAAATTAACTGGCATCTTGTACATGCTGTACATTGGTTATGAACATAAAGAAAGAAGTATACGCTTATCAATTAGTTTCACTTTATAAGACACGTGCTTATCTAATCTAGAGGACAAATTCAATTTTCTTTGAAAAACAAACAACAAACTAAACAAACAATCAAGATGAAGATTCTCAGCAGGAATTTCATTTGTAAATCCCCATGAAACGAAGCCATAGGGTCACCTAGCAAAAAGAATTGTTCATACAAGGGCGTGTGGCCTCGTTGCTAACGTCATCTTGTATCTTACACTAATCACATGCTGAACTCAAGTCTTCAATAAGGCGACTTAGCTTTCTAAGATTTCTCTCTGACAAGAGAACGGTTGACACCGACCATGAATCATTATATTTCATTTCCGATTCCACTAGAGCGGTGGATCAGTCCTCTTTCTTACTGAAATTTCGTTTTTAACAGTATGGTTATCGTACAGACAACTAAATAGATACAGACCCATCGATGCATTACTTGATAAAGTTGATTTTTGTTCAAAATTGTAAACAGACAACAATACTTCAAAATAATGTCAAACATATCCCGTCATGACTCAACTTGAGTAGATATTCAAATTACTAGACCTTCAAAGGAAGAAACATTGACAGGACAATGACGTTCATTTTGAAATGATGTAATTCACAATATTTATGTCTGAATAGAACATAATTCCACCGAAATCCATGACACATCTGTAAATATGAAGCACTCTACTAGGTAATCCCCTTGTTTATGAAATTCCCAAGCAAGTTATGAATTCCTTACTTCCTGACCCAACTCTATTTTTCTTATTGTCCAGTTTGAAAGTTCGCAAAAATTATATCCGTGTAAGTAAAGGAATCAGTTCTCTGATATACTCTAATCATGGTTGAGACAGCAATAACGACGACGGCTACAACAAAAACAACAAACAAAAGCCTCATTCTCCTTGTTTCAAAACAGTCAACAATTTAGCCCTGCGAGATTAAGTACACGTTTCCTTAATATGCATTTTAAAGTTGCTTATAGGAAGTTCACGGATAAATAAATCAGGATGAATATGTATACTTCATGATGATTTTAGAGACTGTGAACTTTTCAATTGTTCTGTCAGGTTAAAGAACAAGACGAATTCCGCCGGGCCTTCAGTGGGGCCGCCGTCCACGATCTCTTCAACTGCATGACCGTGGTCGTCCTCCTGCCCGTCGAAATGGCCACGAGTTACCTGGAGGTGATGACGAAAGCCGTGGTCGAGAGTTTCAATTTCCACGAGACAAACACGACAGTCGAGTTCCTCAAAGTCATCACGTCGCCCTTAACTAGATGTATTGTTCAGGTAAGGCGCGCATGATCAAGAGCGTTTTTTTTATACAATACTAGGGAGTTTTCAATACACGACGGGAAGACCGAGAATACGCGGAAGCAATCAGCTGTGACAGTCCCCGTACTCGCACTCCCGTCCCATATCTATGACCCCGTTTACAGTGCGAGGCTCGGCCGCGGCCGAGCCTAGCCCCGCTTCAGTGTAAACGCGCAAAAGGCCAAATGCGAGGCCAAAATTGGCCTCGCATTTGGCCTCGCTCTGGAGGTGGTCTCGGCCGCGGCCGAGCCCTGCCTCTTCGTGGTGTAAACGCAAACTGGGCCAAATGCGCGGCCAATTGCGCGGCCAATTTTAGTCTGGCTTCCAAACCCTCTGCCTGTATCTTTCGCTATTCAGGATATTAACCCCCTCAACGTCGAAAACTAGTATAGTTTGAGGTGGTTTTGTCCTGCAAAGGATTTTTTTTCCTTCGGCAAAGGCCTTTGCCCGAACGGCGACTTCGTCGCCACGGAATTCATATGGCAAAGGGTCTGAAAACCAGACAATACCAAATTGCGTTTGTTTACAAGCAGAGCGCCACTACGACAAAATATTGAAAGGTTTGAATCAAAAGCGCGGCCGAGCCCAGCAGTGTAAACGGACAAAATTGCGAGGCTCGGCCGCGCAATTGAGGACGGACTCGGCCGCGGCCGAGCCGCGGCCGAGCCCGGCCCCGCACTGTAAACGGGGTCTAAGCAGTTTCACTTTCCTGTACAGGACGGAGGCGTGGGGACAAGATCGCTGATTGGCTGGTTGGCTGGCTGGCTCACTGGCTGGCTGGCTCACTCCAGCCCAGCATCGGGACCGAAGGCTATTTTGGCCAAGTACCGTACTCGTTTTCCCCAGGACGGGACGTTTCTCGGATGTGATCATGAGCAGAAGCAAATTTTGCACACAGCACGCTCAACTCCCGGCTGCGTCGTGCTTGCGAAAACTCCCTACAGTGCCCTACTAACGTGGACGGCTCGTACTCGACAATAACACAGCCATAGAGTTCCCCAGTTATCACATCACTTTTGATTAGATGTATGTATGGTTTAGGGACTTACAGACAGATACGATTAAGGGCTTTATGAATGTGTATCAGAGTTCTCGGGTGCTTGTCACAAGTTCGACACCCACGTATCATACAGGCCACAAGTCATACAGCTTGTGAGTCATAAAGCCCTCGAGTTATGCAGCCCCCAAATCATACAGCCCATGAGTTCGACACTAAGAAAACAAAGCTAACGAGACCGACACTAAGAAAGCAAGGCCCACGACACCGACACATTAAGTATGCTGTTTGTACCTAGGCCTACTGCCGAGCTCATGGACCTTATTTTCAATGTCGAACTCGTGGGTTGGATGACTCGTGGGTGTCGGTCTCGTGGTATGACCACCAGTTTTCGTTTTCTACAATAGCTATGCTTTGACAAGGTTGCCGTCCAGTAATCTTGTCTACCGCCTTTCAATCCTCAGTTTGGAGGTCTTGACGCAATGAATATCCCCCTCCCCGGCCCCCTTCCAGCGATGTGGACATCCGATCCGTAATTTCCCTGTCACATAGACATCCCGGATCACCCCGGACCACCCCGGATCTGATCCGGGGCGATCCGGCCGGGGAGAGATTTTTGTTGACGCTCTGGAGTTGGACATCCTTGGACATCCATGTATGTCCCTGTAGATCCGGGGACATCCGGGAGGCCAACACGGCAACTTTTGGAGGTCAAAAACATCCGGCGTCATCCGGGGATTGCCGTGTTGGCAGAGCAATCCGGGGTGTTCCGTGTGGCTGCCGTGTAGCTGCCGTGTTGATCCGTATAGATGCCGTGTTTGTCCGTGTAGACGCCGCGTTCATCCGGCCTTATCCGTGTAGACGCCGCGCTCTTCCGGCCTTTTATCCTAGCCTTTTGACAAGGCCTCGTGGTTGAAGATTGAGACTAACTCGCCACACCGAGCACCGCGAGAAACGGGTTTTTTTTCCCCCTACCGCTTCCCGACGAAGGCGAATATGAATTAATTATATATTCATGAATCAGATCTCAGACCCCGTTTACAGTGCGGGGCCGGGCTCGGCCGCGGCCGAGCCCGGCCTCAATTGCGCGGCCGAGCCTCGCAATTTTGTCCGTTTACACTGCTGGGCTCGGCCGCGCTTTCGATTCAAACCTTTCATTATTAATTGGTCGTAGTGGCGCTCTGCTTGTAAACTAACGAAATTTGGTATTGTCTGGTTTTCAGACCCTGTGCCAAATGAATTCCGTGGCGACGAAGTCGCCGTTCGGGCAAAGGCCTTTGCCGAAGGAAAAAATCCGTTGTAGGACAAAACCACCTTAAACTATACTAATTTTCGACGTTGAGGTGGTTAATGTCCTGAACAGCGAAAGATACAGGCAGAGGGTTTGGAAGCCAGACTAAAACTGGCCGCGCAATTGGCCGCGCATTTGGCCCAGTTTGCGTTTACACCAAGAAAAGGCCGGGCTCGGCCGCGGCCGAGACCACCTCCAGAGCGAGGCCAAATGCGAGGCCAATTTTGGCCTCGCATTTGGCCTTTTGCGCGTTTACAATGAAGCGGGGCTGGACTCGGCCGCGGCCGAGCCGCGGCCGAGCCTCGCACTGTAAACGGGGTCTCAGTTGGTATGCTAAATGAGAACGTGTCAACGCTGCGCTGGCAATGCAGGCAGCTACGGATGAGCGAGCCGCCGACATGCATACTAAATCTTATGCGTATTCATTAGATGCGACGGCGCGGCGTGGTGAGCAATGCGGTCGCTGATTGGCTGCTACCCTTTTTGGTAGGAGAATCGGCGAGAAACAAGGCTCAAATTAAGAAATTCATGTCAGGTTTCAAAAGGTCTCGCGGCTGCGCCGCTCGGTCTCGCATTTTCCCGTTCTGTCGCAGTTAGTCTCTTTTTCAGCCACGAGGCCTTGCCAAAAGGCTAGCCTTATCCGTATAGCTGCCGTGTTGATACCGTGTGTACAGTCATACCAACGCTCGTCGACACTCCAGTGAGGTCGAAATTATCCCGGATCTCCCCGGATCTCCCCGGACCTCCCCAGATCACCGTGTAGATCCTTGAACATCCGGGTTTATATGAGACTGGGCATAAGAATCGGGGTGAACATGAAATCCTTCTTTAATAGACGCGTTGGAATTCTTGTACAACTGTACTGTTCGAGTGTGCCAGAGAATGTGAAGTTCATTCAAATGAAGCCACGTCGTATATAATGACCAGTCAACTATTCAAATCAACACCCCTCATTAATGTTTGTATACCTGAATTTGTAAAACTTGTATTTTCACGATTCTATAAACCAAGTACTTCGGGTTCTATGGTATGGAATGATGAACTTGGAAAATTGTTGGTTCGTTGTGTGTGACTGCATCGCATTTTTCCTATGCGTATGAAGCAATCTCGACAAAGAGACAACATGCACTGTTAGTTGGAGAGGGACGGACCATGTTCGAAAATCGTCATAATTCAAGTTATAACATTTCAGACCATTTTTTGTCCTGAAAGTAACATATTAGATATACGCTCTGATGGTTTTATTTCCCTTTCTATTAGCAACTTGAGTGGGGGGGGGGGAATCTTTCTCGGCACTTTAATATAGTATAGTAGTATAGTAGTATGGTATATCCATGCATAAATGAAAAAAGAAACAAACAAACAAACGAATGAATGAATGAATGAATGAATGAACTAATAATGAAATTGATTGAGACTCAGGGCCATCAGGCACCATTTCATACAAGAGAGAGAGTAAGAATTGTGATTCATCATCATGTATAATCATGTGATGTCCTAATCAATGTTAGTGTTAACCCATTCCCCAGTAGGACCGTGTGTGCAATTTAACCCTTTCTCTGCTTGGAATGCCAAGTGGCACATAAAACATGGAAAACGCAATAACGTTGTACACTGCCCACAGTCCTGGCACATAAGAAAGGGTTAATAATGCCACGAGAATTGCACACACTCTCGATAACGGATTGACATCGTACGTGTCCAATTATTGCGCCCCATCCCTCTGGATATTCACAATCATACAAAATACTTTTCCTGCACTTTGGATTCATATTGTTATTATTGATTTGATTTGTATCTTAATTCAATCTGAAATGGGTGATGAAGAAACAATGAAATCTTGCGTCAATGGTAACCTTTACCAATAAAAGGTAATCCTTTTTGTGTGTGTGTGTGTATGTGTGTGTTCATGTTTCATTTACAGGTGAACAACGACGCTATATTCTACATAGCCGAGGGTTATGATCGCCAAAACATCGACATATTACTGCGATGTACTAACGAAACGGGAGCAACATGTAAGTTCATATTCAACAATTTCATGAACGTTGTCCCACCGGAAACTATGATTGCGTAAAACGAGGGAGACGAATACTGGAGGTCATAATAATTGCAGTTCGCATAGCGAGGACATTATTTCTGACGAATGTAAATAATTATATGCATTTTTCGGTGGGGGGGGGGGGGGGACGTATATAGGAGCAACCACGGCCACTGTATTTTTAATAACAGTAAAACCTTGTTATAAAGATTCTTTGTGTGTAACAAGATCTAGAACATGGAATCTCGTTTCCGATCATGAAGTTTCAAATCTATCTTCGAATTTTATTTCATTATCAAGTTAGATTGATAATGTTAAGTTAAATTCTGCCCTTGATATCTAATTTCCTTTTGCATATTTATCAAATAGCTGCAGCCGTAGCTCTGACTGTGGTCTGTCTGTTATTGCGTCTGTTTTGCTTTGAAAAAAGAGGCTTGAGGACAGTTTAATCTATTGAAATGTAACTGAATCCTAGTGTGTGTGTGTGTGTGTGTGTGTGCGCGCACGCGCGTGTGTCTGTGTGTGTGTGTGTGTGCGTGTGCGTGTGTCTGTTGTTTGATTCGGGTTAATGAAGTCTATTTCCATGTGATTCTTATGGGTGACCTTACTAAAAGTTTCATAGTCAATGACTTCCCCTTCAACTCACTTTCATGGGATTTCACCTACCTACATCCTGTCTTTGACACGCAGACATTGGAGGGCATACTCTCTAAAAACTGTGAACTGCAATTCCGCTGTAAAGAAAGAATAATTTCATTGAATTGTAAGGCATCATACAATAACAGGGATTCCTATTTTCAAAAGTTTTTTTTTTTCATTTTTCTAGAGGCTCTTCTAATGTCATTCCCTCTGTTCAGTAGCCATTATTTATCATTATGATTATTATCTGTTCAAGAGCTTGACCATAGTTTACCAAGTATGGGAAATAACGTTCCCAAACTCCAAAGAATGGTTGTCCGAAACTACCAGGTAACACGTCTTAACCCTGTACAAATTCTTGCATAGGTGAATATAATCACCTGTTCGCCTGGACGTCACTTTCGGACCTCGAAGTGGGATTCATCGTCCTAGCCATGGCTATTTTCGGGACGTCGGTCTGTCTTCTCGTCACGGTTAAGCTCTTGAACTCCTTTCTCCGCGGCGGGATTGCGCGAGTGGTTGAGAAGTTCATCAACGCCGACTTCCCCGGTTATTTGGCCTTCCTTACCGGTTACGTCGCAATGTTGATCGGCGCGGTGTGTACGATTGTCGTTCAGAGCAGCTCGATCTTCACGTCAGTGCTGACGCCGCTGGCGGGACTGGGCCTGCTGTCCCTGGAGCGGATGTACCCGCTGACCCTTGGGTCGAACATCGGAACGACGTTGACTGGTATCATCGCAGCCCTAGCCAGCAATGGCGGCGAGCTGGAGGACACGCTGCAAATAGCTCTCTGTCACTTCTTTTTTAACATTACAGGAATTCTCATTTGGTACCCAGTGCCATTCATGCGCGTTATTCCTGTCAAGCTATCCGAAATGCTGGGGAACAAGACGGCTAAATACCGCTGGTTCGCCATTCTCTACGTCGCCGTCGTATTCCTCCTCCTCCCCGGGGCGGTCTTCGGCCTCAACGTCGCTGGATATCAATACCTCATGGGCGTCGGAATCCCGATTCTCGCCGTCTCGGCCGTCGTCGTGGTCGTGAGTGTCCTGCAGGGGAAATTTCCGCGAGTGTTACCGGAATTCCTGAAAACTTGGGACTTTCTTCCCGCCTGGATGCACTCGCTAAAGCCCATGGACCGTCTGCTGGCTTGCCGATGTTGCCGAGGTGGTAAGACCACCGCCTCAACTTGCGATGTATCCGTTGAGCACGGACAAGCTACCTTGCCTTCTATACTTTCGTCAGCTGCCTCGGCAGCAGAATTGAACAATGATCTAATTTAGATAAACAATTAATCAGAATCCTCCACCTTAATTCCCTTCCGAACTATGTCATTGTGCTATTTCCCTTCCCTCCCGTCTACACGTACCTCAAGTAATACAGAATTACCATACTCTGCTAAACCTTACAAAATCAATAAGCCTCCTACCATCCAATGAGTGTTGTTTTTCTATGTTGAAGTATCTATAAAAAAACAGACATGTCAAGTTATTATTCATCCAGTTGAAGTGCACATTATTGTATAACCCAGATCCATTCTTACACTGGAAGGATGCCAGAAGATCCAGTTTTCTGATTCACAAGAAGTTGGAAATTTTCTATTACGACGTATAGGGAGAGAATGCATGTGATGTACATTTCAAGGTGTTGCCTTGTCCAACGACGTAATAGCCTTATAACACATAAAGTCAAGATGATGCCAACCCGTACCCGTCTCTAAAACAGCTTCGCAGAAGGCATTGGATTTATACCATGCATTCCCAAAATGTATGCACGCTTGTAATCTGCCCTATATAGAGTAGTCCACATAGCCAGCGATAGAAAGGGGAAAAACTTTCACGTGAGGACACTTCAAAAGAAATTTCAGTGTACCCCAATTCGCAAATGCCCCCCGACCAGCCATGTTTCAGAAGAGCTGTTGGGATGATTATTGGTAGTAAAGCTGGATTCGGTCTAGTATGGGCGACCGCGGGATTACTAACCTGCTACTAAGGACTTACATGAGTTTCCCTCTCTGTTCTCTGCTGAGCAATACTGCCCTACTTTGGCAAAAAGAAGCAAGTGACATACCATCCGAATCTGAGTTATTGATGTTTTCATAATTCGCATAATGAGCTCTTCTTCCAGGCCAAATTTCATGCAGAAACACTCATCCTACTAAGAGATGTGTTAGATGAGACATCATGATATTCCATTGACGTCAGTGTAAATGGCCGACACATTTTGCTCTTTTACGAGAAATGTCACTTTTGTCACTTGCTTCCTTTTGCCAAAGTAGGGCAGAAAAGAGCTCCTCATTTACCCATAACAAACATCTTATGACAGATTCCAGTCTATAATTTTTCATTAAGGCTTGTGCATAAAAGATCTCACCACATGAATAATATGTAAGAGTGAAGGGCGATCTATAAGATTGCGTTTGCCATTTATAGTGGATACTTTGAATTTAAATGAAAAGGAAAGAAAAATGAGTGCAGTGACTTCGATTTGATGAATTCTACAAATATCTACAATGCTACAGATCCATTCGTTTTGCCTTGCAATGACGGCAATGCTGGCAAAATCGCTGACTATAGGTTGCTTTCTGGTCGGTTTTCTTTATTTTCTCATGTCTACATAAAAACAAATGGGAAGATGCACCTCTTGTCAGCACCTCATAAACCTGAATTTTGTCTACTTTATATTGGTTGAAAGTCGGTCTAAAGATGATGTGTTTAAGTCTTAAGTGTTGTTTCGTGGCTTGATGCGGTTTTATTGTCCCCGCCGAACGAGTTCGAGCAGGGGACTATGAAACGGGCTCCGTACGTGTGTCCGTGTGTCCGTGTGTCCGTGCGTCCGTGTGTGATCAAAATGTTCAATTTGCTACTTCTCTGTCATTTACGAGCCAATTTTGATTCTGTTTGCTTTATATGATAGCACTACATGGGAGCTTTGAAACTTCTACACAGAATTTCAGTTGTGACCTTTGACCTTGACCTTTGACCTGTATTGTACATTTTGCTACAAACTGCTACTCCTTCGCCATTTCTAGCCCGATTTCGATTCCGTTTGCTTTATGTCATGGCACTAGGTGAGGGCTTCAAAACTTCTACACAGAATTTTGACCTTTGACTTCTTTGACCTTTGACCTTGATTTTTTGACCTGTATTGTACAGTTTGCTACAAAATGCTACTCCTTCGCCATTTCTAACCCGATTTCGAGTCCGTTTGCTTTATGTGATGGCATTAGGTGAGGGCTTCAAAACTTCTACACAGAATTTTGACCTTTGACTTCTTTGACCTTTGACCTTGATTTTTGACCTGTATTGTACATTTTGCTACAAAATGCTACTCCTTTGCCATTTCTAACCCGATTTTGATTCCGTTTGCTTTATGTGATGGCAATAGGTGATGGCTTCAAAACTTCTACACAGAATTTTGACCTTTGACTTCTTTGACCTTTGACCTTGATTTTTGACCTGTATTGTACATTGGCTACAAAATGCTACTTCCGGCGGGGACATATATTACGCACCGCGTAATTTCTACTTTTCCTTGTTTGACTCAGAGCTGATATCGTTTACTACTAAGTATACCGAAAGTGCGTTCAGATACGGAGATCGCAATAGACGTCAAACAATGCTGACTTGTGAATATAGGGCACAATGGAAATCATGCCATTGTCACGATCGTTCTTAATTTTTCTTTCCATAAGGGTTATGACTGTGTTTCTCTTGTTTACAAGTGCTCATTGAGCACGGCCGGCTTTATTTGACAATAACTGCTTTTAAACACATTCTATTTTTTTTTCTGGTGCCACTTCAGGGTTTAAAAAAAAAAGAAAAATGGGTAGTGGTTACACCCTATGTATTCCTATGTATTATGCAAAAAAAAAAAATGGAGAAGGGCGAGCTCCCCCCCCCCCCCCCCCCCGTTGCGCCGGCCCTGTTTAATCTTAATTTACTTTTTAAAATATCATCATCTCAAGTGAGACGCAGGTATATGTGCAACGGTGTAAAATTAAGTATATTACCACTGAAATCTGCATTAATAATCATACTTTTGTGACATGAATAATATGTATATATTAATCTGTCCTGTTTTTTAACATCGCCGAAGTGCCAGAAGAATTTTCGATTACATGCCATTGTTCTCGTTTATTTACAAAGAGGAAGGAACAGCTATATTTGTGACCAAAAGATATATCTCTGTATGAAATGTTTGTATAGGACCTACCTATAATTATGGATATCTATACTATTCTGTCATGTCTCATTTCAACAGATCCAGGATTTACCTTCTGTCTACCAAAATGAAGCACAGGCATACAACAATAATGTTATGGACCAAATTATCTTGTAGCTATAAGCAGTGTATATTTGGTTACTTGTCATGTACCCAGATTCCAGTATTCAATGGTATCTATTATGTTTAGTGCTGAATAATATTTGTATGAATGTCGCATTTAAACAAAAAGAGGTACGCGATTTGATTCCAATTTATTATTTTGGTTTGTGTCTGTTTTGTCTCAAAGAAACGTAGTTTTCGTACTGAGTTCAAAGTCTGTTATCATTAATATTGTCAAGACCAGTAAATGACGTTTATGCTGTCTTCATATGCGTTGTTTGTTAAGTTGCTGGGATTTTCTCACATTTCTTACATTTTTGTCGCACATTCTATTCCAGTGAAAAACTGTTAAAACATATCTATGTCGTAACAAGGTTGTGTTTACAGATATCAAATTTGTGTCACAATGCCAATGCCACAAGCAGCAAACGCATTTACAAATTGGAAACGGCGAAATGATATGATAAAGACAAGAAAAGTAGAAAATTACAGTTTTGAAAATGATTGGAGTGTACCGAAAATAAGGCACTTGGTATTAAAAAGTCTATGAAGAATGTAGTGTGCCGAGTTTCGATTTAAAGATTGTTGTTCTTAACCATTTTAATATTTGGTTTGAGTAAATTTGACCGCTTACTCTTTCATGAACAGTACGATAATAGTAAATGAGTGTAATCGTTTGTTCCAGTCCCTTTTAGGGCTTTTCTTTAATTGTTGTAATTGGTATAAAAATATTTTACACACAGTATTTTTTATAACAACGAAATGTGTTATCTTCATCCCGCTAATGGCGATATTTTTATTCATTTTCTTTTCTGCTCTCTCTTTCTTTCTCTCTCTACAGCTCTCAATCACAAACTCTCAATAAAGGATTATAGAGAGCTAGTGAATATTACCCACTCGACAGTGTTTTTTTTTTTCTTTTTTTCGATTTCAAGCGTGCTTCTCCAAAATCTGAAATATAGATGATATCAGGCTCACTGTGGCATTGGCTGTAGCACACTGCTTCTGTTGTAATGTACTGTACGGTGTGTCAAAAAACAAAAACAAAAAAACAACAAACATACAATCGGATTTTCGCATTGATAACATTTACTTCCAATATGATTAAACTGTCTATACAAATGCTATTTCAGGGTCTGAAAATATAACATCTTCCCTGCATTTTGCAGAAAACCCCATTCAATGTGGTTAAGTGATCACAGAGAAATATGGATCATTGTGCGCTGCATGTCATGGGTCTGATTCTTCCAAGTTTAGCACATGGATGCTCTTGGAACTGCATTAGTGTGAACACAATGAACAGAACGTGAGGGAATGGATTCCTGACATGCTTTACAAAAAAATCCTCACTTTTCTTTCCCCACTGAAGCAAATCGGATCTGGTTTTCTGTAAGATGTGGGTAATAAGTTATACTTTCATACCCTGATATTAGGGAGCTTTAGATTTTAGACGCGCGGACGTTCAAAGAGAAAAAAAAAATGATCTGAGCGTGCGCAGTAACTTGATCCGCGCTACTGCGCACGCTCAGATCATGTTTTTTTCTCTTTGAACGTCCGCGCGTCTAAAATCTAAAGCTCCCTATTGTATTTGGATTGATTCACTATTTTCAAATCTATTATTGCTGAGGGTCCCGTTTTGTTTTTGTTTTTGTTTTTGTTTTTGTTTTTTTTTTTTTGGGGGGGGGCATACGGTAATGGAAATCACATTGTCATGATTACAAAAATCAGTAAAAGCAACCCGCAGCCAAACAACAAGAGCATTTTGCTGCATGCGAACGAAAAATCATGGGTAGAAAATCTATTAAAAAAAAACAAAACTATACCTTGGTGAAAGAAAAAAAAAACTCAACCATAATATTCATTTAGTGGTCTATATTATAATGTAATACTCGCAAATTTTGCTGCTTACTATAGCTCCTTCCTGTAGTTACCACGACCTATTCAAAAAGTGATTTCAAGTTCGATGCTAGGACTGGTGTTGTCTCCCTTGCAACTACTGTAAAATAATTACATCAGCCTATAACGATTGGCTCTGCACAAAGTTTTATGACATGAATGGGGACGACTTACTTCTTGGACGTGTATTCGCTAACACTAACACTGAACTCGGTCGGACAAATTTGATAATCCCTGAGGCTGGTGTTGGTCTATCTATCACCGACAAGACTGATGGAGCTTAGTTCAGGGAGCGACATACAACATCCCCTGGTCCAATACTAGTTCCCAGAACTGAACCTATAATAGCAGGAGTTTGAGGTCAACCTGCTATACACAAGCTCGCTGCTGTGGCGCTGGGCTAACACTAAATACACTAGGGAACTGTTTTTTGAAGTCATAATTATTTGATTAATAGTTGATTCTATCATAAGTCTATTGCAACCTGTGTGGTAAGCAAATCTATAATCGATTATAAAATAATATCTTTTGATAAAACGGGGCCCAGAACTAGCTGCACTGAAATAGAAAAGCCGAATGTTCAGAAGAGAATGTGTTATACGAGTTTTATCATGTGGCATGCAAATACACATTATATTGTCAAAGTATATGGCTACCGATGAACATGTGTTTACTCTTTCTCCCCTTCTTCCACTCCTTCTCTCCCTCTGCCTCTCTCTCTCTCTCTGTCTGTCTATCTATCCATCTATCTATCTATCTATCTATCTATCTATCTATCTATCTATCTATCTATCTATCATCTATCTATCTATCTATATAATATTATCTACCTATCTCACTACAGATGTTGATGCTCCTCATGGCATACAATATTCTCATAAATATCGTACAGCTTGCATACTGTCTTTCAGACAAAGGAAATGCAAAGCGAAGCGATGGTATGTGTTTGTTTGTTTGTTTTATTTCCCTATGATAAAAATCAACATATTCCATACAGTTAGAAAAATTATATTTCATACAAAGGTAAAGAAATTAAAAAAAAAAAAAACATACGGAGGGTAGCCCATTTTCAGTAGTAACAATGATTGTCACTTCTGGTCTTCCGTGCATGCCATGGGGCCCTGTTTACAAGAATTTCACACAATCAGGGACTGATAATAGGATAAAATATAACACAAACACAAATAGAACGGTACAATACTTTACAACATAATGGCTGCATAATTATATACCATTATAACATAATACATTGTTCATAGGTTTGGAGCATTAAAAAAAAAACAACAACATATGGAAGGGATTTCAGTTCGGTTTCAATTGAGCTTAAAAAGGGGAAAAGAGGAAAGTTGACGTAAATCATCAGATATGTTCTTATAGGTTACAGCTCGTTATTCCGAAGGCTCTTCAGTCCGAAGATTCCTTATTCCGAAGGTTCGTTTTTCCGAATTTCATTTTCGGATGAACAAATCTTCGGAATAACGAACCTTCGGAATAACGCCACAAATGTTCGGATTAACGAACCCTTTTTCATTTTCGGATTGACGAACCTCTAGGTATAGGGAATTTGCGTGTTTCGGATTAACGAACCATCGGAATAACGAACCTTCGGAATATCGAACCTTCGGAATAACGAACAGCACCCGTTCTTATAAGCTGCTGCAGCTCTGTATGAGAAGGATCTCTTACAATAGTTTGTTTTAGGCTGTGGTAACTATAGATCGTTTTGATTACGGAGAGAGTATGGTGATGTCTTGTACTTAAACATTTCTTTCATTTATTCGGGGTCACTATTGTCATTCAGAATCTTATACATGAATGACAATAGATGATTGTGGGTTGTTGTTGTTGTTGTTGTTGTTGTTGTTTGTCTTTTGTTACTGTATTCCACCCCAAGCTATAATGAACATCACTGGTAGAAACATGAGAATAAGGCTTAACTTTCAAAAATAATCTCCCGGCTCTATTTTGCATCTTGTGGAGTTGAGGAAGAGAGTTACCGTTGGCGGATTACCATACCACATAACTACATTATGCAATAATAATTATCAGGGCCTACGTGTAATTATGATTATTGCATTGTAATCATACTGAGCATTATGATATTATGCATTACATACATAAAGCTTCACTTCACCCTTCAGTAGGCCTACTATAGACCATCCACAAGTCATAATTGTGTGACTTTACTCATATGGCTCTCTTTAGACTGCACCTGACAATCAAGCTACAGTGGTCACCGAAATTTAGTAATTAATAAGACCTTTTTTTATACAACAGTCCCACCGACAAGAAAAGTTGCATGAAAAGCTATATGGTGCATATGCCAGGTTATAGCAAACGAATTTGAAAATTGTGAATACATGAACTGTGATTAAGAGTACATACAATTGACAATATGTATTTAATGAGTAATCAAAGCAAAATGTTTAGATCACTATTTACGCTGTAAGTGCTGCTTTAAGTATAATTCCCTGAATATATAGCTGTATTCCCAGAGTAGTTTCACCCTACTTCCAAATATTTGATATCGCTGCCACTTCTTCTTCCTCTTCTTCCTTTTCTTCTTCTCTTTTTTTTTTGTTTTGTTTTTATATAGAGCCAATTTGTGAGCCCCGAATCTATAGTACAATGAGTGTACTGGAGCCATGCCGTTCTCTGAACACAAGACATTATCATTTCTTCTATTTTTTTTTTTTTTTGGGGGGGGGGGGTAGTTCCTGTAATAGCAGCGGCAGAATAAACTGCAGCTGTGCATTCTAGTTGAAAAGAAAAAGGTCCGGGTGACGTAGAGGGCGTTTTTCGATAAATGTGTAACTACCTGTAGGCCTACAAAGAGAGTATTAAAGTTTCTTACCTATACAGAGCGTATCAAAAAAAAGGTAATCCAAATTTGGAGGGCTGCCATTTCTTAATTGTCTGTTATGAAGAGAACAATGTTAGTTGTAAGGAAAGGGGAACTCTTCCTCTTTCCATTGATACCTAATTATGTTGACAGTTGTCATGCATGACCGAGCACATGGACTTTAAAGACAATGACAAACTGCGCTTTTTCCAAGTTTGCGTGTTATTGTGAAGGAACAATGCATGTCTCACTGCATGGATGAGATCGGTCAATGAAAGTTGCCAAATAGGCCAGCCTGTACGAATGCAGGTTTGTGTTAAGATTTTGTGTTTAGGGTTTGTGTTAAGATTTTGTGTTTAGGGTTTGTGTTTAGGTTTTCTCCTAACATTGTATTTTTATGGTCCATAACCTTTAACATGGCCTTTTGTCCGAAAACTTGATCGCTCCTACAGAGGCCAACCCACACAATCCATTTTTCTCTGTTCATATTCAACACATAGCTCCAAGTGTCAAATCATGTCTTGAATATGAAGAGAGTAAAATGGATAATGGTTTCGCCTTAATGGAAAGGACCAAATATCGACAACGTGGCCATGTCGAAGTTTATGAACCATAAATGTTAGAAGAAACCCTAAAACACAAATCCGCAGTTTTGCAAGCTGGCCTGATGATTTGACCACTTTCATTGACAGATCTCATCCATGAGTCAGACATGCATTGTTGTTTCACAATGTTACGGTCAAGTTCACACAAATAAATGCAAGGCGGTCACAGTGACTTGAAATGAACAAATCTTCCGGAGCTTTATTAGGAATTAACTTAACAATCAGTTTCCCACCGGATTAATGATTGTTCAAAACATTACAGCGAAATTAACCATAACAATTGAATGATAGATCGGATCGTTTCAACGAAAGATAATTTAAGACAGATTATGTGATACCTGGCCAGGGTTTTACCCTAACAGAACCAACGTCGGGGCCCAACTCATCTGCGACGTGACGGGGAGGCGACGCAAGACACTATCACGTCGAGAGCGCGTCGATGCACGGGGACGTCGTCGAATCAGCGGGCGACGCTATCTCAGCTTGCAGCTCCGCGACCACGCCGGGCAGAAGGGCGTTGGCCGCCAGGTCCGCGTTGCCACTCACACAGTCTCGACGCCCTGGATCGACCTCGGCGTGGCCCCCCCCCCCCCCCCCCCCCCCCCTAGTTGCCGTGTAGCAATCACAGGAATCACAGGTGGGCGTTGGCTCCAGACCGCCTGGTGGTTCGCCTGGCCAAGTCAATGAGAACCTATCGACGCTGTCGTCGTCGAAGGGAAACGGGCTAGAAGCAGGTTGGCATCTCCTGGATTATCCTGCTGTTTAGCACTTTAACTCAGTCCGCAGGATACTTGTCTCAGGGAGAGCAATTTCTCCCAAGACCATGGACGGGACTTTGAAAAAGTGATAACGGTCCTCTCTAACCGGAGTCAGATTGTCGACTGACACGACCAATGCATTTTTAACATGAACATTATTACATACATGGAAAATTCCGTCAGGCACGCCCAGCTTAATATATTCATAACATTAAACTCAACCTGGGCGAAGTGCATAGGCTGCAGTTCAAAACGAATGACTCAAAAGGAGATTACGTAACTGGTGGTGTTTACAAACATTCGCGATCGTGCACATGTGATCGCATACACATGATCATAAAACATGAAGACCACATTGTTAAGTGATTACATGGGCAAATTCGTAACACACAATAACACACAAACTTGGAAAAAGTGCAATTTGTCATTGTTGTCTTTTAAGTCCATGTGCTCGGTCATGCATGACAAGTATTGTCCACATAATTAGGTATCAATGGAAAGAGGAAGAGTTCCCCTTTCCTGAATACAACCAACATTGTGCTCTCTATAACTGACAATTAAGAAATGGCAACCCTCCAAAGTTGGATTACCTTTTTTTTTTTCTTTTTTTTTTGATACGCTCTGTAGAGTCTTCAGCTTGGAACTGAATTCGTGTCCGCGACTGTTTCACAGTAACAAAATTGTTGCAGAGCGATGGGGCAGTTGGTTTTTCATGGTCTGAGCTGCAAGTCTGGATTGTAATTGGAATTACATGTATTATAGACAAGAGATTTAACTCTGAACTGTTACAAAAGTCAATGGAAAATATCAATAAGACAATATTTGTTATGCATGGCATTTCAAGCACGTTGAAGCAATTATGCTGAGAGCGTTTCATAGATACAATAATTATTATCAATGTGATGCTCGTTATGGTGATGATGAATTTTCAAAAATTGATAGGCACTGATCTCGTCCTACATTTCTCAAATAGACAAGCATTCATTTTTACTAATAATCATAATCATTCCGTGAGAAGGAAACAATACATATTTTTTTCATAATGATATTATCATTACAACATGTCTTGTCTTTAAAAAGGTATAATAACAAACTATACGAAAGCAGGAGAAATTCAAAGGAAAGGTGACAGTGTAAGATTTATGGATGTTAAAAAAATGTGAATAGTAATGTCTATGAAAGGTTGTAACGACAAAAGTAATCCTAATAATAATAACATGATAAAAATAATGAAAATGTTAATGATCATGGATGATGATAAGAACTTGATAATGACAAATGATAATAATGTATGTAATAATATTATATTTTATTTTCATTTTATTCCCTTGTTCTTTATCTATCAAGAAAAATATTATTATTTATATTCCTTCTTTCTACTCTTTATCATTGTCATTGTAATCATAATGGTCATAATTATTATGAACATTACGATTACAATGATGATGATAACTATAGATGTCTCCGCCATTCTAAGTGTAACCGACGCCTCAGAAATGTTATCGCATCTTGTTGTACCCCCTACCCTACCCCCCACAAACCCCATCCCTCCCCAAACAAAAAAAAAACACAAACAAACAAACAAACAAACACATAATCTAGGGCCTAACATCATTTTTATGTTATTTCATTTTATTGATTTTCATTTTCAACAAAGAATATAAAAGTAAACAAAACATATCATATGAAAGCAATATATAAGGGCAATACATCACCATTCTACATAATTAATCATCGAAATGCATTTAGAACATTGTTTCGGATCTAATCAGTTTTTGTTTTTACAATAACGGACTTTTTCTGAGAATTTAATCCAAATCCCATCACAGCTCCTGTAGTGGTACTAAACAGAACAAATGCTGGTAAAAACTGTATAAGCCTTATGGGCGACGGGGGTTATGTCATCATCTGTGTAGGCCCCGCTTATTCATTGACCATGCTAAGAGTTTGTTTGTTTATTTGTTTTGATAGTGGAAAATAACGATCGAATACAAGGAGATTTGGCGAAAATTGTGAGCAAAGATTTGGAATAGGGAGCCTCAATTGATTGCTTGTTGATTAGTTTATTCTTTTTGAATACACAAAAGAAAAAAATACACACAAGGAGATAACATGATCGAGGAATTTGACCACTCCCATAAACAAAGCAAAGCAAAGCAAAACAAAACAAAACAAAACATCAACTATCATAATTATTACAACACATGATTGAACAAGATGACAAAATTTCATGTATTTTCTTCTGTACCGTAACCCAACACGTTTATATACAGTCCAAAGGGTCTTTATGTGCCACGGTGTAAACCCCCTATTTGACTAGAGAAACTGCCAAGCTTTGCTTCAGACGTAAATTGTGTGACAAAATAATCTATGATTTTTTTTTTCTTTCAAATGACCAGTAGCTACAGTAAAGCCATGGCTTTTGTACACAAAGCAGTGAAAGAAACTTAGATTTTACTAGCAAATCCACATGCGAATACTGCCTAACACTCAATCACCACCACCACCACCACCACCAAAAAAAAAAAAAAAAAAAAAAGAATGCAAGCTACATGTGACAGGATTGGAATTGCAAAACAAAACAAAAAGTTTGGAAAAAAAGGGATTGGAATTGCGAAAAACACTATTGTAATATTTAGGCTACTGTCACAATACATGTCAAATATTCAAAACAACGCCCCCCTTAAACACAACAACAACAACAAATGCCATAATGACATTGATTTGGCGATTTATCGATCGGTTTGGGCAGGTTTAACGGTGCGTTTGAGCAGAATACTGAAAGGTCTTGTAGTGCTAGTAATTATGCCAACTTGGAACGCGGCCGTATACCGAACTTTCGAACATACATTGTAGCACATAAAGATTAAAGGGAGCAGGATATAGTGTAGGCCTATTGGTGGAGGAGATGAGGATTGTTTCGAGATACCAATAAACTACTGTACAAAGCATACCATTCTAAGAGGAATTCAAAGTTTACTTCACGAAAATCGGTTTTGCAATGGCTGAGACATCCAAAAACAAGTAAAACAAAAGGAATCGTAGGTGGGTCTCACCTTTTATTAGGATCGCTCTGTTTTGATAACAAAACTAGTCATTTCAAAAACGATTTTCATCAATTAAATGCTGAATTTCTCTTGGAATTACAAACCGTCATGCTCTTTCACATTTCTTTAGTGGTTTCTCATTATCTCCCCCAAAATGTCAGAAACCTGCTGCTGAAGTGAGGTATCAACTATAATAACCATACTACCCCTTTAAAGCGATTATGATAATCCATTGATTCACACAGGTTATCATCCAATTTATATTCAAATATTCTGCAAATTGGTTTAATCGCATAATATTCAACAATGTATTCCTTGTTACCTATTATTTGTTTTATGTAAATTTTTGTATTGTGGAAACTTTGAATAAACTTGAACTTGAACTTGAACTACTTCTGCCATGCCGGAGTACGAATGGGCATCTTGTAATACAGTTTGTGCTCGATGCAATGGCCACATCACAGCGTCGAGGGAAAGAGCGCCAGCTACCGCTAGATATCTGTCCAATAATTTAATTGCACACAAAATCATCGCACATTCTTTCGCCTGCCAAGAAAGATGGCTCCTGCATCTCAGGTAAGATCGAGAATAACCCGGATCATTATACGTTTTGTGTTTGCAGTTGTGTCACGAGTCTCATTTTCTAGGAAGAAGAGTTATTCATATGTCAGGATGATTAAACAAATTATTTATGAGACCCATTTTTACCGTACAGTAGAAAATTATTCTCGTCAAATTCGGTAACCAAGTATGAGCGTTGTTAACAACGGTCCACCTCGCCGCAACGCAATGAATGCATAGCAATAGGCATAGCGGCTGGCGCCCGAAACCTGCCTGCCTGTAGTGTAGTAGGCCCTAGGCTACGTGCGTGCTGTAACTGCCAGTACAGTAACCAACAAGCATCAACGAAAATTACAGTGCAAATATGGTTCAGAAAAACTGCTCTTATCTCGATTTTGATTTTGTTTTAAGGCGTAAAATTTTGACAGGAGGTAGAGGAGAAATTTCTCTCCAAGCTAGCTAGGTAAGAGTAGACAAATTAGAAAATAAGTTCTCTAACGACATTAACGTCAGTCGTTGTAGTTAGTTGGTCAACCCAAATAAATCATAAATGGCTGTTTTTTGTCCATTATTTTACAGAGAGTCTTAATTATAACGTTAAACAGAAAGGTCCATCTGTCTGGAGAAGTCTCTTATTTAGTTATTGTTCTTATTTTTTTTTGACATTATTGCTCTTATCCGTATACATCGGAAGAGATCCGTGAAGCCAGACGCAGTCTCAGTGTCGTGTCCATGGAACATTGACCAGTGTAGGCCTACGTTGACAATATAACATAGGCCTACCAATCTTTCAGTTGATCTTAAAGGCATAATTTACCATTTGCAGATGAAACGAAAACCCAGCATAGGTGCTTAAAATAGTTCTGAAATTGTGAGTTAGGGATGGAAACAACCACTGTAAAAATTTAAATCCATAAAAACTTATAATCAACGTTAAATATTGTTAAAGGACAAGTTCACCTTCATAACCATAAGGATTGAGAGGATGTATAGTAGAACACATCATTGAAAGTTTGAGGAAAATCAGACAATCCGTTCAAAAATGATGAATTTTTGAAGTTTTTGTGCAGTCACCGCTGGATGAGAAGACTACTGCAGCGTTGTTGTTGTTGTTCATTTTCCATCTGTGAAGATGGCTGGATAGCCCATATTCAGCTACACTAAGCTGGTCTTCCATGGGGTCCAGTTGGATGTGGAGTGGGACCACTTCACCGGGTTAGACACCCTGCTCTTTGCGATGAATGAATGAAGCGGGATCTTTTACGTGCATGAGCTGTGACTCTCTCATACACGGGACCTCCATTTTATGTCCTATCCGAGGGACAGAGTGTTTTGCCTCTTGCTAGAGGGGACGGTATGTTTACACACAACATTGCTCAGTCCAGACTCGGGTTCGAACCCGGGCCGCGTGATCGTGAGGCAGACGCGCTACCGACCGAGCCAACTCAACGCCCGCGTATGATGTCACATGAGTACAACAGTATAAGGAAAATACAATGTATAAAGAGAATTTCACAAAATTTCAGCTTTTGAAAAAAGTACACATTCCCCTGACTCCGTACTGACATATGTTATGGGTAATATTATTCCCCCTGCCTTTAGAAAGAAGCAAGTCAAGTGCTCTTTTATTATGCGAAAAAAGTGAAAATATGTTGAATTTTATTCACATTTTCTTTTCTTACGGTTGTACGCATATGACATCACACGCTCTAGTAGTCTCCTCATCCAGCAGCTCCAACACAAAAATTTTAAAAATTCATAACTTTTGCATCGATTGTCTAATTTTCCTCAAACTTTCACTGATGTGTTCTACTAATATTGCTGCATTCTCTCAATCCTTATGTTTATGAAGGTGAACTTGTCCTTCAATACACAAAATGTTAACAAATGTTTCCAGACTAGCCATCTAGGGGCCTACAGTTATGGTTTACTTAGAAAAACGCTGATATCTCCTTGTATTTTAGGTTTTATTGCGAATTATACAGTAGGATGTTTTGTCATACAGCAGAGCGCAGACCTACACATATGCATCAAATGTGATAACTTGAAAATTTTTGAAATCACTGCTCCCAAAGGTAAACACTAAAACAGGACTTTAATTTGTGACCTTTTTAGTGGGTTTTGAACAGGGTGGTCACAATTACATGTATTGCCGAGTGGGCAATGTGAATTGATTATGATCTCATGTTTGATATACAGCCTGATGCGAGCCAGCGGACACAGATTGTCTTCGATGTGTCCAAGAGGGAAATCTTCACAACGCAAAATGGTTTCAAACATCTCAACAAGAAGCTCAGGTCCAGCTGGAAGATTGTCAGGTACGTGACGGTTTGTATGGCTGCCATTAAATCATCTAGAAGTATGCTTGCATTTTATATGTATGCATTCCCTACAGTCGTCCACTCTCCTCAGAATTCTAATCTCATGTTTTGATATCAATTTGTTCTCATTTTGTTGCCCCCCCCCCCCCCCCCCCCCCATAGCGCACCCTCTCAAGTCTAGTTAGTAGGGCAGATATGTGGTAAAAATTGGTAGAGATGCTCACATACAGCGGAAAGTATGACATTTTGCATAAAAGGGTGTTTTGGGGTGCTGATTTAAAAAATTGCCGGATCCAAGAGATCTGACCACGGGGCCGGCCGCCATTTTGAATTCCAATATTGCCGCCATCACAAAACAAATTTAAAGATCCCTATCTCCAGTTCTGAATGACCTGTGGCACCAAAATTTGGTACACAAGAGCGTTTTGACATAATGAATTCGATGACATATTAATTTGAAGTGTCTGACAAACCTCGAATGGCCACCATTTTGAATTCCAATAACGAATGCCTCAAAGAAATGTTCAAAATCTCTATCTTGAGTTCTACAAGTGGTGAGTAACGCTGAAATTAGGTGCAAACAAGTATTTTAACATACTGAGTTAAAAAAATGACTAATGTGATGTATCTGACAAACGCAATGCCCGCTATTTTGAATTCCAATATGGCTGCGAAGACAAACATCACGACTAACATTCACGGGCACGCCAAAAAGTGCAGCAAAAATGAAGCATAATGCACCTTTCCCTGACATCACAATGTAAATACAGCGCGCACTCAATCAGTTTACAAACGCGTGCTCAATCAGGTACGGTAGTCTTATTTACAAACCGGAGATAGCGATTTTCAACACTCCAACATGGCAGCTATGTAGGAAAATTCAAATTGGTTGCCATGCAGCTTGTCAGACATGTCAAATAAGTATGTTATTGAAGTCATCATATCACCACTCTTTTATGTATCAAATTTCAATGGCTTAAATGTCATTCAGAACTGAAGATAGGTACCGGTATCTTGACGGTGGCCATATTGGAATTCAAAATGGCGGCCGACCCTGTGGCCAGATTTCTTGGATCCAGCAATTTTTGAAATCAGCCCCCCAAAATACCCCTATATGCAAAATTTCATACTTTCTGCCGGATATGAGCATCTTTTTTACATATCTGCCCCACTATGTCTAGTGTCAAGCTGTTTTTTTTTTTTCAAGGCCATTATAGTAGCACTAGTCACATTCTGGTGGTGTAGATCTTGAAATGTGAGTTTGCCATTGATGACTGTAGCTCCCGGAATTTGTTTTAGTGTACCATTGATACTTTTCTCTTTTCATGCTCATGTGACCATTTTATCATCAGATCATGAAATTATTTAAAGCTAAATGATACCCTTTCCCATCCAGTTCACTAAATTTTTAACACAATGTAGAATGGGTCGAGAGAATCATGCAATCTCATTGGTCGAGAGCCATGCACATGTGTATTAATCTTGTAGCACACTCAATCACTGGCGATAGACGTAGTAAGCATGTTGCTGTGTGTACTTGTAACAAAGAATTTGTGCATGTACCAAGCCTTTGTGCACTTAGCAAGAGACGGCTTGCCATTTGTAAAGTGATTATGAATAGCCTGCAGTTGCGCATTGAGAGATGGGTAGCCATACATCAGTAAAAATGTTCATACATCAATACAATAATGCATGGTTTCACTATGGCAAGCCATAAAGAAAGCCGTGCAAATTGTCAGAAATGCAATTAAAACAATGGATTTTGCTCAAACTTTGTCACCGTTCTATAAAACATATATGTTTATGTGTCTTTTCATGCATTACAAGAAATTTGGTAAATGCAATAACTATGGAATTTAACCTAAACCCACTCAGCTTTATCTCGTGGGTTAAGCATTCCATAGTTACCTTATGCACACAATTCCTACTGACGCACTCTGATGCAAGCATCATTTGTATAATCTGATACTTTGAAAATTTATGTTAACTATGATTATATTGAATTCTTTATCTTCATGTTTTGTCAAATTTTGCAGCAACAAAGATGAGATCACAGAGGAGAAGCTGGCCAATGCAAAAATCTTTGTCATCGCCGGACCCAGAGATAAATTTACAGCGCCTGAGGTAAGAGAACAAGCAAAAGTTTGTCTGACAAAGTATGCTACCAGTATCAGGCCAATAAACATTGTTTATTTATTTTTTTTTTCTAATCACACCAAAACTTTCACATCACTATCTATCTGTTTGCACAGTAAAAGAAACCTACATTTAATACTTGCCATAAATTTGTACCTACTGATGATTCCTGTCTTTAATTGATGAACAATGTATATGATAGTGACATGAAGCAGACACAGACTTTAAAAATAAAAGAAAAAAAAACCTAAAAAAGAAAAAAAAACACCTTTACAGTGCCCAGGCAGTTTAAAATACCATAACTTGCGCAACGTTTTTCATCAGCTTTCAGCAATCCATCCAAAGTTCACCTAGTGGTGGATTAGCAAGCTCACTCAGGTGTAGCAATATTCCTTTTGTAGCCCAACATGAAGGCCATGGGACACAGTAGGGATCAGCCCTAGGAATTACATGTGTAGATTGTCTAGAGCTGCAGTTGACATCGCGGCACTCCTGCATGCGTGCCAATTGAAAAACAGAATGCAAAAAGGGTAAAGGTGCATTTGATTAGCAAGTAATATCACCTTGCTATGTCAGTTTTTCATGTCCCCTTTTTATCACCTTGTACTGTATAAGGTGTTATTTTTGAGTTTAGATATTTTCACGAATTGGGAGGTCACAGACATCTTCACGAGGTGTTGCTTTTGCGAATTGACACCGAGGCTGTCATAAGCGCACTATTACACCAGTGCATGGCAACATTTTCGCATGTTGTTAAATTTGCGGTTCAACAGTAATTCACGAAATTCGCGAAAATTAAACCCTCGTGAAAATAACAGCTTATACAGTACTGGGTATTTGACATCATTGATTTTTCATAGAATTCCGAAGCTGCGTATTCCCCTTTTCTTTTTACATTTATTTGTGTTTTACTCTAATTTGTACATTTTGTTGTACTTGCTAAATATATTTTCCCCATTAGTTTGTAAGAACTGTTTGGTAGCATTATGTTACTCAACTACTGGTCTAATCACCTGCACCAGTTGAAGATGAGGTCATTGTGCAAAGTATTGGCCTCTGGACATGTACACCATTTTTCACATGATGTATTCAAAAGACTATATTTTTGAAATATCATTACCCTCCTCTACCTCTCCAAGTTTGAAGTGATCAAGAAGTACATGGAGGGTGGAGGCAGTGTTCTGGTGATGATGGGAGAGGGAGGAGAGACCAAGTTTGACACCAACATCAACTTCCTCCTCGAGGAATTCGGCATCATGGTCAACAACGGTGAGTTATTCATATCCAAGTGGAGATGGTATTCATCTGGTCAAGTCCTGTTTTGAAATCTTTGTTGTAAATGACCACCTGAATACATCGAGACCACAAAATATTGCCAGGTTTTCTTCTCCCTCATAACACATAGTAAGGGCAAACTCAAAATGTGAAGACTACTACATACCACATCTGTAGGCTTAATACGTAATTTGCAATGAGGTAAAGTGTGAAGCAGCAAATCAACACGAATTGAACAACAGTGTAGAAGAGTGAGCAATTTGACTCTTGGAAGCACAATGTGTGAAGGGTTCATCAAAAGTCAACAGCAAGCCTAGGGTTTTTGAACATTCAAATTCTATGAAAATGCCACTTGGTGATCAAAACTGTATTTTCCACATTGTCTCAAACTACCCAGGCATTATGAAGTCCTTGCTCCCGAAAGCTACTTTCTTGTTGGTAATGAAGGTCCTGTTTAATCCTGTGTGTCAAAATTATGATACATCCAAACAAATCTCCCAAAGAACATGCTATTGACTATCAAAAGTTTGTACAATACAAGTAGTATTTTCCCAGATAGTTGAATATCTGTAATGTTCACGGTGCTTATCAGTAATATGATGTTTGCTTATTTTTCCCATACATGTAGGTGTGGATTGGAATTAAAAATTCAGATTCAAATTTTGGCAATTTGTCCATCAGTTGCAATTTAGAAATTTGTTGCGTAAATTCCATTTGAGTTATTGTGTGTGTGTGTGAATATTTTCTTTTTATCCGTGTGACATCGTTCTGCTTCAATAGACTGTGTGGTCCGTACTTCATACTTCAAATATTTCCATCCCAAGGAGGCACTGGTGTCGAATGGAATCCTAAACAGGTAAAATGTACTTGTATGTAGCCAGGCATCTGTAACCCCCCCCCCCCCCCCCCCCCCAAAAAAAAAAAAAAAAAAAAAAAAAAAAAAAAATAAATAAATAAATAAATAAAAAAAAAATAAATAAATGAATAAATAAATAAATAATAATAATAATGAAGAAGTGGCCTCCACCCAAATTTGACAAAATTTGAGGCCTGTTAGTGTTGTTTTATGTGGTACAGTTGGGAATAAGATGTTGAGAAGTCACACGGTTTAGTGCCAAAATAAGGGAAAAGAGAAAATGACAGCAAAAAGAAAAAATGGAATAGTGCATGGACCTTGTGTATCCTATATCCAGGTCATTATTCTACTTTCCCAGCAATCCATTCTCTTCATTCCCTGCACACATTCTGAAGCCAAACTCTAACTGTGATGTGTACAATCCTTTCTCTCCATAGAGTGTACCATTCATGGTATGATGGGGCTGGGTATACCAGATTTTCTGAGAGTTGAAAGAAAAAGACCAACAAGTAAACGTATAAAATGATGCTATTTCTCATGTACCAGACTGCCTGAAAATGTTTTGCTGTTTTTGTTTTTTGTTTTTTTATTTTTGCTTGTTTTTAATTTTCTTATGAGAGAGAGTGGGAAAAAGACAGATACAGACAGATGGTTGTGTATTTTCTATTACCTTGAAATGCCTCAAAGGAGATTGTTTGAGATAGCGATTACGCGTAATAGAAAATGTTAGGTAAACACACCCAGAATCTACAACATATGACACCTGTCTGTTCCTAATCTGAACACTAATATGGATTACTCTTGAATTACTTTTTGTTTTTCCTCCTTCCCTGTTTTTTTCTGTCACAAATCAGTTGCTATCCTTGTAATGGGGCAATCGTATTCAATATTGCATCTGAAACATAAACTGTGTGTCCGATTTGTATATATTTTAGGTCTATCAGTCACGCGGCGGGAAAAGCTGTGCCTGGAGCAGGGGACGAGGATGCCCAGAATGATACCCAGTGAGTCGATTCTGTGAAGACACAGAACTTGTTTTTGCTACCTACATATATATCATATGAACACATGAAATGAAATAGTTAAATGAATGGATGTTACGAAATGAGCTAATTTGATAATGACACTGTTATTGTAATGAATATGGTGATGATATTACACATAACTTAGAAAAATGACACTGATTGCAATAGTAATACAATTACTCTCGGCAGTTTGCTGTATTACTGATATCAGTCCTGATAAAAGTATTAATAATGAACTTTTATCTTTAGCTTCTATCATCCGAATAGGATGATGATGATAATTTTAATGATCATCATTATTGTTGTCTTTGTTACTATGCTCTTGATACTGTATGTGAAAAAAAAAAATGTCTTGTCATTATGATATCCTTGTTGTCATGGCAATAATGGTGTGGCTGGTGCAGACGGCAAATATGTGACCATAGGGGTAAGATAAGATGAGGGGAAAAAAGAGGAAGAAAAGCAAGAACAAGAAATTGATAATTATGATGATGAGGAAGAGGAACATGAAGAAAAAAAATGACCTGTATCTTCATGTCAAGAAGAGGGAGAAGGAATTATTCAAATTAATGAATTTTTGCGTTAATGCTGCATTTACACCATGTTCCCGGTGCCCACATTAGTCACGTTTCAGGCCACCATGGACAAAAAACTGGATGGACGTGAGACAACATGGTGAGACGGGACAGACAAACGTGACAGGCTGTGATTGCTGTGGATGCCGTGTCAGATTTTTAAACTGTCATAAAATTTGCCACGGCAGTCCCGATGCTAAAGAGAAACCTTGTATGCCATAATAAAACTAGGTTAACACAACAGAACACGACGGCACATAATAGACTGCAACAAAACTTGGAGGTGGTCCATATGGGGCCGCGATGAACAATATTGATAGTCTTGCTGACAGGAATGAGGACTGGAAGGAACAAGACTAGAATGCAAAGAGGGGAAATCAGAATGTCTCGTGTACCCACGGTGCATCGCGTTTCGGGCAAACGGGGCTGCTATGGTGGCCGGGAACATGCTGTAAACACAGCTTAACCCTATTTTAACTGGGGGGGGGTCAAATTGACCCCCCTCGACATTTCGCGCCACGATTCCGCAGCGCGCAAAGATTTTGCCGCGTCGTTAACATGACTTTTTTCATTGAAGTCTCCCGCATATTTTGAGACCAAATTTGTGACGTCCGGGTACACCTTTCTGAAGTTATGCAATGTTTTGCATTTTATGCATGATTTCATGTGCAAATCCAATGCAAATTGTGTTTTTTTGTTTAATTGATATAAATTAGATTATTTCAACTTCTGAACATTGAAATTAATCAATTCTAATGTAGATAAGCTTGAAAAAGTGCCTGCAACAAATTTTGGCAAAAAAAACAATAGAAAAAAAAAGGTCGAAAAAACAGTGAAATACATAAGAAATTAACAAAACAAAGAACAAAAGAAACTGATTTTGATTGCGCTATTTTTTTACAAGAAAATTGTTTGATGTGTCTTGAGGAAATGTGACACAAAAATTTAGCAATCCTTAATTCTTTTTGATGGAGTTATAGGTGAAAATGTGATTTCATGCATAAATTTGCATAATTGATTTATTAAAAGATATAAAATCAACATTTTTCTATTGTATGACCATGTAATCTTTTAGTTGACATCCAGCTCTATGTTCAGGCAAAATTTTGCGGCGATTGCATGATTGGCGGCCGAGATCTGATTTGGGGGGGGGGGGGGTCAAATTGACCCCCCCCCCCCCCCAGTAAAAACTTGGTCTCAAATAGCCCAGTTAAAATAGGGTTGTTTCAATCACAACTGATCCACAATAATTGCCCTTCATCGACATATGTTTTAGTTTACATGTATACTGTGCAACAGTGATTGTCCACCAGCAGGCATATATAAAGGCCATATAAAGCCATGCATGCATTGGGATTTTACCCAATGCTACACCTTGTAATTACAGCCAAGACGTGGACAGACCTACTCTCAGTATTAGTTTCAAAATGTACTTTACGATCATTTAGCCCTATTTTGCATGCTGGCAGAATTGCTCTATTGAGCAATAACACGGATACAATGTAGTACAGACATTGTGACGCATCTAATGGTGATGTGCCATTAAAAGCTGGTTAGATTTGTGAGCCATGGCATACATGTACATTGTAACACTACCTTTTATCTGGCAGAATACTATTGTGACGGCACTACAGGCCTCATACACACAAGCTGGTCACTGACTTTGAGTAGAGTGCAGGCTGTAGAACCCAGTTCAAACTAACAAACCTATCCTATCTCATAAAGTACAATGGTTTTGGGAAATAATACATGTACTTGGACTTTAAGAGCCTCAAACAAAGCCTACAGGTACAAATGTGACCCCCTACAACAAAAGGATCCTAAAGTCGCTGACGGCTGAGCCGAGAAAATCGAGTTTGAAGGAGCATCATCAAAATTGGTCATTACAATCGGATTTCTGTTTTTGGCATAATTTTGTAGTCTAATGTTTTGCCTATCATCTGCCGAAATTTCGAAGCTAAATGATTATAGGAAAGGCAGGAAATCAGCGTTTTTCTGGGCCATGATTTTTCGACTTTTAACGCAGCAGAAACGTGTCCGAAGATTTGGATTTAGCGCCTCAGCTAGACTCCGCCCCTAGCAACGAGGGGGTGATCTTATTGGTCAGAGCGTGGCATCCTGATTACTGATTGGTCGTGCATAGACCGCTGGCGCTAAGCTTGAATGAACATCACGGAGGTCGCTAGGAGCATGCTTTCTATTGTCAAGCGGTGAAAACTGTCTCTCCTCCCCTTGATCATGTTAGCGTCGGAAGGAAAACTTTGACGGCGTTTTTCTCGAAAATCTGATTTCCTCAACCACTTGACATGCGTTGATAAAATCATCGATATCTTCGCAACCGAGTACTTTTATGAGTTGTGCTATATGTGGAATTAAAGAAGAAGAGTAAGGGAATAATGTCATGCCAATTTCAGAAAATTGTCCTCCCCCGACTTTCAGATCCTTTTGTTGTAGCGGGTCACAAATGTATTGTTCAAAGTTTTGTGCATGCACAATCCCATGTAGCCAGAAGTGATTAACACCATTGCATGCTTTTAAATCCTTGAATATTATATTCATGACTGGATATATGCTCAAACAAACCAAAATCGCTTGTACTGTGCAAGATGATCTGCAGGTGTACACTACTATAGGAAGTACTACTGTACATGAGCAAAGTTCTTGTACTATTCTCGCAAATGATAATATGGGATTTTTAGTAAACTTTCAGTCTCATTGAATGACTAATTACATGCAACCATTTTCAGGATTTGAAGTTCATGGATAGGGATATGTTAGAACATAGACGAGGTTACTCTGGAAAAACTCTGAACTCAATTCCAGCAGTAGTTATAACCGTTCAATATCATAATGATGATGATGATAATGATAATAATGATGATGATGATGATGATGATGATGATGATGATGATGATAATAATAATGATAATAATGATAATAATAATAATAATAATAATGATAATAATAATGATAATAATGATAATGATAATAATGATAATAATGATGATGATGATAATAATGATAATAATAATAATGGTAATAGTTATAATCATCAACATAATCATAATCATAATCATAATGATATGTGACATTTATAAAGCGCTTGATATCATATTTCTATGAGCTGGGGAAGTGAGAACCAGGAGAAAGAATTATGAAATCTAAAAGTAAGGCTAGATATTCACTTTGGTCAATCTCTATGATATGCATTGTTTACATTTTATGCTGGTTGTACAAATTGTTTTCAGCTTTTTGGTACAGGATAATATGAATTTGTTTTGAATCATCTAACATGGGATGGTGCAACTTCCTGTAACTGTAAACATCTGTTCCTGGTTCTTTTATTATACCCCCGCCAAACGAAGTTTGAAGGGGGTATATAGGAATCAGCGGACGGTCGGTCCGTTGCAAATCTTGCGTCGCGAACTACTTCCTCAGTTTTCAACCGATTCCCATAAAACTTGGCACAGATGTGTGCCTTGGGTTGTAGATGTGCAAGACGTATTTTTTGACAGTACCCAAAAGTACGTTGCCATGGTAACGGCATATTATGGGCAAAAATGGGTACAAATCTTGCGTCGCGAACTCCTCCCACAGTTTTTGATCAATTTTTATGAAATTAGGTACAGATGTTCATCTGAATATGTTAATGTGCAAGACACATATTTCCGCAGTGGCAAAAAGTGTGTTGCCATGGTAATGGCATGTTATTGGTAAAATATAGGGCAAAATGCTTCATGGCAAAACTGCTTCATCAGTGTTCTTCCAATTCTCATGGAATTCATATTGAATGTTTGTCTTAGGATATAGGTCAGCATGACACCTTTCTTGACAATGACAAAAAGTATGTTGCCATGGTAACAGCTCACATATTATGAGCCAAAATGATAGAAAATTTTGTGTTGCAAACTAATTCCTCAGTTTTTGCCCAATTTCCATGAAACTTGGTACAGATGTGTGCCTTTGGTTGTAGATGTGCAAGACGCATTTTTCGACAGTACCCGAAAGTACGTTGCCACGGTAACGGCATATTAATGGCAGAAGATCAAGGAAAGATCTTGCGGATTTAACTACTTCCTCAGTTTTTTGACCAAAGCTTATGAAATGTTGTTTTGACCAAAGCTTATGAAATGTTGTTTGGCGGGGGTATAACCAGTCGCTGTAGCGACATTTCTATTTTTTTTAAACATCCTGTGAGCCAACTTGGGGTGATCGCTTCTAACCAGTCGTGGATGGCTGCTTGCTTGAGTGATATAAATGCCTCAGCCACTCTCAACTCGTTGCCTGTCTCATTGAGTAGAATTTGTCTCGCGCTCTGTGCCAACATTAACCCCAAATCTGATATTCATAACATTGTATACGATGTGTGTCTTTGAATTTTTCCCTTTGCTGGCTCAGTTCTCGATCAGATGACTCCTCAGCTCCCCATGCAGAGTGAGTTGTAAAGAACAAACAAACAGACATATGAACAAAACACATAGACAAACAAATGAATTTGATTACATCATGTCTAGACTATGAATGACAAACACAAAAGTTATGAATAAACAAGGCTTTGCACTAGAAGTCAGCATACTCATTTGCTGACCCTTGCAGAGTTTTGCTATGTGAGGAAAACCATATCATTAAACTTTGAGACCAAAGCTTGTATTACTGGTATATTACATGCGGAGAACATATGATGGGAGGTACCACCAAATATTTTAATTCGTATTTCTGTCTAATCAGTTGAACTATGAGGGTGTCTCTTTTTTTTTTGGGGGGGGGGGTATGCATTTATTTTTTCTATTGCTTGAAAGATGTGACAAAAAATTTCGCTTATCTTATGCTGACTTGCTAACATGATGTATTATGCTGTTTTTCACCTGGTAGCATATAATAATTATATATATATATATATATAAAAATGAGTTTGATGATGTTGATCTTGCCTGCTGCTTTTCCATATTACATGCAGTCTTTAAAAGCAATGCCAAGCTTTAAACCTCAGCATCTAAAAATGCATCACTATACAGCTTTGAGCCTTGTCTAAAGCCTATCCCATTACATGCCAAGCCATGCTACAATGCACACTGAACATTGCTTTTGCAAATTCAAATCAACAATTTTGGGTACTCTTGATTTCAACGATAGCAAGGCGGAAGGAGAATATTATGACGAGTACAGACAGTCACACCAGAGAAGGAGATTATGTCTTGGAGAACACTTCCTTGTACCTTGAAATGCATTCTATTTCCTTTCTACACTGGAGATCAGTTTCATTAGCAAGACATTGTATAAAAACCTCAGGCAGCTTTATAGCCTTGGATCAAGTTGTCATCTCTCGCATGTCTTCTATGAGACACCTCATAGGGGAAGTGTTTTAAGTGATAATATTACAATATTAATAATGATGATGCTACTATCCTACGTATTAATAAGAATGACAGCCTTATTGATGATTATTAGTTTTAATATTCATTGTTGTAATAAAGAATATTTCTGTACGGCAGCTGCTAAGGACAGACACTCAAATGTGCTTCAATGAGAGACACCTGTCTGGTTTATTATTATTATTCTTTTTTTTTATTGATAGATTATAGTAAAATATTGAGAGATTAAAAAAAACTGCTTATTTAAGATTATCCATTATTGACAAAATGTATGCATCGTCACCATGTGATGTTAAATTCTTGGCAACTGAGTACCAAAGCAATTCAAGTTATTAGTTCCCTCTTAAAAACCAAGGAAGATGCAATTTTATATAGCAAGTGCAAGAGTAAATATAACCTGCTCTTTTGGATGTCTTTAGAAGCTGCTCATTTAAAGGGATAGTACAGTATTGGTGGAGATGAGAATTGGGCTTTAAAGTTTTTGCAAGATACCAAGAAAACACTTATGACATAGCACAGAACATACCATTTTAAGAGGTATTCAATGTTTATTTGATGAAAATCGGGTTTGGAATGACTGAAACATTAAAAAACAAAGTAAAACAAAGCGATTGTAATGAAGTTGTGGGTCCCACACTTTATTAGAATCACGCTTTTTTTTATATCTCAGCCATTTCAAACACCAATTTTCATCAAATAAACGTTGAATTCCTCATAGAATTACGTGCTCTTTAATATTTCATAAGAGGTTTCTCATTATCTCACCAAAAAATGTTAGAAACCTGAAATTAGGTCTCAACCAAAACTATACGATCCCTTTAAGGTCAGATACTGATGTGCAACCAAATCGTTTGTCAAGCAGATGAAGGACCAACTTGCTGGTCATACAAATTGCTTTGCCTCTATGACTGTACACTACTATTACCCCCTCATCCCACCCCTTTCCACTTCTTTTCCTCTCATTCCACCCCTTTTTTCGCTCCTTTACCACCAGCTTACTCTTAATATTAGTGTAAAGTTTATTATTGACAAACAAATAATTAATGAAATTCAAGTTTTTATTGGGAACAGAAGTGCACACCTTGTACATACAGTGTGTCAACAGTTCAGCTGTCGGTCTTTACATTTCTGCTGTTGCTCAAGTGGAATACTCATCATTCTTTTTATTTTTTCTGGTATTTGATTTATTATTGTTTTTTTTTTCGCTAGAAGTTGAAAATGTCTTGTCTTTCATTATGACTAAATTGATAACTGGGAGATGTGCTTTTGTAGTTTTGCCTCTTTTCCAGAAAAATAGACTTCAAATAACCCTCAAAATTATCACTTTTTGTTGTCCCCGCCGAACGAGTTCGAGCAGGGGACTATGAAACGGGCTCCGTACGTGTGTGTGTCCGTGTGTCCGTCCGTGCGTCCGTGTGTCCGTCCGTGCGTCCGTGTGTCCGTGCGTCCGTGTGTGATCAAAATGTTCAAAATGCTACTCCTTCGCCATTTCTAACCCGATTTTGATTCTGTTTGCTTTATATGATAGCACTACATAGGAGCTTTGAAACTTCTATACAGAATTTCAGTTGTGACCTTTGACCTTGACCTTTGACCTATATTGTACATTTTGCTTCAAAATGCTACTCCTTCGCCATTTGTAACCCGATTTCGATTCCGTTTGCTTTATATGATGGCACTAGGTGAGGGCTTCAAAACTTCTACACAGAATTTTGACCTTTGACTTCTTTGACCTTTGACCTTGATTTTTTACCTATATTGTACTTTTTTGCTACCAAATGCTACTCCTTCGCCATTTGTAACCCGATTTCAATTCCGTTTGCTTCATGTGATGGCACTAGGTGAGGGCTTCAAAACTTCTACACGGAATTTTGACCTTTGACTTCTTTGACCTTTGACCTTGATTTTTGACCTGTATTGTACTTTTTTGCTACCAAATGCTACTCCTTCGCCATTTGTAACCCGATTTCGATTCCGTTTGCTTTAAGTGATGGCACTAGGTGAGGGCTTCAAAACTTCTACACAGAATTTTGACCTTTGACTTCTTTGACCTTTGACCTTGATTTTTGACCTGTATTGTACATTTTGCTACCAAATGCTACTCCTTCGCCATTTCTAACCCGATTTCGATTCCGTTTGCTTTATGTGATGGCACTAGGTGAGGGCTTCAAAACTTCTACACAGAATTTTGACCTTTGACTTCTTTGACCTTTGACCTTGATTTTTTTACCTATATTGTACATTGGCTACAAAATGCTACTCCTTCGTCATTTCTAACCCGATTTCGATTCCGTTTGCTTTATGTGATGGCACTAGGTGAGGGCTTCAAAACTTCTACATAGAATTTTGACCCTTGACTTCTTTCACCTTTGACCTTGATCTTTTTACCTATATTGTACATTTTGCTACTAAATGCTACTTCCGGTGGGGACATATTTTACGCACCGCGTAATTTCTACTTTTCCTTGTTTGTTTTTAAATGAAATTGTGCTTCTGTAACAATATTTTGATGCAAAGCTGTTGAATGTACAAAACATGATATGTTTGATCAGTGTTTGAAAAAGTTGCTACATCCTGCTGCCTTTATCACACTCTTAATTTCTCTCAAGTGCCATAAGTTCTGGGTGTACAGTATCTCCCTGCCACACTTTCAATAGATTCTTGAAGTCTTCATGTTACCACACCCATTCATGCTGAGTCATTTCTGTCCAATGAATGGGTAGTCACCATTTCATTTTGCATTTAGCTTTGCCCATATTGGTGTAGACATCCATGGTGAGAACAAATGTTCTTGATCTGTCTCTCAGCAAGTGCGCCGTTTTGCAGTCCTGCAAGATACCATGTATGCCTTCGCCCTGTGATTAAAAAAGAGAATGAAGAGAAAACAAGATAGAAAGCTTTAAGCTGTATGGCAGATTTATTTCTTATGCACTAGATAGTGAAATCTGTTCATACTCTCATGTTTTAGTCTAACCTTGCACTCTTGGCCTTTTCTTCAAAATGTTCCCTGTGTTTTTCAGTGAAAGAACTTCTCTGATATCCCTTTAGTAATAGTGTGGTCATCATCCATAATCTAGTTTTCATTCCTTGACTGCGTTGCTCTAGCTCTGCTCCTGAGAAAGAAAACAAAAGAAACCAAAGCCAAAAATTTGCATGACATGATGATCAGTCTCTCGCACTTCATCAGTCTGTGAGAATTATGCTCTCTTTGGGAAGTTGCTCTGTACAAGTGATGAAGCCATAGTAGTGGATTGTATGAGAATCATTTTGTTCCCTATCGCATAATTGTATGGCTTACACAAGGGTTGTGTCTTCCAGTTAAACAGCCACAGTTTACCTAGCAACAAACGTGAGATGTGCAAGTACCACAACAAGTTGAATTACAAGTTTGCACCACAATAATGGTCCCCCAATATCTGTTGCCTTGAGCAGATCTTTGATAATGGACAAGCTGATGTGGCAATAAAAGTTGAGTTGCTCTTTAATAGAAGTGCAGACATGACAAGGCAGATTTTAATTTTTTGTTTCAGTTACCATGTAGTACATGCCCATTGACTTCATACTGCATTTCCAGGAATTTGCACTCAAGGGATTTTGTTCTGAGAGATAATAAGTTCATATCATTATTATGCGCCACAAGATCTACCGTACTATCAAATTGTTTTATGGTTCACTCATAGCTATTAAACATGTTTTATAATGGTTTTACTGTATGTAATTGTTGAAGAATATAGAAAGATGTGCAGAAAAGTGGAAGTTCCTCCCCCCCCCCAGCTTTTACCGTTTACAGCATATAATTACTTTTTGTTTTCATACAGATTTCATGCAATGCATGACAGCAGGAACTCTGTATTTGTCAAAGTGAGCATTCACACTACATGTAGTCATGGAGAACTGTCAATTTGCAAAAACTTATATCAAAACTTATAGTATTACATTTATGAGCTATGCATTTTGTCTTCCTGTACTAACTATTAATCTAATTTTATTTTATTTTATTTCATTCATCAATTGCTCCTCTGATCTCATCATATTGTAGGGCCCTGACATACCTATACCCGTTTGGAGCCACACTGAATGTCGCAAAGCCGGCAGTCGCCATCTTGTCTACCGGTACTGTCTGTTTCCCTCTCAATAGACCCGTGTGTGCATTACACTCGTCAAAGGTGAGTGAACCATGGTTTCAAGTGGCCAAGCACAGATCAGCAGATGTTGTGAATGCTTTAACATGTATTTTATTGCCACTGTTGGAAAATTTAGTGTTACGTAGTTGTAGTTAGGCACAACGTAGCAACCTATTACACAATGGTGCAGCTAGATTTCTTAACCCTTTTATAATGTACTGTATCTGCCTAATAAAGTCATTTAATCCTGGCCCTTTATTATTTGATCAACCAGGTTTTAATAGTCTCTAATTATCTCGCTATAAAATTATTCATACTTCTATAAATGGATCTATCATATAAATGTTTTGTATGTGTATGTGTAACGTTCATTCAGTTTCACATCAACCCAACAAAAGGCAAAGTGGTATAAATTCGTTTCCATTGATCTCTATGGCTCTTGGTTTCAAAAGTGGAATTACATGTGGGCATATTTTACATGTAAAGTGTACCTAGCAATATCCTTTGAGAAATGTGATCTTACATTGTATGTAACTAATATTCTACAAGATTCTCAAGTTTCCATAGACTTCACACACTGCCCAAGTGGTTGCCATAGGCAATGACATAATTCGCCCAAAGCGCGAGTATTCATGGCAGGCTTCTCAGAATTCACAAATTTATTTAATTCGTAAATTGACAAGTCACTGATCATACTAGCAACAGAAATCTGCAAAGTACAAAAGGAAGTACAGTGAATGATAAAATATTTCTGAAGTTGCAGCTTGATTTGTTTGTTTGTGGTTTGTTTGTACATACTTTTTTCTTCTTTTTTTTTTGGGGGGGGGGGGGGTCGTAGTAGAGAGGAAAATGTTTCTGAGTGCTAGACAGACCAGTGGTATTTGGAGCAATTTGAAGTACTGTATGAACATACATAGTATCAAAGAAGCATGCATAAAAAAGTAGTGTTGATAACAAGGAATGTATTACGTCTGATTGAATGTGTACTGTAACAAACAATGATGATGATGCTTTTTTTTTTTTGTATTTGGTGTAGTGTAAGCATCACATGTTGACAGGCTTTATGTATGTTAATCCCCGTTTAAATTACCTAAGTTTTGTGTGACAAAAACTCCAGACAATTTGGTAATGATGAAGTGAAAAAATGGGTCTTCTGATTTATTAAAACAACAATATTTCAGTGCTGATTGAATGTATAAAACAAGGAATTTGATAGATTAATGACAAATTTTGCACACAAACACACACGCACACACACACACACACACATACACACCCACAAGTCTGGTTCATATGTTCTAACAGTCACTATTCCAGGTTGAACTGAAATTATGGGTTTTTAGAATAGAAATCTTACAGCTGGATTAAACTCCTAACAGTTCATAAATTTTGAACAGATAGTCTGATTTTCCTCAAAGTCACTCATGTGTTCCAACTAATTTTCCTACATTTTCTCAACCCACATATATAATGTTCATTCCCCTGTATATAACGCCTGAAGAGATCCTTGTCATTTGATTGGTTGTTTGACATTGATCATTCCGCCCATTTCACTATGACATCACCATCCGTGCAGTTATGGCTCCATTTACTGTGCAATTTTGGATCCATACGATTTGCTCCATTTCACGCTCACTAAGAGCCCGGCACACTACGCGTGTACAATGTATAATGCTTGCTTTTGCAGTTTGTGTATGCGACAGCGTGCTAGCATAAAGCGTTCAGTGAGCACTCTCGTGATCTCAGATTCTCTCTTGTTTCTAAATTTATAAAACATCAAATGACAAGGATCTATTTTAGGCGTTATATAAAACAAATAATGAATGTTTTTCATTGGTGCAATGGACACAATATTTCATTTGGTTAAAGATGAAATTATGATCCATTCAACTCGGCTGCGCCTCGTTGAATGGATCATTTCATCTTCCATCTCATGAAATATTCTGTCCATTGCACTCATAAACATTCATTATTTGTATACTAATGAATGCCTTATGTAACTCTTTATGCAGTACACCAAGGGGAAGCTGGCAGTCTTGGGCTCTGTCCACATGTTTTCTGACCAGTACCTGGACAAGGAGGAGAACAGCAAGATCATGCAGGTGTTGGTCCAGTGGCTGACGACTGATGAGGTATCACTCAATGCGATAGATGCAGAGGACCCAGAGGTAAGGAAACCTGGTGTAGACAAAGGGCTTTTGAATTGAGCTCATGTGCCAATCACTTATAACTTTTAACATTTTCAACCCCTACACTCCCACCCCTGTTGGCTCTTCCCCCAGTCGCAATACTGGAACAACTCAAACAGCAGCAGCACTTTTTAGCTAAAGGTCTACTGTATACGCCAATATTTCGCAATGTTTTTATTTTCGCGGATTTTGCGAGTCAGGTGCTGTTCGCGAATTTAAAGGGACATGAAAATATTGACTATGATCCCTGATATGATTGTGACTTGCACGTATATAATTGCGCATTTTTCTGTTCAGCATCGGCAATCGCGAATTTAACCACTCGCAAAATTGTCGGGAAATCCTGATTCCTGAAAATTTAGACTCACTAAATATATGGCGTGAACAGTATTTGATTGTGGATGAAAAATATGGAATACTATATTCATCCCAAAACTAGAATAGTTTTGTAGATTTTGTCAGTGATTGTAATGTTGGGAAAAGAAATATGAAGTAATTACCTCTGAAAATGCACCTCTATTGTTAAAATGACAATGTTTTTTCTTTCTCTATCGCACACACACACACACACACACACACACTCATGCATTTTTCTCTCACTTTCTGCGTAGATCTCAGACTATAACTTCCTGCCCGATACGGCCAAGCTGGCTGACAAGCTCAGGACTTGTTTGCAGGAGAATGAGGAGACGCCCCGAGACTTCAACGCTCTCTTTGATGGCACTCTATACAGGATGGATACATCAGTGGTCCCAAAGGTCATACGGTATGTCTAGGGCTCTGTTTGTAAGATTTTGCATACCGAGAAACACGGTTTTGAAACACGGTTTTGAAATATGGTGTGAAGCGTTTATGAGAATCAATCCCAAGTGTGTCTCCGGCTTACTTGGATTGTGCCATTGCGCATCTCTTTATACGCAGCTTGTCCCTTGACAATTGCATTGGTCAAGCAGGATGCACAGAACTATGATGTCATCTTATAAACCGTGTGTCAAATCATGGTTGCATTTATAAGACTTTCAAAATTTTGTTTCCGGTGAAACACAGTTTTGAATTGCACCTCCATACAGTTAATTTCAAATCCTTGTTTCAAAATATTGTTTCAAAACCGTGTTTGTAATCACGTCTACCAATAATAGAAAAATCTAAACCACAAAACATGGTTTAAAAACTGTGTTTCTACCCAGAAAAGTGTGCTGGAAATGCACCTTTTATTGACCCTGTGGATGAGATTATAGTCTACATGTACTTATGTGCCCATAAGATTAGGTGAAAAGCAAGTAATACCTAAAGGCTAATAGTTGTACGGTCAAATTTCTGAGGTATAAGTCTTTGATTTTTTTCTTCAGTTATTGTTTATGTTTTACCCTTCTTTTTTAACCAAACACATGCCGGGGTCTTTAACAGAATAGAATTCTCTGTTTGTCTGCTTAGGTGCTGAGATCCAGTGTGCATCATGCTATTCCTTCCATTAATTGTTTATTGCAGGGCATATGAGGGGCTGAGTGTGAAGCATGAACCTTTGTCTCTTATCCAGCCCCAGTTTGAGGTCCCTCTGCCTCCTCTGCAGCCAGCGGTAAGTGACCCTTGTATTTTAGTCAGATTTACTGGTGTGTTATTGAAAAACTTGTTGTGTGCCCTGTGTACATACTACAGTATGTCCCCCCCCCCCCCCAAGAAAAAAAAAAGAAAATAAAATTACAATCAGGGTTTTGCATAATTTCCAAAATATGATTTGCAAAAAATACAATCAGGGTTTTGCATAATTTCCAAAATATGATTAAACTGTGTGAATGTTAGTTCAGGGTCTAGAAGTATAACTTCTTACCTATATTTTGCAGAAAACCCCATTCATTTTGGTTAACCCTAACTAGGCCGGGGGGCCCTCAAGGTTCCCCCTCGACGTTTTGCGCGATGTATCGCTATCGCGAAAATCTAGCACCGCAACGTTTCATGACTTTTTTCTTTCGAGTCTCGCGCATCTTTTGACACCAAATTTGCGATGCCCGGGCACGCGGTTCCGAAGTTGCGCATAAATATGTACGTGCATGTCAGACCAAAAATTGCTCAAAAATTTGTGTACAATTTCAATGCAAACTGTGTTTACAGGCAAATTTCATAAAAGCATGATTATTTTGGGGTTTTATTGATTAAAATCAATTAATAACATATTTTCTTGTTCGGAACAGTGTCATGGACAAAACTCATCGAAAAATCAAAGAAAAAACAAAGAAATACATAAGATATTTAAAAAAAATTAAATACTTAAGAAATTTTTCTTCTGATTACACAATTTTTTTCTCTTACATTTGCTAAGGTCACTAAAAAGAATATTTACACAAAGAATGTGCCTGTTTTGAGCTTTATTTAGTGATTTATACCAAATTGTCTGATCCCAAGCATAATAATCCATAAATTAGCATAATTTAGTATAAATTGTAAAAAAAAATAACTTCATGGTACTTTGGATTATGTCACAGGCAACGTGTGTGCCAATTTTCGTCCCGATCGCGTAGTCGACGGCTGAGATATGGGGGGGCTCGGAGCCCCCCCCCCCCCCCCCCCCCCACACACACACACACACACACACATTTAGCACTGGCATGCTCTTTGAACTGCATATCAATGTGTGAACAAAATAGAACTTGGAGGGAAGGGATTCCTGACATGCTCTACAAAAATCACCTTTTCCCTAACCACTGAAGCAAATCATATGGGGTTTTCTGTAAGATGTGGTTTATAACTTATTGTTTTATACACGTACCCTGAAATTGTATTTGGATTGATTTGATATTTGTAAAGTTATCGTTGCAGAGGGTACCGTTGTAATTTTCAATTCTAATATGTATTTATTGATGCCTAGGTATTTCCACCAACCTTCAGAGAGCTGCCCCCACCATCACTCGACCTGTTTGACCTCGATGAGTCTTTCTCTTCAGAGAAAGCCAGACTGGCTCAAATCACCAACAAATGTAAGCTAGTGAAAGCATCATCTATTTCAAATTAAAGCAATGAGTTGACTTGGTTTTAAAAGTTGATACTGAATTGATTTGGTAATGCAAATTTGTCATGATAGATTTGCCATCTGTTGCAAACCTCTAAGCTCATGAACATTTGTGACCCGCTACAACAAAAGGATCCTAAAGTCGCTGACGGGTGAGCCGAGCATGGCCTAGAAAAAATGCTATTTTCAGGCATTTCCTTTGATCATTTAGCTTCGAAATTTCAGCAGATGATAGAAGATACATTAGACTACAAAAATATGTTAAAAACAGAAATCTGAACGTTTTGACAGATTTTGGTGATCTGACTTCAAACTCGAATTTCTCGGCTCACCTGTCAGCGACTTTAGGATCCTTTTGTTGTAGCGGGTCACATTTCTAGAAAAAAAAAAAAAAATCCGTAAAGTGATCTTGATTGAGATTTTAAAGGAAAGTGAAGGTAAATCTTTGTCACTGTAATCTTTCTGCAGGATGTGGACCAGCTCTCTCTGTATCTGTCTGTCTTTACCATGATTAATGTTGAATAAGAGAGTACAATGAATTCGGTGGATTCCATATACGGTGCGCCACCTATTGGTTGTAGCAGAAAGGCCGAAATCCGCAATGCCTTATGGGAAAAAGTCGACATCAAAATTACTCGCATTATATGCACATGCAGCAGCGCAGCTCAGCTCAGCCGGCCGTGCCAGGCGGGCGGGCGCCCGGGCTGGGCCGGCCGGATATCGAAAAAGCAAACTTACGCTGCAACACATCCACAGCCAGCAGAATGGACTAAAGCGTCTGTTGTGAGTAGTACCCATGTAGCGTACCGTTCTGCCATATGACGCTGCTCAGGCTTCACAGTTGCCTTGATGTAAATGTGGTCTGGGTGGTTCTGGATGTGTCCCATATGGACATCTTCAACGTGATCGTCCTTAAACATAAGGTAGCCATCATCTTTTTTGAAGCTTGCTAGCCTTTCTGGGGTCCAATCACACTGTTTGATAAGGTAGGCAAACACATCTCCAAGCGACAGATCAGGCATAGTACTCACAACTCTAGATCCCTAGTCCATCTTACTGCCCTATCGACAAGTGCACTTCAGTCCCATCCGCTGATCGTACACACCTTCGTTTCTTTTCCGATTCTGCGTGGTCACACGGTTCAAGAACATCATATTTATCCCCACATTTCTCCGACAGCTGAACAAGTTCGCTGATCGTCCTTTGTTTTTCCTTGGGTTGGTATGCCACGATCATTCAGGTATTTCTTCAGTTCGTCGACTCGCATTCGCCGGAAGACAGCTAGGTCTTGGGGGTCTGCCATTTTCGCCTTGGGCCTTGGGTTTGGGGGGTCTGCCATTTTTTTGTCCGCTGTGCTTTGTGGCGACGCGACCATAACGCCGTAGACGTCTACCTCTAGTTACCGCGTATACCGATCGTCAGGCGCTAGGCCAGTACAGTTATTGTACAGTAAACAGTGCATTGCGCATGCAGCTACTGTCTGCTGCGCTGCAGCGTAGCTCTAGCTGCATAGCGCGATGTCGACCCCGAAGTTGAAAATCGGCCTGTCCGCTACAACCGATAGGTGGCGCACCGTATATGGAATCCACCGAATTGAATGTGAACAAACACATCGTGTTTGTATTTTCAGTGTGCCACAGTGATTTTGTAAAGCAAGAATGCTCTTTGTCAAGTTTTATAGTGTGAAGAAAGAGTTCTTTGGTGTATACTTCACTGACGTAGGAAGGACTAGAATGCGCTGTCAAAAAAGAAAAGAAAAAAAGAAATGAAAATGTCACAATGACTGCCAAGGGATGATAGATTAATTCAAAGGAAAAAAGATGAATGCTTTAATACACAGCTAGGCATTAACTCCAAAAGTTTTGTTCCTGAGTGGACAGTGATGTTTGTAAAGTCAGAACATGAAAGCCTTCATCAGTTGCCTGGAATGGGACTACCAGGGAAAGTACATGTACAGCACACTGCCATCTTGTCATCCCACTATCCCATGGAGAAGCTACCCGAAAGGGCAGTTTGTGACCCTTTGACAACTTGTATAATTCGTTTGACAATCCCAGTTCGCAAGATGCCGATAGTCTCATGAAAAATGCATGGTGTATACATTATGTAAATCCAAAACTGTAGCCATTTCTTTTCTGATACGGCTCACACTGTTTTTGATTCAATTTTGTGCGTTTACATGAGACGAAATCCCTTCTAAGTTGGATGTTGATTTGAGGACATGTTGTAGTATGATATTGTCGTGTTGATAAATTTTTCTCCTCTGGCTGCTGTCCAGGCACGGATGATGACCTAGAGTACTATGTTCGGGAATGCGGAGACATCCTTGGCATCACACCAAAACTGCCGGCAGACTCGCGTGATGCTAGGCATATCTTGGAGCATGTCTTTGCACAGGTTGTGGAATTCAAGAAATTAAATCAGGCAAGTAACATTCAAGATACTGGAAAGTGGTATAGGTGACTAAATGTGACCCGCCAAAACAAAACCTTTGAAAGACACCTTACCATCCCTTGATCACAATTGGTATCGGAAGGAAGATCTGAAGGCGGTTATCTCGAAATGCTGAATTCTTAGACCATTCAACATAATCTCATAAGATCATTGATATCTCCGCAACCGAGTACTTATATGAATCCTGATATATATGAAATCAAAGCGGAAGATCAAGGGAATAATGTCGTGTCATTTTTAGAAAATTGGCCGTCCCTAACTCTCAGATCCTTTTATTGTAGCGGGTCACAAATCATGACACAATTATCCAGAGGTGTAATTGAATGTGACACACAAAACACGTACACATGCACAGACAGACACAAACGTGCATAACTCCACATCGACTGACACACATTGATTACACTGTAACTTGCACATGTTTGGAGCAAGTAGTTTTTTTTTTTGTCCAGGTTTTGGTGGAAAGAGAATACGGGAATTCCCATTAAAGGTCCTGTTTACCTTTGGGAACAGTGATTTTAAAAATTTTCAAGATATGACATTCAATGCATTTGTGTAGGTCAGTTGTACCGCAAAACATCCTATCATATGAAATTTTCGCAGTTAAGCCTACATGATATAAGGAGATACCTGTATTTTTCTCATTAAACCGTAACTGTAGGCGGTTTAGTCTGGAAACAGTTTTTTATAACTATTCACATTTTGTATATTTAACAATACTTAACATCGATTTTACCGATTCAAATGTTTATGGTGGTTGTTTGTATTCCTAACTCACATTTTAGAACTATTTTAAAGTACTAATGCTGGGTTTTTGTTTCATCTGCAAATGGTAAATTATGCCTTTAATTACCATTTGCTATCTTGCTACTTGTTTTTATAACTTTTGAATAAATCAAACGTGTCTCTTGTCTGGTATTTCTGCGAAAGGCAATGAGGAAGGACTCTGCTAATTGCGATATTCAACAAATGAAGTGGTAATAATATGCTAGCCATATTGATACTTGATTCTCCTTGTGACCCTGAGAAGAGCATGTTCAACTTTACTATTCTTGCCAGTTGCTTGCAGCATAAGTTATAACCACTGCTGCCAAGGAGACAAGTTACCCACTGTAAGGGAACACTTATAAAAGTTGAAAATTGGGACAAAAACGTGGAGACCAAACAGTGGAATAACACCATAGACTTTCATTTTCTGTAAGTGCACAGTGCTATGCTCTCTGGAAGTAGAAGTACTCAAGGAAATTCCTGATTACTAAGAATAACAAAAGATAGCCATATGCCCACAACACATAAGATCAGTTTCCAACTCATAGAGACACATCCTGTTGGTTTCAATAATATCATATTTCCTGCATCTCATCCTGTTATTTGTGATAGAGTTTCTATTGCTGTTAGTGCCCTGTGACCAAATGCAGCTCAGCTGGTTGCAGCTCAGCTGGCTGCAAAACCGGAGAAAATTTACCCCAAATATACATGCAGATTGACTGAATGCAGCAATGTTTAAATAGTAGAACACTTTAAAGAAAGTTTAAGGAAATTGGACAATTGATTCAAAAGTTATGAATTTTTGAAATTTTGGTGGGGAAACCGCTGGATCAGAAGACCGTTACAAATCATGACATCATATATGAAATGCAATATAAAGAAAATATGAAGAAAAGTTCCACAAAATATCATTTCATATGAAAAGTACACATTCCCTGGACTTGTTACTGATATATGTCAAGGGTAGTAGTGCTTTTGTAGCCTCCCTGCCTAGTATAGGGTTAACATGCAAAATTACCCTGTTTTGTTATATTTAACTTCTCTTTAACAAGGTGCCCCTATTAATGTGCACCTGCATTTTACCTTCACACTGAGTGACATCCATTGATTTTACAGGAGGAGGGTGACGATGGGGAGGTGATGTAACAATGGACCAAACGCCCCCTTCTGAAGGAGCAAGATGCAATGCACCTGTCATAAGCAAGAGCTCATCCTGGGTATGACGGGAGGAAAAACCGCAGAACGTAGCCACAGAGCTGTGATGGAAAGAGGATTGGTATCCCCTTTAGCCCTTTGTATTCTTTCAGCGCTGTTTGCCACAGTGTTCACGATGCTGTCTAAAGTTCCTGGCAGTTGGTCTCATCTGCATAATTACACAACTTTTTCGTTTTCTGCTTTTTCTGCATGAATTGCCAATGCAATCCCCATCAGCATAATCTGCTGACCAAAGTTTACATGGCCAGTGGAATATTTCGTTATTTCTATATCATTGGATTTTTTTCTTAGGAGGAAGTATGTTGACAAAACTGTCGCTGTGAACACATTCATATATCACAAAATGAAAGGCAAAAAGGACGAGAGAAAAGAACGGAAGCAAAATGAAAGTTTCCATTAAACCTACAGCAGTTGAAATGAAAATGGAGAAGAACAAACATATTAAAAAAGAAAAGATAATGATGTATTTCTCTCCAGTTGCTGTTCTCCCACTGTATTTGAGCAGAATTTTGTCATTCAATGAAGTTCAGTATGGAGACATTTCAAACTGTCTTCAATATCCCCAAAATGTTGCTGCTGCAGAAGGCTGCTTTCCCTTTGTGGTCTCCAAATACTTACACCTGGGGTAGATATGTGAAGGCTGGAGGTCATAGAGAAAAAGACACACACAAAAAAAAATAGATAGATAAAAGAGAGAAGAAAATTGTCAACTATAGATCACTGTTGCTGGGCATTGTGGAGGTCTGTATGAAGTTGATGTGGTCGACTGACCCCATGAAAAATGCTGTCCCTGTCAAGTGATGTATCAGCACTGTGACATATTATCAATCATGTACAAACAATATCTGCATATCATCTGTTGAGAATGAGAAGGGCGTTAAGTGGTCTTGAACACTATGGGTTTTGTGGCAACTTAACGCCCTTATCATTCTCAACCGACGATATGATGATGTGGAAAAGACTTCTTAGAGTGAGTTTTTCACGTAGATTCAACTTCCATCTTCTGTAGATGTGTGGCTTGAAAGTATTGGTACATGTACTTTTTCAAAATTCTAATGTACAATTTAGATCTTTATGGTTCCTTTGTGCTAATATTACCATCTCTTGTTTTTTTTTTTGTTTCCTCTCAGATTGAGGAATCTGTGTTTCTTGTCGATGTCAAACAAATGGAAAAATAGGTGGAGATTGTGCTCTTAAATGATTTGCTGCTTCTTTTTTTTTTTCTTCTTCTTTGGGGGGGTTCCTTCTCTATTATTCCCTAAACTTCTATGATTCAGCATTAATAGCTGTTATCGCATTAAAGTTTGTATGATGCACACTCCACTCCCAACCCTATCCCACCCACCCCCTGGATTGGCCAACATACGGGGGCAAGTACAATGTATTGACAAAACACACAACACAGGAACACATCAAAATGGGGTTACTTGTGCAATGTTGTTCAGACTAGAGTTGCGGCTAATCATCAGGGACAAACTTTGAAGTGGTGGGGGAGAAAATCAGTCTGTAACAGATTTTCACATTGTTATGATTGACATACATGTACTACACTTCTTCCCTACCTCCCTACTGAAATGTTAAGCATTTTGCCCCACACTGAGATGCTCAGTCTGTAAGTGTTCTGCTGTGTATTTTCGAAAGCGATCAGCATTTCATTGTAACCGAACACATTTTCTGTTGTTTTTCTTTGTCAGTGGCGCTCAGAAATGACTTAATTATAACTAGAATTTTGCTGTAATAATAACCGTGGTCGTTGTAACCGGAGTACACTGTGTAATGTATATCTGTGCATTAGAGAAATATTTGCCTCCTTCCTTTCTTTAGAATCTGTTAGTGTTGATATCTGTATCATTTCTTCTAAAATAATGTATTTTTATTCATTGTATGTATGTACAGTGTAAATAAATAATGATCTGATAATTAGATTATTACATTTTAATTCTGTTCTGTTATTGTGTTTTCATTTATGAATGTTTGTGTGTGTGTGTGTGTGTGTGTGTGTGTGTGTGTGTGTGTGTGTGTATTAGTGTGAAGTAGTTAACATGTACGATATCGAAGAGATTATGTCTTGATAAAAACAAAACGAAAGAATTCCATTATTGCGTAATTCTATGGTCTTATTTTGATTCATATAATATGTTAAGCACTGGCAAGTGCTTATGGCACATCAACATCACTTTCACTTAGGACAGGGTATGGCAGGTCTATATACTGTGCATATGTTTAGTCAAATACAACCCAGAAATAAGTCAAACACGATAAGCAGTGCTGAACATTTATTAAACAAGCACCCGAGCAGGAGTTTGTCATGCATGCTGAAACGCAGACGGTAATGGCTTAACACGGAAGTAGATGCACTTCGGCATGTGTGTGTGTGTGTGTGTGTGTGTGTGTGAGTGCATTTGTGTTTGTTTGTTTGGTTGTTTGTTTGTTTTTTTTTTTTTTTTCAAGTAGTCGAGGTCATGGAGGCTCGGGCTGTGAAAGAAAAAAAAAAAAAAAATACATGTAGCCGGCTTCCTGAGTCTGGAGACTTCCGATAAATATGTATTCATACGATACTGTAGGGAAACGGGTGAATTAGAGTCGCACTTTGCTGGGTTTTTCATTTAATGCCAATGCAACTACCAATAGCCAGCTGTATTCTATATCAAAGTTAAGAGAGGATCTCCGCACAAGATCACTGTAACAAAGTACACGTATAGTTCTGGACACCCTCGTGGCACTTGCACTGGATGACATAAAGTCATGGAAAGGAAAGAAGTTTCGACAGCTGGTAGAGTGCAGCTGCAGAAGTCGAGATACAACAGCCTTTTGTTTCTGAATTTTGTCATCAGTCTTGGGCTGTGCTTTGCCGTCGTTCCCGTTCTCCCGACGAATTCCCCTCAAACGAACTCTCCCCAGTTCCAGCTCACCTACGCCGTCACAAGATCGACTCTTGTCGTGTGCTGTATGATTGTTGGATCGTTTTTGTTCTGGAGTATCCGTAGAAAGAACCTTTTACATCAGCAACAGCTGGTCTTCTGGCCTACTCGTTGCGGACACTGCGCCAGAGTCGTTGGTCTCATAAGTTCTGAACTTGAGTATGACGTGAACGTATTGGACAAAAAAGAGTTTCACTACCATGCAGATCACATGGGTGTCATCTGGAAATTGGTAGGGCGCGAGGAAACGAACAAAAAACCGTATTTGAGATCGTTCAGTAGCGACGAAACAGGTCGCTCTTTGCTGTCGGTGACAAACGACATTGTCCATTCGAATCCTGAAAAAGATAACGGCATTGCTCAAATACCAACGAGTAATTATATGAATTTTGTATGTTCGGATATAGAATCTGACCCGAAACAGATGCAAGACACCCCGATTCCGCCAACTAGAGAATATGTGATGTTCCGTAACCATCCGCTGTACACGAAACCGCACAGATCACTCCTGCACGCGTTCTACTGGTTTGCAACCATAGCTGCAATCAACATACCTGTCCAGACATCGGGGCTTCTTGTGTGCCTGCTTGGCAGCCATGACGAGAAGGCAAAGTTTATGTTTATGGTCTTAGCTGAAATGCTGTGCCAAATTATTTTTGTAGCGCTCCTTGTATTAATGATATTGTGGTTCAGAACTTTCTACGATGCTGTCTTCATAGACGAGGCTCGATTTACGTACTTACTTGGCTTTTTCTTTTCCACCCTTGTCTGGTCAACGTCCAACAGTTTGCTCTATCCGGTCGTTGATGACACTGGGTCAGAGAACAATCTTCTGGACTTTCACTGTTTCTACATCAACAATGGGTTCGGGCGTTTCCTAAACAGCCACCAGCTCCTCTTGTCACCCGTCTTCATAGAGGTTACGATTGTAGCCGCCGGACTAGCGTGGCAGGTGTGGTCTTCTGTCATCCCGAAATGTGTTTTACGGCTGGACTCGTCCCCTGTCATTCTAAAATTGAAAGAACAACCTCTGCCTGTCTCCATTCGGAAAGGAGTGGCTAGATTTCTCGCGTGCATCCCCATGAACCTGCGAAGGCTCGGAAGACACGACAGGGACGATCAAGAAACCTTTCTCAACCAGAGCACCTCTAGGATCAACGACCAACTACAAACTTTATCGTACATCCTTCTAGGTATTGGAGGGGTGCACTTGGTCTTTGGTGTGTGCCTGGAGACAGTTATCAACGTCACCAGCCATACGAAACTCTGCATATCTTGGGTTGTGGAAGCGGCATTCTACTTTCTTCTGTTGGGATTATACGGATGCCAAGTGTATTTCACGAAAAGTCGATTGAGGTTCAATTTGAAACGCGGCCTTTCTCTTTTCCATGGAATCGTGGGTGACCATGATCGGATGATGTTGCTGAGTAGCGGCAGTAATTTCTTGCTCAATATTTTTCGCCTTGTTGGCGGCTTCGGTTTGCTTACTAGCAACAAGCCATTGACAGGAGGCGAAATGTTCGTCGCTCGTTTGGCTATCTTCTACGCCCTCTTCCGAATCGTCATCGTTTGGTTCATGACCTCATTCCTGCTCGTCGTGCAACGCCAGTGGATCCGGGATGCTCGAGAGGCTCGTTGGACCCTGATGTGTCTCGTCTACACCTTTGCTCTGAACGCAGCCCAGTGGGTGGTGGATGCCAGCAAGCTCGGCCATTGGGCTGACTTGCAGGTGTTCTTCGATGAGACTCCCGGGAACATGATCGGAGCGCTGATAGAGCCGGTGTCATCGATGTACAGCTTACACACAGCCCTGATCGTATACGAGGTTTACAAATCTCAACTAGAACAATTCAAGACAATTCGAATCGTGTGAAACCCCTAGTTAGAAGGGGCTGCCGAAGCTTCGGAATATTACTCTCACGTGTAGGCATATTTCATGTATGTAGGCCCTACGTGTTTGTATGTATTATACTGTTAAGTCTATAAATCGCAATTAGAACAATTCAAGACCATTCGTTTCGTGTAAGTCTCCTCGATACAAAGAACTGTGCGGCGCCCTTAAAATAGTTACTAGTACACTCACGTGTAGGCGTATTTTATGCATGTACAGTATGTTTGTACGTATATGTATGGATGTTTACGATTCCTTAATTGATGTAAATTATGATACATGAGTGTATAAAACTTTGTTTATGCATCATTATAAAACTATGTGTCAGATCCTAATTAAATTAATGGTTGAGGGCGTAGGCCTGCAGGAGATCATGTATTTAGTTTGCCTTCCACATGATCTCGCCTATGACTGGTCATTGGCAAAGTAATGACCGGTCCTTGGTATTTTCACATTGCGATGTATAGCGGACCTCCTTTTTTTTTGTATTTGTATGTTTTATTTATTTTCTTGATTACAAACAATACAAATTACACAATAATTATGAACATATGGAACAAAAAAAAAAATGAAAATAAGATCATCAATAAGACATAAAAACGCAGTATCATTTTGATCAATAGACAAAATATTGTGGTAGTCACCAGTATAACATCCTGAAGGTTCTACCCTAACAAATACAGTCTATGTTAAACATCTACTGGGTTTTACAACTCAAATTTCCATTTCTTAAAGTGAAGATGAAGTTTACCTCGTTTCTTAGCCACATAATACTCTGTTTCTTTCTTAATTTTCAAGTGTAACTTAACAAATTCGAAATTGGGTCTAATGTTTTTAAATTTACATATATAAATGAAATATTTTAACGACAAAAACAAAAAAGATAAGAATTTATCTGAAGAAACTCCAAATATTTTCTTGAAATTATCCAGACTAAAATCACTATCATGTTTTAAAATTATTTGCAACAAATCATTCCATGAAGGCATTACTACATTACACTCGCAAAACAAGTGAACAATTGTTTTAGGTAATATTCCTCAAAAGGTACAGTTAGGCGAATCTTTTCTCTTTATCTTAAACAAAATTTTTTTCAAAGCAATAGCTTTATGAAAAATTATGAAATAAAAAGAGCGTAAACGAGTATCGATTGAACACTTGAAATTCACATTATGGACCACTTCCCAATTTAAGTCTGGTGGAATAGTTACATTTCTTTTCCAATATTCATAACGGTCATCTGGGGTACATTTTTCTTGTATTACATAGTATGCATACTTAGGGACTTTTTTTTAGATTAAACAAGCTTATCAACAATCATACCAACAACATCATTGTCAGTATTTTCTACATTAGTGGATTCCAGCCAAAAATTTGGTATACTTTTCAACAAAAATGTATATTTTCTTCTATCTTTACGAGAAACATCAAAATCTAAAATTAATTCTTCAAATAATTTGTGTCCAGGGAGAGGTGGGTTCAACAAATCTGAAACCTTACGAACATTTCTATCATACCATTCATCATAATACAGATATTGTTTTGATTTGGATCTTATCTTTTTATTGAACCACAATGACTGACAATTCCCAATATCTGAGAAAGTTTTCCCTAAGATTTCCCTAGAAGCCCCTTCCCTAAAAATATACCAAGTCCGGAGGGAATCTGCCAACTGGGTGTTATTAAGAGTTCTCAGAATGGATTCTGGAGCATGAGAAATCCACAAAATATCTATGTTTGCGCGAAACTTTTTTAAAAATGCGAGTTCAATTCTCTTCCATACACTATCATAATTTTTATGTAATAAACATTTAAACCCATGTCATTTTTTGAGCAAGGGCATATGTATAGGGATCAATCATATGAAGACCTATAGCGGACCTACTTAGTATGTGGACGAGCGAGATTTCATCGTTTCGTTTACTTGCAAAAGTGGCAAGCGCGCAGCGAAGTTTTATTAAACCACAAGGATATGCTTCATCAAGCAACTCACACTTAGTACCTTTGAAACAGTCTAAACACCTTCGACTGTCGCCTCGGATGTGCTGGACTGTTCCAAAGGTACCTTAAGTGGTAATTCTTACTACTGTCCTTTTTGATGACGTGCATTATTATTTGATGATATGTATACTACATGTATAAAGTATAAAGTACTGTATTTGATGTTTGAATATATTCGTGTAGAATATACACGTGTAGTCTCTCAATGCCGTTTCGAAAGATATGAAAATAGTGAACGTTAACATGGCGGTGCTAAAAAACAAAATTGTGATGGAAACATGTGTCTGCTCATACAGTAGGTGAGATGCAAGAGTTATCAAAGCAGCACCCCACTTCTAAACCGGAATATCTCTGGCATTTTATGGCAGAACACGGAAGTAAATGCACATGTTCAGCTTGTGTGTTTGTGTGTGTTTGTGTGTGTGTATATATATATGTGTTAGTTTCCGTGTATTTGATTTATCATTTTTACGATAAAAATGACAAAAATTAGACGTTCAGTTTCAAAATAAAACTTGACGGCATCCTCTGTTCGGATACTTCCGAGAAGTCATGCTTATACGAGGCTCAAGGGATGGGGACATGCTAGTGTCGCGCTTGGCTGGATTTTCATTAAACGCCAATGTGACAACCAATGAACAACTTTTTTTAATCGACGTTTAAGAGAGTCTCTTCACATACACAGGATCACCATAATTTATCTATACATACAACTTGTACGTATTAGTAACTGCAATCATATTCTTCTCGAAACTCGCTTGGCTCTCCCACTGGATGACATAAAGTCATGGAAAGGGGGGAAGTTTCGACAGCTGATAGGGTGCAGCTGCCGAAGTCGAGATACAACAGCCTTTTGTTTCTGAATTTTGTCATCAGTCTCGGGCTGTGCTTTGCCGTCGTTCCCGTTCTCCCGACGAATTCCCCTCAAACGAACTCTCCCCAGTTCCAGCTCACCTACGCCGTCACAAGATTTAGTCTCGCCGTGTGTACTGCAATTGTCATATTGTTTCTGTGCTGGAGTATCCGTAGAAAGGACCATCTACATCAGCAGCAGCTGGTCTTCTGGCCTACTCGTTGCGGACACTGCGCCCGAGCAGTCGGTCTCTTAAGTTCTCCTGAACACCAGCATGATGTCAACGTACCAGACAGAAGTGGGTTTCACTATCCAAGTAACATGGGTGTCTTCTGTAAATGTGTAGGACGCGAGGAATCGTACAAAAATTCGCATTGGAGATTGATCAGTAGAAGCAATGAAGCAGATCGCTGTTCCGTCTCTTCGCTGTCAATGATAATTGACCCTTTACATTCAAATCCTCAAAACGATAAAGAGATTGTTCAAGTACCGACGAACGACTGCGTGAATTGCGGATGCTCGGATGCGGAATCTGAACAGATACCAATGCCGCACACCTCGATTCCGCCAACTGGGGAATATGTGATCTTCCGTAACCATCCGCTGTACACAAAACCACACAGATCTCTCCTGCACGCGTTCTTCTGGTATGCAACCATAGCTGCAATCAACATACCTGTCCAGACATCGGGGCTTCTTGTGTGCCTGCTTGGCAGTCGCGACGAGACGGCAAAATTTCTTGTTATGGTCTTAACTGAAATGCTGTGCCATATTCTTTTTGTAGCGTACCTTATGTTAATGATATTGTGGTTCAGAACCTACTACGATGCTGTCTTCATAGACGAGGCTCGATTTACGTACTTGCTTGGCTTTTTCTTTTCCGTCCTTATCTGGATAACGGTCAACAATTTGCTCTACCCGGTCGTCGATGACACTGAAGGGTCGGAAAACAATCTTCTGGACTTTCACTGTTTCTACATCAACAATGGGTTCGGGCGTTTCCTAAACAGCCACCAGCTCCTCTTGTCACCCGTCTTCATAGAGGTTACGATTATAGCCGCTGGACTAGCGTGGCAGGTGTGGTCTTCTGTCATCCCCAAATGTGTTTTACGGCTTGATTCGACCCCTGTCATTTTGAAAGAGCAACCTCTGTCTGTGTCCATTCGGGAAGGAGTGGCTAGACTTCTGGCTTGCATCCCCATGAACCTGCGAAGGGGCGGAAGACACGACGGGAACGATCAAGAAACCTTTCTCAACCTGAGCACATCTAGGATCAACGACCAACTACAAACTTTATCCTACATCCTTCTGGGCATTGGAGGGGTGCACTTGGTCATTGGTGTGTGCCTGGAGACAGTTATCAACGTCACCAGCCATACGAAACTCTGCATATCTTGGGTTGTGGAAGCGGCATTCTACTTTCTTCTGTTGGGATTATACGGATACCAAGTGTATTTCACGAAAAGTCGATTGAGGTTCAATTTAAAACGCGGCCTTTCTCTTTTCCATGGAATCGTGGGTGACCATGATCGGATGCTGTTGCTGAGTAGCGGCGGTAATTTCTTGCTCAATATTTTTCGCCTTGTTGGCGGCTTCCGTTTGCTTGCTAGCAACAAGCCATTGACAGGAGGCGAAATGTTCGTCGCTCGTTTGGCTATCTTCTACGCCCTCTTCCGAATCGTCATCGTTTGGTTCATGACCTCATTCCTGCTCGTCGTGCAACGCCAGTGGATCCGGGATGCTCGAGAGGCTCGTTGGACCCTGATGTGTCTCGTTTACACCTTTGCCCTGAACGCAGCCCAGTGGGTGGTGGATGCCAGCAAGCTCGGCCATTGGGCTGACTTGCAGGAGTTCTTCGATAAGACTCCCGGGAACATGATCGGAGCGCTGATAGAGCCGGTGTCATCGATGTATAGCTTACACACAGCCCTGATCGTATACGAGGTATATAAATCTCAACTAGAACAATTCAAGACAATTCGAATCGTATGAAGCCCCTCCATACAAGGGACTGCCGAAGCTTTTGAATATTACTCAGACGTGTAGGCATATTTAATGTATGTAGGCTCTACATGTCATGAAATCAGTTGCCTGCCTGTATGGGTGCAAGAACGTATGAGTTTCTAAGAAATCTTAGGTGTGTGTAATGAATAATAATGTATGCATTCCCTTATCGTTCATTCGATGGTGTTGTAGGATTCACTAATATATGTGAGTGTGATGGCACTGCTTGAGTAAGATTAGGATGGAAACAGTTCTTCTCATAGCTGAGATGCACAAGTAATGTCATTCGTTTTTTCAGCACAATGTACAGTGTTTGCGCTATTACCCAAGGTCAATGGATGATGTGGTACAATAACAGTTCTTTAAGGTTTATTATTATTATCATCATCATTATTGTTATCATTATCATCATTACCATTATTATTTTAGCCAGTTCCCATAAGAACACATTGAACCGACATTGTGTGTGTGTGTGTGTGTGTGTGTGTGTGTATGTGTGTGTGTATGTGTGTGTGTGTGTTTGTGTGTGTATGATATTATGTCACAGTTGTTGAGGCAAGCCATTGTGACATTCAGGCTAGAAGATATATAGGACCACTGAGATAATCCATATGGTCGAATGAAATGAATCAATCGAAAGAAAAAATCTACCGTAAAAGGTACCGTACTACTTCTTTAATTGTATAGCCACAAGTGTTATTGATGACTGATTCAGAGACAGCAGGACAATGGCCCACACGGCGCACATAGACGATGCATATTCTACTGTTGATGGTATGAAAATACTGTACTAAGTCCATCATCAATCTTAATAAATAGAGTAAAATAGAGCAAACTGAATTATTAAGATTCCATTAAAATCGGACATAATACTAGTAATTCGAAATCTTTAGCGTGTTAAAGTTCCACGAGTTTTTACAGTAGAATGATATTAGTTCAAAACACATATGCAGATTAGATGAGGTGGTGACGTCATCGTCTCACAAGTATCCCATCGACCTGCACACAAGGTCTGACCCAATGTAAAATCATCTTGATAGAATTTGTCATTTTGTCAATAAATCCCAAAGAAATCAAACACCTCGTATCTTTCCAATCAATTTAGATTCAAAAGATATGAAACTGTAAAGCTCCAAACATTTTTGCTTATGGTATCATATACTTACGTCTTTGAATAACATTATGTTTGTTTGATATTGCTCGATTCATTAACATATTTTGAATTTCACTGGGTTGTACATATCACTACAGATATTATAGTGCTACTTTAAGCACCTCGCTACTCATGAAAGAGACTGCAATCATAGGCATCTCATAAATTGGAGATTCTCCAGCCAGCTGATACTTTGCAGCGAATTAGATATTAACAGCTAAGAGAGTAAGGTGCAAGTTAACGGAGATGACAAAATACCATATCTATACATGTACTTACAATACCAATATTTTGTAAAATGGTTTTGCAAAATCCGTGTGGTTATTTCATAAGAAAAGTCTATGTGGCTACATGAGGTATTACATATTACACACACCTTCCACGGGAGCGTCCTAAAAAAAATAAAAATAAAAAATAAAGGAATAGAGACGTCCGTTAAAAGCAGAGTAATGAGTACAGAGTACACAAGGGGCATATACATTCATTTTTTAAATTATTTTGTTTGAAGTGGACTTTACTCGCTGTCACTGGTCTTCATGAGATATTCTGGTATATTAGAATATTTTAGAAAGTAAACACCTCTCAAAGAAGGGACCTATGATGCTCAAGTGCTCGAATTCAGATATTATGGTAGATCCGTATAACATTAAAGCCAAAAACATAGTTCTCAGAACCATCGTACACCATGTGGGATTCGATTTCAATAATTCGAAAGGGTATACTAAGAAACTTGTCTGGCTGATGCTATTTTCCATGATAATGAGTTGTTTTGGAGTATTTTCAGATCAAACGTGTAAGTCAATTTGGAACCTGTGCATAGGACTTTTATTCCTGAAGCGCCCACCCCATTCTGTAGTAGGTAGGGAGAACTTTATGTGATGATCGATTGTGTCGTTGCTATAATTGTATTTTCCAACAAGCCGCTTACAGTACGTACTCTCGATTTTTTTTATGATCGATTATACAAAAAACCACGATCGAGTATTCTCTGAGACTGCAATACATCCGACACCCTTTTTTGTTAATATTTAGCATTTTCGTCGTTATACCTAAACTGAAATCGTGTTACCTTGGCGTTCTTTCACACATTATTTTTATAGGCTTATAAGTGTACATATTGCAGCAATGAACGGCAGTTCTGCAGGCATACGAGAACTATGTTTTCCCTTTAAATGACCTGTCAGCATTGCTAAACTCTTGCCTTTCAATCTGTAGACAAGCAGCATATAGATTAAATATTCACGTCATGAATTACGATCTTTTTATGCTTTAGAATCAGCATTGTCGTTTTGACGCTAAGAATTGGAAATAATAAACTTGCATGGCCGGCGGAACGGGGGGTGGGGGCAGGGAGGCTCGCCCCCCCCCCCCACTTTTTGTGCACCATACAAAGGAATACATAAGGTGTCATCACTTTGCCGCCCCCCCCCCCCCCCCCCCCCACACACACACACACACTCACACTTTTTTCCCCTCCGGAAGTACCTAAGAGAAAGATGAGCTCTGAAGACCTTTTTTTTTTTTTTTTTTTTTTTGCTAGTCAGCTGAAGAAACCCGGAAGTGGAAGGGGAGAGATGAGCTGAAGACCTTTTTTTCATCTTTTTTTTTTTTTTGCTTGTTATCTCATGAAACCCGGATGTAGCCTCCCCCCCCCCCCCCCCACACACACACACACACACACTTTTGAAAACGCTCCGCCGGCCCTGGCTTGTAACATACTTTGTAATGTGCATGCCAACTCTTATTATGCAAAGGAGGTGATTTTGTTTTCATATAATATCTATCATATTTGGAAAATAAAAGCACATTTTGTTCACAAAAATGAACTTATTTCGTGTCTAACTAGTTATTAAGTGTCCAACTCAGGGGCGTCGAATACGGAATTCTCCACCTCAACTTCTTCTTCTTCTTCTTCTTCTTTTTTGGTCTCGCTAAAGAAATTCGTTTAAATCTTTTCATTTCCTTAAAGAGAAATTGCACGGTATGCAGATTTCATACAATTCAGTGTCCTGATGTATTATCCCATTTTGTCGATGTTAAAATACCAACGCCAGACAAGGCAAAACTGTCGTGAATGATTCAAGATCTCAGTTAATTTACCGTTTCTTTTCTCATAAATGAAATCGAAAGATCAAGCGGTATCTTAGCTGTGAATTTAGTCATGCCGCATCTCTGCACGTAAGGCACGCTCTTTGTCAAGGGCCTTCTTCAAGATCATACTGTAAGATTCGTATGCAATAATTGCTCCGTACACATGGAATAGGACAGAGAACGGAGTAAGCAATACTCTCATAACCCCTTCAGTTTTCTTGCGGTAGAAAGAGGATTCGACGTCACGTTCCACAGTTATGAAACTTTGGTTCACCCATTCGTTGACGTTGATCGTTATGATGTAAATCAGGCAGGCTAGAATCAACTTTACCTCAGCAATAGACCTAATCACCTGCCGCTGAACACGAAGGAGGAAAGCAGTAGTCAGCCATATCCACACGGTGCTGAAGAGCGAGTAGATAATGCTATAGGTTGGACGCGCGATGCCGTTCTTTTCTACATATGTATCACTGAAGAGAACACCAATCGCTGCTGACACAATAAAGATGCACTCACAGAAAAGCCCGCAGGAGCATAGGAGAAGAAGAACGTCATGTCCCTCCAGATACGTGTTAGAAATAGGCGTCAATAACATTTCCCGAGATTGTTCTGTCATGGCCATATGACCTTCATCAATTAAGCACAAAAACAAAGGAAAGACCAGCGCAATTTCAAGGCTCTGCATCACATAGTTTTCTTTCGTGTACATAAACGATACAAGGAACGCAAGAATCAGGTTGCACCCAGACAGTCCAACCGACAAAATCCAAGTTTTGTTAACGTACTGTTGAATTTTACCGCTTCTCTCCGGTTTTGATGTAAACACATGTTTAACGTAGTTCTTGGTGCGATGGGCAGCAGACTGAAGTAATGACTGGACCCCTTGTGAGCTAGAAATTTCGATGCGATGTTCACCACTAGGAGGCGACAAGCTAGCTCTCGGGGTCAACGACGTACACATCTGCCACATAAGAACAACTAGGATTACTGCACACTGCGTGTAGATTGGGCTCATGAGCTTTTCAGAGGAATCAAGGACCGTTTTAAGCGTCCCATTGACGTCACATGGCCGACCTATTTTGCTCTGAGCACCCTCCATAAGCTCGACGATGGGGTTTTTCATTATAGTGACACATCTCCAAATGCTTATTGATAGACCTAGAACAAGATAAGTAGTGTTCAGCGGAGTTAACACAAAAACGGCTTCATAGTAATTCCCAACAAATTTCATTGTTAGTGGAATAAATATTAGCAATGAGAGATCCGTAACCTCCTTAATGCTTAGAGAAATTGTGTTGCCTTTGTTCTGGACGAGACAAACAATTTGCCCAATCAGAAGGAAAAGTAATCCCACCGAAGTAAATACGCAAAATAGCATAAACGCATTCTTTAAACAGCTGTGCAAACTCAATCCAGAAAAGTATGATGTTGTATATTCAGCCGTATGCTCGGAAATTGAATCAGAGGCATGGTTACTTGATAGAGGCCCTGTGTTGTGTGCAGGCATGGTAGACGTCGTCTGTAACTGGGACCAATCTGTATCTTCGTGATCACTGTCCCCATTTATGGAAGATTCCTGAGTTTGGCCAAGTGATGGAGAAGTCGGTGTCGGCGATTGATGGCGGACGTCGAGGTCTGATGAAGAATCCGTATTCTGTGATAGCATGCCAAGAACTCGGGCACATTCATGACATCTTTTAGGCCAGAGGACGAGTTGACTCTGGTGAAAGTTTTCACGATTGCGAATATAGTGTAGCACAAGTAGCTGTATGCAAAATGCGGCGACACAGTATACCGCGGTTAGCACATTGTAAGTTATCTCCTTTATGCTGGAACTCTGTCCCACCTCAGACGGAAGATTTGGAAGGAAGGCTAGACATACTGCCAAGCTTGATAAAAGACATGCCAAAATTGATGAGTGGTTATACAGCCTATCGTCAGATCTCCTACTCTGAAACGCAATCGTGTTTTCCATTTCTAACACTCACACCCATATAAACGTGAAGCTAGGTTTGCAAGTGCCAGTCCCTGTCAAACAAACTGTACGAATACGCTTTTGTCAATTAAATGACAATACTATCCTCAGGGCTATACATAAAGTTCACCCTTTGTGGTTTAGTTTCGATATTGATTGCAGAGACTAGTTCATCTAATCTTCGATCACAATGCGGTAGGTACTCTGGCCGCGAGTGCTACCCGGGTAGTTTTGGTTTCTGGGACAGTATTCAATTGCTTCTGAAAGTATTTAGCTGCACTCACCCGATAGACAATGACTTATATATTGCTTGTCAATTTTTGAAGCAATTGAATCCAGAGTAATTATAGTCATAGTTAGGTGGGATCATAACAGATTGTAAAGAGATGCAGTCTTGAAAAAGAATTTATTGAGTCCATGGGAAGTAAATATCGGACGAGTTTTGATTAGGAGGTTACGCCTATATAACCTTACGCTCTAAAGCATGTAGAAGGAAGCTCTCGTATATAGGATAGCTATGACAAGCGGAACGCCTTGTTCCGCTTAGACTTATTCACGAAGTCTAGACATTGCAGTACGGAAAAAAAAAAATATCCTGAGATGATAGGCGCCATTGCCCGGACATGGCGTAATTTCTTGTAGTTTTATCCAAAGACAATGAGAGTGTGAAAGGGCTCACACATACGGCAGAGACTCTTTAGTAAAAGTAGTCAAATATCGCTATACGCGGCTGCTGAGTACAGACAACACACTTTGTCGCATTTCACATTATACTTAGTACTTAAAGGACAAGTTCACCTTCATTAACAAAAGGATTGAGAGAATGTAGCAATGTTAGTAGAACACATCATTGAAAGTTTGAGGAAAATCGGACAATCCGTTCAAAAGTTATGAATTTTTGAAGTTTTTGTGCAGTCACCGCTGTATGAGAAGACTACTGCAGTGTATGATGTCACATGCGTACAACAATATAAGGAAATTATAAAGAGAATTTCACGAAATTTCATCTTTTGAAAAAAAAAAGTACACATTCCCTTTACTCGTTACTGAGATATGTTATTGGTAATATTATTCCCATTGCCTTTAGAAAGAGGCAAGTCATGTGCTCCTTTATTATGCGGAAAAAGTGAAAATATGTTAAATTTTCTTGACATTTTCTTTATACTGTTGTACTCATATGACATCACGAGCCTTAGTAGTCTCCTCATCCAGCGGTTCCAACACAAAAGTTTTAAAAATTCATAACTTTTGCATCGATTGCCCAATTTTCCTCAAACTTTCACTGATGTGTTCTACTAAATATTGCTGCATTCTCTCAATCCTTGCTAATGAAGGTGAATTTGTCCTTTAATTCATTCATTTCAAGAATCCTGGGCCCGCTGGACTCCAGAAACTATCACATTATCAAATCCTCCATTGTAAAATGAACCTGTTACATTTTGCTGTACAATGGATCATGTTACACCTGATTTGTGGCGGCAATTTGTTGTTGACCCGTGACAGGGTCGGGGAATTTTGGAAAGCGCCGAGGAATCTTCCGAACAGCTGTTGCTTTATCAAGGACAGAATGTAACATGTTCAATTTCAGGTTAATCTGATAGTCCCTTCATTGTGGTTAAACCGGTGGTTTTCATCCTGTTTTTTTTTTTTTCTCTCATTCATTGCACAGGTAGCACGGCTTGGAGAAGATTAAACGCTTGAATTTGAATAGACCCTGTGCTTCAGAGCCTCTTTTCTCAGTTCACACTTTTCTGGAGTGTGCTTTCTTTCCAATATTTAGATAGGTTAGGAGAGTCCATTTGATTTGAGTTATACATCCCTTATTTAAAGCTTGAAGTCTGCTCTTTCAGAATATGCTCTTAACCAAAAATCCATGTCTGGCGACTTTTTGTTTTGTGGTGCAGGGTCACATATATGTACACACATACATACACACACACACACACACACACACACACACACACACACACACACACATATTTGATATATATATATATGGGTCAGAATTTTGAACGACGTACAATTGAGCCAAAACAAGGCAAAATTTAAAAAGTAGGAAATTCTCCAAATCATTCATCTTACCTGAAAGAGTATAACTCAAGCTTTAATATGAAGCCAATTATACTAGGATTTTCCCAGAGGAACAAGTTTTTATTCACCGCTGAAGTTTACCATGTCCAGTGAGGAATAGTACTGCACATACATTTGAATACCATTTAACATAGTTTCCAAAGATCTGATTCAGTTCAAAATCCTAACGAAATATCTCAAGGGACATGTGTACGTGATTGCAGAATATTAAGCTTGTACTCTTAACCTGTACGTAATGGTAGACAACTGATGATTTAACTAAATTCGTCATTTCTGTGGAAATATTGCTCTTCCGCTAAACACTTTCTTAACTTTACGCGCATTTTACAGAAACTCAATATTTTCACCTCTTATTTCACTATCCCATACTTTAATCCTCACTCCCAAATAATAATATACCTTTTTAAGATGTATCTCATCTGGGCACTCTCTATAACCCAACAAACATAGCATAGTTTTCATCACGGAGGTTCGCATGTAGCTCACGGACGTTCGGAACAAACAAGATATTGAACAATGCAGCTCTCTTGAGTTGGAAACGTATTCTACTCACAACAAACACCAATTTCATGTCGAGAACAAACTCTTCTGCAAAATCCTGAACAGATATTACCAATTCTCAATTATATAAGCTTGTTTATCTTCTCATACTGAGGAATCAAAGAAAACAATTTTTCCATCTTTCGTAAATGAACGTACAAACGTACGTGTAATCTCAGTGACGTAATCCATCCTTGAGAACGAATATATTTATCAAAATTTCGTTATCATGAAGTAAATATTCAGGTCCTAAACTTGTTATATAAAGTCTACAATGCAAAATTTGCTTTTTATATAACGAACATGGTCACAGCTAAAATTATGACAAAGAATTAATATAGAAAAACAGAAGAAATATGCTCCGTTATAGAAATGCGAAGTTTAGCTAGGGAGGGCAAACGAATTAGTTAGGAAGAAATCCCTCTGTGTTTGCTCCTTGTGTTACACACTGTTACCGAGGAGAATTTGTGTTATTATATTAGTCAGAAATGATAATAGGTTCGATACTGCGAAGTTTCGTCATAACAAGACACAATAAGTCCATATAACTTGGATGGATGTTTGTGACTTCGATATTATACAATATGGCTTGTTATAACAAACCTTTTGCAGCTGGTCATTTCGGAGGCTCGTTATTCATACAGTTTGTCAATACGAAAATTGATAGAGTTCGTATAATTATGAAGCTTTTTTATTCGGTAAATGATAGGAATCTCCGAAGGTTAATCGAAGGGCTTTCGTGGAACATGAAAAATTATGTTCGCTTATCCAAATGTGGAGAAACAAGTTAACAACTAAAATCCTCCAATTTCAAAACCTCATAATAACCGTTTTCACCTAAACGAATATCAGGCCCATTCCACTTTTAGAAGAACGGACCTAAAAATAATGATCCTTAATATCTATTTTTCGAAGAACATTTCTAATAACAAACTTCCTGAATTAACTATTTTTTTTTTTTTTTGGAATAACAAATCTTTGGACATTGGAGTAACGAATCTTTGGAAGAGCGAACGTATCAAAGTGCAACCATAAACCTATTCTTAATCATTACTTTTTTTAACGTGTGTTTTCAAAGTAAGCACAAAAGCACAAACAAATTGACGATCTCTCTGCCTCTTAAATGTAAAATGAAAAAAAAAAAATCTTGGAAAAAATTACAAATGAATATTGCTTTTCATTGATGAGTATAAAACAACACCATGTGATGATAAGCGGAGGATTAGTGTGTTTTCATCAGACAATAATTGTTTACTGCATGATCTTTGTTCGCTTGTGACGGCATTTCGATGAATAAAAAACAAAAACAAACAAACACAAACTTCTCCAGAGGAATTTGGTATAACGGGAGTGCACTGGCAATTCTTTTCTCTGTGTGTTGGAGCTCGATCCCTTCTCTGTTTCTCAGTCATTTTCATTCAACTGCTTCCACGTCCTTTTGAAACTTTCCGTTTCTTATTCAACACATGCTCATTACAGACTTCTTCCGTCATTATCCTGAATGTGATTGCGTAGCACTTTTCGGATTTGTTTTGGTTTGTTTTGTTTTGTTTTATTTTTCTGTTTGGTCGCAGCATGTTCAGGCTATTGAGGGAATGAGAGAAAAATCGTCATGAAGAGAAAAATAAGAATGAATTAAGGCATTTACTATCATGACAATTACAGCGAACGTCCGTTATGGAGACCAAAACTGGATGTGTTCTGTTTGAGACGGCAGCTACCATACTCAAAAGATAAACACTTAGAGCACCTGTGACTAAAAAGTGGCACTGATCTTCTTTCTCCTACTATGTAATCCATTGACTTATTCAACCAACGAACATCCGTGAAAAAAAAAAAAAAAAAAACCGTTTTCCGTTTGTTATTACAGGTAAATTGAGTGCTGAACGCCATTCACTTTCGGGTATGAGCGGCTCGGTGATTTGGTAATATTTTCAACTAACATTAATCTTATGTGCAGTGATATATTTGTAATTGTCAGAAATTTCCTTTCTCGGACAGAACGTCCGTGAGCGAAACTTTCAGAACCTGTAACAGTACAAATTGTCTCCAGAACCTCATACGAAAGAAATTTAAATGCACAGAAATTACAGATTACGCAAAATTCCATTTTCCTATAACTTTGTTTTAAGTGTTTAGCTGTTTTTGTATAATTAGAGGGAAAACAAGCGTAAAATTGTGAGTAAATTTACAATTGTTTGTTCATCATGATCACATAACGCCTTAAATATTCTGAAACTACTGCTCTAAACTCATTGTTTACTTTGTAAAACTTTATTTGTCACTATTCGAGCCAAAAGTTTTAAAGAATACAGGACACTTTCGGGACAAGTTATCCCTATCGGAGGGATTGCATACGTCACGGACGTTCTCTGGAATTATCACGGACGTTCGTTCTACTACTAGGGTCATGTTCCAGGACGGATAACTAATCGGCAGAGAGTACCTAGCCTTCCTAACTCTTTCAAAAATTTGAAAAGGTATTGTCAATGCAAATTATAAGAAATCTGACATCCTTACAACATATTATGTATTGCTCAGAGGGGGATCAGGAGGTGAATTTTCAGAGAAAATATTAATTATTTGCTTGGTTTTTGGTGAATTGCATGGTCCAAAAACTGCGGACGAACCTCAGTCCGCTCCAAAAATGGCATGCAGCTCCTCGGCTAGAGAGCCAAAGGTAAAATGCACCTTCGCCATCAAAGCAAGATGGTGTCCCACTCGAAAACGTTTTAATCATCACGGACGTTCTTTTTTTCTTGGAGGTTCGTCTAAAAATACAATTTCGGTTCCTATTTGACAAAGGATGGACAGAAACTCAAAACAAACATATTATCGTGTTGCTAGATCTTAGTTGATTACGACTCAGAACAATATCGCCAATAACGTTTCATGGGCTACGATCTTTATTAGAAAATAGCGGAAGCACGTCCGTGACGAAAACTGAGTATAATTTTGCATAAAAGAATATTACGTCCCATGTACAGCTAGCAGACGTACAATTTTTGCAGGATATGTTCATTATGTGGAACACCAAATTTTCGTTTACGTTACAGTTGGGACAACAAAGTAGAATTTGCAGCAGCGATAGAAATAAAAGCATCACGGACGTTCGTCTGTTTAGGACTTTGATATTTTAATTGTTCTCTGTAATTTTATACGTGCTCATAAAGTTCTTATAATTTTGTGGTACATACCCATGATATTCAGATCCAGAACATGGTCAGATATTAGATGCCACGTACCATTAAAAAGGCACATCATTAGTTTGAAAAACAAAAAATATTGTGAAAATAGCGTCTTTACTGTATTTTTACGCTACAAGTCCTTGTGAAATGAAAAATATCAGGCAAAAGTCAACCAAACCATATATTTCCTAAAAGGAAATTTACCAATCTTTGAGATGACATGAAAAAAAAAATCTGGTTTCTTAGATCATCCTGGCGTGTTCTAAGGGAAAGAATGTCATAAGGTACTAAAATTGGCAATTGTACATCGTTCAAAATTCTCACCCATATATACATGTTATTCGACAATTCATCTGCAACTGATCATTGCATAATGGAAGAGTACTCACACTCTCTGCTTATCTCTAACCACAATAATCACTAAAGCGAATTCCCTGAATTTAGACTGCACCAAGTAAATGCTCACTCTCCGTATTCAAGCGATTACGTTATAATTGATATTGTATCAAACCAAATAAACAGTTTCGAATTCCATTAAATGGAAATTAATTTTATCATACATGAATTATCTATGTGGATTACAAAACATACTATACAGTGTACGCATTCATGTAAAAGGAATGTGTGTAATGACCCAGTGAACACACAGATACAATTACAGATGCAAATATCTCGAATATGTATTAATATTATAGTAATATCTGCCAAAGAATGTATGCTTAGGTAATAGACGTAGTTACCAAATTTTTAATAAGAAGACATTGACTCTCCTTAAGATAATCAGGCAGTTAATTGAAATAAATCCAGTTATTTATGCCTTATTGCCTCAGCACATAAAGAAAACAATACTTCTTGTTTTGTGTTTGTCTTTGGTAGTTGTGAAAGTTACTAGTAATCCTATACAGAACGTCAGAGTTTGTGTTCGTTGCTTTGACAAAATATACAGTGAAGAAACGAGAAGTATGATATTATTCGTGAGGCAATGAAGTCGCCCAATGCAATTGTGTGCCCATTGCCTGGGCTATTAGGCCTACATATTGTTGTTGGTGTACTGAGGGTATACATTCATGACATTGGCCATGGTTACAGCCGATCATTCCGAATCAGTATTATCATGCCAAACAAAGACCGGACTATTGTAACATTTCTAATCCGAATAGAGCTGCCAAGATATATAACAAAATTTTACAGAACACTTGCATATCTTATCCATATGTATATAGCCCTATTATAATTGTGTGGCAAATAAAGATATCTTCAGAAATGAACATCAATGACATATTTTACGGTATGTCTGCCATGAATTACGGTATGTCTGCCATGCATTGATGACATTAATATATAATTTAAAAGTTAAATTACCTCTTGCGACTTGATTGGTAAGCTATAGTACCCATCAAAGCTCTTATCAGTTACTATGTACATCAGTGTTTCTTTCTTCTAAAGTACTCGTTATTACCCATTATTATTGTTATCACCTCTGAGTTACAATTCCGAATCCTTTTGCCAACTACGTAAATTTATTCTCACTGATGTAGCACCACTCGCAAACTTCAAATAGCTACCACGAGTTGTGTTCGTTCCTTTCCCTTTTTGTGTGTGTGTGTCATGTTATTCAAACATAAGTCATGTTATTCAAACATAGCACTCAACAATAATTATACTAAGTGTATGAGGCCGATGCCGCGGCTCACACAGTCAATTATTCATTTTGGTTGAATCGAATTTAAAGGGGAAGGCTAGTAACTGATCAGTGGGAATCAGTGGAAATGCTGGGAGATGATTGTTCCAATCCTTATGGGATTCATTCAAGAGTTCATTGTATATCTATTGTTGTGTGAAAATGATTTGCTTCAGAACGGTCTCATATTCAAGTAATGTGCAGATTAATGCTCCGTCACTGACCAGGGACGCTAACCTGGAAGCATTAAACTGCACATTATTTGAATATGAGACCATTCTGAAGCAAATCATTTTCACACAACAATAGATATACAATGAACTCTTGAATGAATCCCATAAGGATTGGAACAATCATCTCCCAGCATTTCCACTGATTCCCACTGATCAGTTACTAGCCTTCCCCTTTAAGTATAAACAGTGCGCTCATTATACGTTTATGGGATTGAATGGCAATGATCGAACTTGGAAGTTTACTGTCCAACAGATTTGGTATATATATTGATTGGAAGTAAGCGTCTTCCTCTACATTTTCTTTCTTTCTTCTACATCTGCTGTAATATTCGGCAAATGAAAAATTGTTTTTCTCGTAATCTTAGACTACCATATCCAGCACGAGATAGCTTGTACTATGCTACGGCTGAAACTTAACCTCTGACTTCATAACACGTTTAAACTATGTGATTGAAAAGTAATGATCCAATTTACTGTTCAACAGATGTGGTCTGTTTACTGGTAGGAAGAATGTGTCTCAACCCGTTCCATACTGAATTCTGAAATGCCCATAGTCTTAATGTACAGGCTACCAGGTTCCCGTACGGAACGGGTTAATTCCTCTATTTTTTTCCATTATGTCCCAATACTCGGCTATTGGAGAAAAAAGAATGTAAAATGTGATATGCTTTTTATCGCAATCTTTGATTATAGTATATCCGACATGAAATAGTCTGTACTTGTTATGACTGAAACTATCATAACCTTTTGTCTTTTTCCTTCACAATGCCATGAAAATGATAACAAAATTATAACATATACGTAATGAGAAAAGAAGTAAATTGGAATGTTCTTTGTATTTTGATTGCAAAGGGATTTTTCAAGGGTGAGAGAGGGAGGGGTGGCTGCGGGTAACATCTGGAGAAAACGGTCCAAAGAAGACATGTATGTAAGTAATGTTTCATTGATGATGTATCTTTTTGTGTGCTTTAAATACGCACACGACACAGCGATTGATTTTCATTTCAACTTAGATTTTGTTTTGTGCTCAGCAGTGTTTGCATTTTGCCTTGACATACATTCCATGTACGCAACATCAAAATCTGTCTTACCTGGATGTATTAACAATTTGATTTTTCACAATTCTGCCAAGTGCATACTTATGAACGTACGTATAACCACTTGTATGTTAAGATTTGAACAGAAAACTGTATTACCATATCCACTATGTAAAGAACCAGCACTCAGTATACCTTTTTACATTGTTCTATGCACGCTCACTGTGCTTTCTCTCCTTCTTCTTCTTCTGATTAAGTCTGCCTCCTTCAATAGACTGAAGATTCTTGCAGACTGGTGCTATTTACATTATAATACAATTTATTTACAGATATTTACAAGCACATAGAAAATTTGACGAAAATACTAGCCACTGTGATCAACCGTTAGACGGTTTCGAAATGATCCCACAGATGGCGCTGAAACAATTTCTGACGACAGGGAATTCCAGTTCCTTACAGTTCTTGGGAAGAACGAATGGCGATGCGATTCAGTTCTCGAATATGGTACCTGATAGGAGTGTGGTTGCGAGGCTCTCGTTAACTGAGTAGCCTGTTTGATGATATAGTCCTGTGCTGAAAGAGGAGTGAGATTATTGTGTATTTTGTACATCATAATTAGCCTGTCATTTTCTCTGCGCTGTTCCAGAGTGGTCCAATTAAGTTCTTGTAGCATTTTAGTGACACTCGAGGTGTTATGGTAGCGATTTAAAGTGAATCGCGCAGCTCTTCTCTGGACCATTTCCACTTGGTGGATTAGGTTCTTGGTAGATGGGTCCCAAACTGTGGAAGCATACTCAACAATTGGTCGAACCAACGTTTTGTAAGCTGTGGCTTTAACATCAGAAGATTTTATGCGAAGATTGCGTTTTAGAAATGCAAGCACGTTATTGGCTTTATTAACAGTATTATTGATGTGTTGGGTCCACTTCAAATCAGAAGTTATGGTTACACCCAAGTACTTCACGGATTCAACAGATTCAAGAGGGGCGTTATTTAGATGATACACGTGTTGCACCTTACTTCTTTTCCTGGATATTGTCAAAACCTTACACTTATCTGTGTTCAAATCCATCATCCATTTTTTCGCCCAGTCACCAATTTTGTTTAGGTCCTCTTGAAGATTTTGCGTATGATGTTGATTGTCGATGGTCATGTAAGAAATTGCATCATCGGCAAAAAGGCGAACCTTTGACGCGAGACCATCAGGCAAGTCATTGATGTAAAGTAGAAAGAGGCAAGGCCCAAGAACCGACCCCTGAGGCACTCCAGATCCTACCGCTACTGAAGAAGATTTAATACCATTCAAAACGACCCTCTGACTTCTTCCATTGAGAAAACTTTGAATCCATTTCAGATTTTTCCCCCTGATACCGTAGTAGTCCAGTTTACGTAAAAGCCGCTCATGCCCAACCTTGTCAAAGGCTTTTGAAAAATCCATGACTACAACATCCGTTTGACGTCCTGCATCCAAGTTCCTATGTAAATCGCTTGTGAAACCAAGTAATTGTTGTTCACATGACATGTTCTTACGGAAGCCATATTGCAGGGGGAAAATGATGTTATTTTCGTCCCCGTGCTTCATAATTTTGCTGGCTAAAACGTGCTCCATTAGTTTACAGCAAAACTAATGCTCCATTAGTTTCCTGGCGAAATTCACAAAAATTTACATAACAGTGTTAATGAACCCCCTATTGTGTATGCAAAAATGTGTCATGCCGGTGCTCTTGACCGCTATTAATTTGTCATCAGCTTTCAGTAATCTGTCATCCTTGTGTATCCAACAATGCATTATTCCGGTGTTTTTAACCTCGCAAATCAATTCACTACCTGTTCTCAGCTATTTGTTATTGTATATGCAAAGACGTGTTACCATGGTACTTCCGACTCCTCTCAGTGATTTGTTAAGGCCCCGTCACACTACAGCGTATAAATCAGTGAATGCCTAACGGATGGGCAAAATTTGGCAAAGTCCAGATACGCTCGTATCCGCTCGAATTCGCAAGCAAAATGTGGTTTTCTAACGTTCGCCTGACGAATGATGAGCATATGCTGACCGTGTAACAAGCGGATAAAGTAACGAATGAAAGCGAATGTGTACAGTCCATCCAACGGATGCTGAGTGGACAAAGCGAATGAGCAGCGAATGCCCAACATGCAGAGCGATGCAGCGGCAATCACGTGACGGATCTCGGATGACGCACACTTTACCAAATTATTTTGAGCAGTGACAGTGTCAAGTAATGTTGAAAAAGAAGAGTGACATTGTTCACTCATGAAGGAGTAAATAAAAAAAAAAGAGTGAGTTTCGAGTGAAATTGGAGTGACTTAGGAGTGAAAATGTTCATTTTCACTAATTCTGGAGTGACCTCAGGGATCACTCGAAGATTTTGGAGTGATCTCCTTTTTTTTAGATAGTTGTGACTGTGAAAATGGCCCCAAAAGAAGGAAGCCGAAGTAACCACCAAGTACTCCTGATGTCACTCATTCAAGATTCCTCTAAAAAGTGTACTTCCTTCTGATGATCACGTGACGATGATGTTGGTAGTCCAACATCCTCCATTGCGTCTGGTGCCTCCAACTGGAGTCGAAATTTCACAATTCCCAATTTCCATTCAGAGATTCCCATTTACTACACGTTGACTTTTATAGCAGTGGTTTAGAATAATGTTCTCTTATTACTTAATGTCAGAATACGTATAATGAATTGTCATGTGGGGGGGGGGGGGGAGGGGGGCTGTGGCATAGTGGATCCGACTCCCGAACAGAGGACCCGGGTTCGAATCCCGCCTCGCGCTTACATCCTTGGACAAGATTTTTTTTACCCACGATGTTCTTCTCGACCCAGGTGTATAAATGGGTACCTGGCAACGCTGGGGTAATAATAATGGCAGGGCCCTCTGGTAGAGCAGTGACAACACTGAAGAGGCTATACCCTGGGCAAATAAGACCCCTTTTTTCTTATTATTGTAATTATCATTATTATTATTATATGTGCTATATATGAATATTTATTTTTTATCTACGTTTGATTAACGTGTGTTGCTGTGCACATTTGCTGGGCGAATTTGGACGAACGGCGGACGAATGAGAAACGAATGCAGAGCGACCAAAACTTTCAATCAGCGGATGCTAAGCGAATACAGAGCGGATTGTCATTCCGTTCGTCATCCGCTCAAGATTTTGGACATGTCCAAAATCAAAATTTTGCTCCGACGGATCTCTGCAAATCTCTGCGAACAGCTAACGGATACAACGAACGTCAAGCGGGTCACGAACGACGAGCAACGGATGTGAGCGTATGTCCAAATTTTCGGATCCGCTGGGCATTCGTCGGCTCGATCCGCTCTAGTGTGACGGGGCTTTATCAATTTTATGCAAAATCGTGTCACCCCGGTGCTTCTGACTCCTCTATGTAATTTGCCTCCTACCCTCTGCAAACTGTTATCATTGTGTATGCATAAATGTGTTTCTACGGTGTTTTCGTTCACCCCTAATTATTTGTTGTCTGCTTGTTCTGGCATTCGCTTATTTGAACTGTTCAGTGCAATTCTGGCCTCATACAGGGTGGCCCAAAAAGAACGGAACACCTAAGATTTTTAATTTTAGCAATATTGTTCCTAATGTGTTATTATTTTGTATACTATTGGAAAGGCCATTCTTTTCCAAAAGAATGACACCAAGTTCTTTAATTTTGGTTAATGCATCATGGTTTTAGGACCATTTTTGTCAACCCTTGCAATTTTCAAAATGTGATCATTTTGCACTCTCAGAGACACCGAAATCAGCGAGAATTAGGCTTGCCATAGAAGCAGTAACGTTCACAATGTGTGGAATGTGGCTGTCATTGTCCGTTACCATTGTGAATGAGACGACCTGACGACAATAACACTGTCCGCCCCACATTCCGCACATTGCGAATGCTACTGGTTCTACGGTAAGCCGAATTCTCACTGGTTTCTGTATCTCTGAGAGTGCAAAATGATCACATTTTGAAAATTGCAAGGGTTGACATAAATATGCCTAAAATCGTAAAGCATTATCTGAAATTAAAGAGCTTTGTGTCATTCTTTTGGAAAAGAATGGCCTTTCCGATAGTATACAAAATAATGACACATTAGGAACAATATTGCTAAAATTAAAAATCTTAGGTGTTATTAATTATAGATATTATTAAGAATTTGAACGATAAAAAAAAGTTCAGGATATGATGGAATCACAAATTTTCTTTTAAAAAATGTTTTAAGCGAAGTCATTACTCCTCTTACATACATTTTCAATCAATCCTTATTTAATGGCAAAGTCCCCAATAAGATGAAGGTCGCAAAAGTTGTCCCTATCTTTAAGAAGGGACAGAAAGATTTGGTGAATAATTACCGACCAATTTCTTTGTTGACTTCAATTTCTAAAATTCTTGAAAGGGTGGTTTACACAAGATTATTAAAATTTCTCACAAATCATAACACTCTGTCGGGTTCTCAGTTTGGTTTTAGAAAACATTACAACACAACCCATGCATTACTTACTTTTATAGACAAGGTAGCTCATGCTATAGATAGTTTTGAACTTAGGTTACAATTGGAGTTTTTCTTGAATTTTCTAAAGCTTTCGACACGATAGATCACGAAATCTTGTTTTATAAATTGTGTCACTATGGAATCCGCGGGACCCCTTAGAATGGTTTAAGAGTTATTTAACAGAAAGAAAGCAATTTGTTAATATCAGTAGCCATGATTCGCAATTAAAGCCTATTTCATGTGGAGTCCCGCAGGGCTCCCTCTTGGGCCCACTTTTATCTATCTTATACATAAACGATCTTCCAAAATCATCGCAAATTTTGTCATTCATTTGTTTTGCCGATGACACAAGCTTGTTTTTTTTTATTCACACCGAGACCCTGATGCATTAATAAATATGATGAATACTGAGCTCAGGTCCGTGCAATCCTGGATTTATGCGAACTTTAATCCTTGAACAAAAACTCATTATATGGTATTCAGTAATTCTTTGAATGCTGTTCCATATGATATCAAAATAAATGATTTATGTTTAAAGCAGGTTTATAACACAAAGTTTTTAGGGCTTTGGATTGACCAAGAATTATCCTGGAAAACTCATGTTAATTTCGTAAGTAAAATTTTGTCTGGAAATATTGGAATTTTGAATAAGCTCAAACATTTCTTTCCTGTTTATATTTTGCAGAGTATATATTCTTGTTTAATATCTCCACACCTTAATTATGGAATTTTGGCGTGGGGAAATGAAATTCACTCATTACTAGATTCCCTTCTCCGTATTCAAAAGCAAGCGTGCAATAAGAATCATAAACCACGCCAGATATTTTGCTCATACCAATTGTTTTTTCCATCAAAACAGAATTCTGAAAATTTCAGACCTATTTTTATTACAATCTCGGAATTTTCATGTATAAACTAACAACTAATGAATTACCATCTGTTTTTATCCACATGTTCAAAAGAAATCGCTCTAGCCACTCTTATCCCACTCGCCAGAGTGACGCCTATCACCTTCCCCGTACTCGCACTATTTTTGCAAAGAAAACAATTATATTTACTGGACCCAGATATTGGAATGATTTCCCTCCAGATATCACTTCTTCCTAATCTTTATTCACCTTCAAACGCAAATTAAAACAGTTATTACTTAGTGGATACACACTACCAAGCTTTTAGCAAACTTTTTATGCTCCCAGTCTTTTGTCCTTGTCCGCAGCACCAAGTTATTCAAGTTATTTCATGGTATAATACCGATACATCTTTTAATAATATAGCATTTTTGTTTTTCAAACACTGCGAGATTTGTATGCAGTCTGGTTTATGCGATATCTATGTGGTTCATTAGTTTATTACTCATCGATTTTTTTTTTTTGTACTGGTGTAATTTTAGTTGGTCAAGACAAACATATCCGTTCTCCGTGTAAAATTATATGCCTATGAACTCGGGAACCTACAGTTTTACAAGGTTTAAAGCTTTTATGTGTAGGCCCCATCATATTTCTTATACTTACTAGTGACATTTTCACACGATATGACCATGTACATTTGTGTCAAGTATATTTTCTCTTCTTTTTCTTCTACAATCAAAAGACATGATTGTATATATATTTTGTATTCTTGTTTTGTTATCAATAATTTTGTAATCTCATCATTGAGAAAATGGAAATATGAAATAAATTTGAACTTTAATCTATATAAAAAAACCGTCAGTGCAGACACTCATGTCATTGACTAATTCGTGTGATAAGCGTAAGTCTTCCTACTCAGCCTGATTAAACTTTATAAAAAGATTACAGGTGCACAAGTTTCTAGTTGTTTTGTACATATATCTTCGCAAATGGTCAGTAAGTTTCGCTGGATATAGGTACGGCTGCTAAGGCAACGCGTCGACGCTTATTGGAAGAGAAAATTCAGAGATTATCTTAGGAAAACCGCGTGCGTAGAAAAAAAAATTAGCAAGAAATTGTCTTATGTTTGACGTACACAATTTGTAGATAATCATTGCTGCGTTAATTACAAGGGGATACGTACATTTTTCGAACTTGGAAGGGCGTTATAAGATTATAATTTAGATTACTTCAAAGCTTTATCCCCCCCCCCAAAAAAAAAAAAAAAATGATTGATTTTTCAAACGTTTTCATACTTTCACTGGCCACAGGTACCTCTTTTTGATTCTTCGTCATCTTAAAAGAGCTGGCTTAAATTCGTTATCCCCTGAACTTATTTTTATAATATTTGTATTCTAAGTCACGCTTGCTTTGTCTATATATACATGGTTATAGAAAATGCGCTTGGATCCATCACTATACAGAACTCTTTCAACCAAAGCTTCTTTGTTCTTAAAGAGGTCTTAGTGAAACGTGGGACCAACCTTCAAGGATCTATTTTTTTCTTTTTTGATATCTCAGCCATTTCAAATCCGATTTTCATCAAATCAACTTATGACTCTTAGAATTGCATGTTATTCAATATTTCATACAAGTGGTTTCTAATAATCTCCCAAGAAGTTAAAACCTTAATCCCTATCTCGACCATAACTGTACCATCCCTTTTACGATTTTTATTTACACATAATTACTTTTGTCTAATTACAACCGAAAATGAAAACACAATATCATATTTAAAAACACGATTGACATGATTGACAACAACTGATTTTTTTTTACACGCACACACGCACACACATACACACACACGCAGAAACATAACAATCAAAACAGTCACACAGAAGTGAATTTATTCATGCACCACCTGCATATACTTAAAGAACCGTTTTCACCAGGGCTTCTTTAAAGATCACTTTGTAAGATTCGTATATTTAAGCTATGCTCAGTACGAGTAAAAATAAATAAATAAATAAATAAGGATTAAGAACGGCGTAAGTAATGTCCTCACAATCCGCTCAGTTTTCTCGCAAAAGAAATTTGTTTCGACGTCATGCTCCACAGAAATGAAATTAAGCGTCATCCACTCGTTGATGTTGATGGTTATGATGTACACTGTACATGAATAAAAGGCAGGCTAGAACCAACTTGAACTCTCTGATAGAGTTTTTGTTGTTGTTGTTGTTGTTTTTTTTTTTAGGATAGCAGTAGTCAGCCATATCAACACAGTGCTGAAGAGCGAGAAGATGAATAATCCTGTTGGTCGGACTTGAAATACCGTCTTCTTCTACACACACGCTCACTGAAAAGAAGTTAATCACTGCCGACACACGGAAAATACATTTACAGAAAAGCCCGTTCAAGAAAAGAACTAGAAAAGCGCTCGTCGAGAGCAGACCTCCGCAAAGCCAGCAACTCATTTTAACAAAACACGCATGCAATTTCCCATTTATATAGAGGCCTTTTGTTTACGTCATCAGCAGAGCACGTGTTTTAGTGAGCGTATGTATACGACCTCCAGTACGCGCAACTAGAATTCCCAAGTTCTTTGACCTTAAACGCCAAAAGATTTTAAAAAGAATCCTTCAAAAATCAATATAAATTCCTGGATCACCACCACAAAATAATCATCTGTTCCCTGTGTCATCGAATTTTTCTGCAAGTTTCATGCAAATCTATTCACAACATTTTGAGTTACGTGTATTTTGCAAACAGACAAACCAACGCCGGAAGAAATAACGCAGGTATCGACGTTCTGCAATACATAGTTTTCATGTACGCATAAGTACTGGAAGGTCATGTTGCAGCTAGACATCACAGACGACAGAGTCCAAGTCTTGCAGACCATACTACCATGCACAAGAAAAAAATGGGCTATTTTATAAAGACCAAAAAAATAAAATAAATAAATAAACATAAACATAAACATAACACTCTCAAGACAGCTTATTTGAAAAAAAAAAAAAAAACTATTACGGAATAGCATGTAAATATTCAAATTCATATTTGAATTCAAATTAAAATAGTTTTATTTTCACATAAAGTAATACAAAGTAATACAAATATATAACCGTTACCTAGAACAAAAATGTACTCAGCAATTACAGACACAAAACCACACACGCACACACACACACACACACACACACACACACACAAAATACGTATACCAAAACAATTTATGATACAGTATATTTGATTTTTACACATACATTTCTGTCTTATAGTGTTGCCATTTGGTCTCATGCCCATTTTCTTCTACTTTCTGCCTCTTTCTAGCTCGCTCTCTCTCTCCCCCCCTCTCCATTTTCTCCATCTGTTTTTTTTTTCTATCTTGTCACCTATACCCCTCTCCCCGTAAACACACCATCTCTTCTCCTTACCCCTCCTTATTTTTAAACTCAGCCCCTCATATTTTGCCATTCTTACTTTTTAACTTTTTTTTAATTCAGTTAACACCTTATTCATTTTTTTTTTATCATAGACTGCATTTCAAATTTCTCATACAGTATTAACACACCACATCCTATCATCACATAAATCGTATCTATCATCGTCCATAAACATCACGTACTCATCATAAATCGGACCCCAAGTCCTTTCTTTTTATGGTGTGAGTAAAGTCTGAGAAGATGTGAACATAATATGAAGATATTTACATTTATTAACATATTTACTGCAAGATTATTAAAGACATACATGCAACTTTTAGTAAGATTATATAGGTCTTTACAGTATATACCCCATCAGTGGAAACGCTCGTATCACTGAATTGGGTATTCAAACACATTTTCTCAACCTTGATTAAAGCTACAATCCGTATTATTCTCTCATGGATGCACCACTACCTTTTGTTCGACATATATATTTTTCGCTAAGATTTAGTTTCTTTCTGAATGTTGGTAGGGCTACCTGAGCCATTTCGTGATAGCTCATTAAAAAAAAAAAAAAAAAAACAGAGTTATCTACCAAATTCCAAGTGTGTTTAAAAGTAACAGGAAGTTGAATTATCATTGGCATATACATCATGTACATTGCTACATAAATCACTACAAAAGAAGGTATCGTACATTTTGGACATAAAACGTGCGTCATATACATGTACAGCGTAGGAACATCATTTCAATCCCATACAAACTTCGAAAACTCGTTTCTCAAATAGCATTATTCATACATTTTCTAATTTTCATTTCTTTTCATTTTGTTTCATTTCATTTCATTTCATTTTATTTCATTTCATTTTCATTTTCATTTCCATTTTCACTGACCACTCGTGACTCTGCTTGAGTCTTCGTCAGCGACAAACCTCTTCACGTCTTAACCGAAATGTTTACTCCGAACTTATTTACCTCAAGAGCTGCTTTGAAGAGTTTCTCCTCTTCTGTCATTCTTTTTTTTTGTGAAAATATTCTGTTGCTTTATAATTCTTAAACATCATTACGAAAATTGCGTTTGGATCTATGATGCCAAAAGACGTGGCACAAATTATACGTATTTACTTACTTGATTATCTATCTTACATGTATCATTCTTGGCAACTAATGATGTCACCTTTTAGGGCAATTTTTTGCCTAGGACACAAGGCGAAAATTGAAACAGTGTAATATTTAAAAACAGCTAAGGACATAGATAGAAATTCCAATAACCATTTTTTTTTTCTTGCACACACTTGCAAACACATCCTACAATCACATCAGGCACAAAGATGTGACTTTAGTCATGCATTACCAGTGTACTTTAGGTACTTTCTTGATAGCCATGGCTTCTTTAAAAATAGCTCTGTAAGATTCGTAGGCTATTATTGCTCCAAACGAGAAGAAGAGGATTAAGAATGGATTTAGCAAAATCCTAATGATCTCTTCAGTTTTCTTGCAGAAGAAATGGGCTTCGACGTCTGGTTCCACGGAAATGAAATTCAGGCTTATCCACTCGGTAACGTTGATCGTTATGATGTAAATAAGGCAGGATATAACCATCTTGACTTCGGCGATAGACTTTGTGACTTGCCGCTGAACACGAAGGAGAAAAGTAGTAGTCAACCATATCCACAGAGTGCTGAAGAGCGAGTAGATAATGCTATACGTTGGACGTGAGACGCCGTATTTTTCTACGTATGCATCACTGAAAAGAAGACCAATCGCCGCTGACACACGGAAAATACTCATGCAGAAAAGTCCGCAGGAGCAAAGGAGAAGGAGAATATCATGTCCTTCCAAATACGTGTTAGAAATGGGTTTCACGTGAATTTCCCGAGGTTGTTTTGTCGTCGTCATGTAACGTTCATGAACTAAGCGTAGGACCAAAGGAAAGAACAACGCCATATCCAGGCTCTGCATCACATAATTTTCTTTTGTGTAAACAGACGATACAAGAAAGGCGAGAATAAAGTAGCAGCCAGATATCACAACCGACAGAGTCCAGGTCTTGTAGACGTACTCTTGTAGACCACTGGTTCCTTGCACTCGTGGGAACATGCGCTGGTCATCCTCCTTCAATAGTCGACGCGGCAGAAACACATATCTCAAGTACAGGATGCTGCGATGTCCAACAGACTGAAGCAATGATCGAACATTTTGTGACTGACTAGTTTCAAAGTGATGTTGGCCAAGAGAAGGTCGTAGGGAGCCCCTAGGTGTTAGTGATGTACACATCTGCCACAGAATTGCCACAACGATTACCAAAGACTGCGTGTAGATTGGAGTCATGAACGTCTGAGATTTATCAACGATCGTTCCAAGTGTTCCGTTCAAGTTACAGGGCTGACCTACTTTGCTGTGAGGACACTTCATTAGCTGGGAAATTGGGCTTCTGAATTGAGAGACGCACAGCCAAATACCAACTGACAAGAACAGTGCAAGAGTAGCACTGTTCCGTCTAGTTGAGACAAAAACGGCATCATAGTAATTAGCAGCCAACTTCATTGCGAGGGGAATAGAAATCAACTGTAACAGATCGGATACTTCTTTTACACTCAGAGAAAAGGTATTGCCGCTCCGAAGGACAAGACAAACAGCCTGCCCAACAAGGAGAAATTGCAGACCCACAAATGAAAGCAGGCAAAAGAGTACAAACGCATTCTTCAAACAGCTGTGCAAACTCAACCCAGTGATGTTTGATGTCGTGGCTTCATCCGTATCAGAAAGGGATGAATCCAAGTTATGATTGCTTGATGGAGGAGCAGTGTTCCCTTTAGGTCTGTTTGAAGTATTTGACTTGTAACAATCTGTGTCTGCGTCTAAATCAGCGTCACTGTCCCAATTTACAGAAGATTCCTGAATTTGGTCGGATGATGGAGAAGATGGCGTCGGGGGTTGGTGGTGGACGTCGGCATCTGCGGAAGAATTCGCATTCTGTGATAGCATGCCAAGAACTCGGGCACATTCATGACATCTTTCAGGCCAGAGGACGAGTTGACTCTGGTGAAAGTTCTCACGATTTCGAACATAATGTAGCAGAAGCAGCTGCATACAAAACACAGCAACACAGTATACCGCTGTTACCACAGCGTATGTTGTCTCCTTTATATCGGATTTCTGTCCAACGTCGGACGGGAGATTCGGAAGGAAAGCGAGACATGCTCCCAAGCTTGACAGAAAACATCCGAGAATTGATGAGTGATGATACAACCTATTGTCAGAACCTCCCCTCTCAATGGTATTCCTGTTTTCCATTTTTTATTTCTTTTTGACGAAAAGAAATCTGTTACACTTTGAAAAGTGCCAGGTACAACAGAGCAACCCTTAGCCGTACGCTCTTAGTTATGCGTGACCAATCATTAATGGCAATGCAAGATTGTGTTCTGCAATGTGATCCGAGGTATCGCAGAGACAATCTCACCTAAACGACAATTGATTGTGTAGTAACTGAAAGCATACAGTATTTCTGTTTTGAAATGAATTGTTCTGACTACTTGGACAATAAGGGTCTGAGATTGATTTCATTATTTTATATTCTATAATGAGTAATAACGCAAGTCACTCTACATTCAGCATCAAAAGTTGAAAGTATTATATTTTATCCAAGAGAATAGACGGGATATATTTCATGGAAGTTTTTATTAGTACTGAAACTATTGTCAGAGTCTTGAAGATGTAAAACATGACAATGTGAGAACTCATTTGGCCTTCTCCCAGATATTGTCAAGTTAAACAATAATGTTATCCATATAGAGAGCATGTATGTGACCCTTGGGTTATCTTGGATGACCTGAACCGGTGATCCCCTCAGCTTGGCTCAGTCGTCATCGATGCCCGATACCCTCGTCGTCGACCTCGGTACAGTCGCTTGGCTTGTCTCTTGGAAGCACCCCTTGACTTGGCCACTCAGCTAGACGCTACCCTAACGGCGGTCATCTCAGCTCCTCGGCCTTCACTAGTAACCACTGCTACCACGCAGACTCCTGTCTTGACCCGCGATGTCCGACGGCGAGCAGGAAAATGGAGATTGAGCTCCGTACCAAAGTTCGGATTTTATTGTCAAAGTTCAGTTTATATCGGCAGCTGGAGCTCGCATCGCACCGACGTAGAAAACCCCCAGAAGAACGACTGCTGCCTAAGCGGAGATCTATGCTGGATGTCTGATTAAAGTGTTTCTCCTCGATCCCCTACATTAATCAGCTTTTTATTAGCTCCCCTAGCCATAGAGATTAACACTAAAGTCCCTTACACTCCCATACACTTGCCTTTGCATGTCTTTCCTACACTAAAGGAATCACCAAATCAGCATGCTTGAATATAGCCCTATTGAAACTCTACACAATACGTCTAGCCATCGTCTAGACTGCTGTTACATAACATCTCTACTCATGAACTTGTGGACAATGAACTACAACCAACACCCTAGTGACACTGACCTAGCTGAGACTCGACTGAGCTAGAGAATGTCCCTATAGCCACCACCTGGACGGGAGCTATTACATAACCCCTCTATTCACTCAATTTCTATAGTCTGAGTTCATATACAATAATGCAAACCAGGCAAGTTGTTGCCATGCTATTTCTTTAACTTTCGCTTTGTCTCATTTCATACGAATGCCTGTCTGAATTTAACTGATCTAGACATGTTGTTACTATGCCAGTTTATTCTTTTACTTTTACTTCGTCTCATTTAATGTGAATTTCGAGACAGTCAGTTTCTTGCAGTTTGACCTAGTGGCTTTCTAGGACAGCTTTAAAGCTCTAAATCTTTGCAAATTCAAACAAATTCGATTTTACTTCACTGAGAAAATTCAAAAATAATTTTCTCTCCTGACACGCTGTTGCCACAGCGTATGTTCTCTCTTTTATGTCAGATTTCTGTCCAACATTGGAGGGTAGATTCGAAAGGAAAGCCAGACATGCTTCCAAACTTGACAGAAAACATCCCAGAATTGATGAGTGATGGCACAGTCTAGGGTCAGTACCTTGCGGGACATTCCTGCTTTCCATCATATATATATATATTTTTTTAAATCGTGAAGAAAGTATTGACTTTGAAGAGTTTTTAAATGGTGCCAGGCATAGATGAGTAAACTGCACACTATGCTGCCAGTGTTGTAAGTCAAATCTTTAAATGTGAAGTGTCAGAGAGTCAATCTCAGGTTACCGGCAATTAGCAAGGCAATAATTGAAAATACAGTAATTCTGGTAAGATACAATACCAGAGAAAAGGAAAAGTTTTAATTCTTTGGATGTCGAGGCACCCAGACTAATTTCATTTGATATCGTTAAATATTTGATAATGAGTAATAACGCCAGTCACTTTGTATCCGTTATCAAACGTTAAAAGCCATTCCAACAATACATGAGAACTCTTTATGAGAGTTTTTATTGGTACTAAAGCTGATATTCCTATAGGCATGAAAGACTTATTGATAATTCTTTTTATATCATAAAGGAACCCATTTGGCCTTCTTCCAGACACTGGTTTTCAGGCCCTACAAGTTAAATAATGATGAGCATAGATAAGATCATAATACGTATCTGCATTCTGTTTAGTAGTCGATTAAGGAAGAATTCTGGGAACATATCCAGAGCAGTGATTGAGATGTTGTCATTAATGGTTTGGTTGAACACAAGCCTTTTGTCAGGCCTCATGACTCAGGTTTATATTGAAGACCACGCGACTTGATTGAGACTATAGTTTATCACTGTGGAGAACGGCGAGGCAAAGGGGGGGGGGGCGCAACCGAGTAGCCAGCCACTCGGTGTTTTCTAACTGAATGTGCCTCACCTCGCTTTATTAAGAACCCGGTGGCATGAGGAGACGTGCATGGCCAGATTGAATCGACAATGTTTACAATAATCAGTATAATCTTCCACAATTACTGTGTACTCTTTTCATTTTACAAAGTTTTGTTTGCCCTTTCGCTGTTACCAAAGAAAAGTGAAATGTATATGTTTTTGTTGAAAAATGAAATAAAATTTTGATTGAATTGAATTGAATCTTCATTTATTGCCCGTCGGGGTACATTCAAAACCAACGAATATGTAGCGCCCGTCGGCGACTATGTGTATCGAATTAAGAAAACGATCATTGGCAACGATGGACTTCAGATTTGATTTGATTTGATTTGATTTGATTTGATTGCTGACCAATGTGAAAGGAGCTCGATCAAATATTTTATGGGCTATAGCACTCGTAGTACTCCTAGTAGTAGCCAGTACTGAAAACAGTGCTGCATAAGTAGCCACGGGACCTTCAGAAATAGCACTGTAAACATGACAATGTCAGTCATTAAAATAGTAGCAATCTGTCAATGTCTGTAATCTGTACCCAGCAGTGATTGAAGAATAAGTAGAATAGAATGATCCCAATTATAAATCAAGCATATTTTTCTTTTGAATAAAGTTGGTTGAATTCAAAGCAGTCCTCGTAGTACTTCTTCAAACCACAAAACCATGCAAAATGACCCAATGTTGAAAATCAGTGGCTCAACATTCAGGGGCGGGGGGGGGGGGGGGGGAGATGAACATAGGGAGGTAGACAGAGACATATAGGAAGATAGGGAGATACATGGAGCAATACATAGTAGAGAGGTAGATGGATAGATAAATGGAGAGATAGATAAACAGATCGATTGATAGATAAAGACACACACACACACACACACACACACACACACACACACACACATATATATATATATATATATATATATATATATATAAATGTATATACAGATAGAGAGGTATAGAAGAGAGATAGAAGTATAGAGACATAGAAACAGAGAGAGAGAGAGAAAGAGGAGATAAAAAGAAAAATAGAGTGAGGGGATGCTAGAGACAGATGGAGAGAACATAAGGAGAGAATTTATGATTTATAACACTACCGCACTAGCAGTCACGTTTATCGTCACTTCTAATGACAATACAATCAACCTACAGTATGATGTCTTATTTCATGTATTTCATTTTACTGCTGCATTCTTTTTTTCTTGCAAAAATATTTACAAAGTCACTTGACCAGAGTAATCAAACAATATTATTCAATCGAACAGCGGGAATACTTGGAAACACGTAAAGGGTTGAAAAAAATGCACAGTATTGTTTTTCTGGATACAAAATTGAGACGAAGAATTGTCATTTTATGCATATTACAACTGTAAGAATTTACCTGTCTGCAGTTCAAGAGAATATCAAGCAAATTAAAGTGTAGCAGATGCAGGAGACCATTATCATTAGCTATCATAGCTGCAAAAGAGTATGGCCTGAGAAATAAGAATTAAACGATACGGCAATAATATCTATAAAATTATGTATGTATATAAGAGAAAAGATGACGAAGTAGGGTAGTAATTTCAGTCCAACAGTGCGATTTATTCAAACCAAATTTTCGACGCATACACACGTCTTCTTCAGGGTCGACATGAATGATGTGACATGTGACTGTATAATTTATCAGTCACAATTCAGCGAGCTGAAGGACAAAATGTATAGTGGTACATAGTGCAAAAGTGTGGAGTGTTTGTGTAGCAAAAAGAAAATAGAATTCATATTACAGAACGTCACAGTTTGTGTTCGTTTGCTGTGGAAAAATAGTATTTACAATAAGAACATGATCAGTATGACATTATACACGACTTTATTGAAGTCTTCAAAAGTGACTGTGTGCTTAAAGGGATGGTATAGTACTGGCTGAGATGTGAATTCAGGTTTAAATTTTTTGTGAGATAATAATAAAACAACTTATATGAAAAATTAAAGAGCAAATACGATTCTAACAGCAATTAAAATTTTATTTGATAAAAATTGGTTTTGAAATAGATGAGACATCAAAAAAAAATCATACAAACAAACAAATTTAAACAAAGTAATCCTAATGGTGAGTCCCACCTTTTATTAGGACCACTTTGTTTTGGATATCTCGCCCAATTCAAAACTCACTTTCATCAAATGCTACTACGCAATACATATTTTAAAGTATTACAAATTAAACAGAGCTACTAGAATTTGATAACAAAATATTTCAGAATACTTGCTATAAGCTGCTGCAAATGTAGGCCTGGAATGATTAGGCGACAATTTAAGATTACATATAATGAGCGGATATTCATAATAATGTGTCTTTCTATATGCGTCGATATGGTTAAGAATTTGAATGTGCACTGTAAGTGGAAACATAATTATTAAGATTCATGTAATTGGAAGAAGTTTCTCAGGCTTCATTATATTTCAAAATCCTTCTTGTACTCTATTGCGCAAGAACGAGGACGCATCACAACCTATATATTTTGCGTATCTTTTGCGAATTGTCTGTTTTTTTCTGGACGTAGGTATTGCTGCTATCAAGCTACATGTATATCGTCAAAGTTCATTAAAAAGATAAACATATAGAGTCATGTTTTTGTAACAATGTGAGTAAAAAGTTAACATGAAGTTGACTAATTCTTGACTTCCACAATCTGTAGATTATTGCAGAAATTACTACTAAAGGAAGACGAATACATTTTTGAACTCGAAAGGGCGAAATGAGATTATCGATCGAAATCAAGAAAAACTTTGAAATCATATCTTACGAAAGATCATGCAAACACATTCCAATCTTAACTGGCTACTTTTGGCTCTACTTCATTCTTAATCTTCAAACCGCTGCTCTCTATACATCTGTACCACAAGATCCGTTAAGACTTTCCCCTCAAAGTCTGTCTTTAATTTTGTTTAATGATTTGTGTACTTATTTTAAATCTGATACAACTTTATTTCTACTAACAAGGTCATGCAACGTACGTTTTAATATTTTAATCTACGTAGAGCATATTATGTTATATTCTCGAGAATTATCTCAAGAGTAGGATAGCGATCATTATCCCGTTATCTTGTCTGTGTGCATGCAACTATATAATTTTGTTCATTTAGAAGTTATGTCATGCAAATCCAAATGCTTCAATAATACGCACAGCCTTTTCAACCAGTGTTAGCAATTATTTAAACGAAACATTTATTGTTAAGGGGGGGGGGGGGGGGGCAGATGTATGATTCCCCCCCCCCCGATTCTTGAGGTAATAAAAAATTCACCCAAAGCGTGCACCAGATCGTTGAATTTCAATGTTGAGATAAACAAAATTCCGAATATTTCATCAAAAGTGTGCAACAGATCTGTCACTACCATTCCAAAAATGTATAATTAGTCTCCCCATGTGGTGGTGTCGATGGGGGGGGGGGGGGATGACCTTTGTTCCTGCGACAATTGCTCCCCCTGCACGCTAAGTCAAACATATATTTCAATTGTAAGCATAACCCTAAACCCCAACCCTAATCATCACATCAAACTACACCAAGAACCCTATCACAACCCCAACCCCAACCCTAAGCCCTTGGAGAACATACGATCGGGGCAAATTGTCACAGGAGCAAATGTGACCCTACATCACAAAACCAACAAAAAGTCGCCAGACATGGATTTTTAGTTATGGGCAGATTCTGAAAGAGCAGACTCTTAGCTTTAAAATGCTGTACTGTATAACTCAATTCGAATGGATTCTCTTGACCTATATAAATATTGGAAAGAAAGCCAACAATCTGGAAAAGTTTGAACTGAGAAAAGAGGCTCTGAAGTACATGGTCTATTCAAGCGCTTAACCCTAATCCCAAAGGGGTTTTCTGAGGGACTTGAAACCACGGGGGGCCTTTTTGGCCCCCCCCCCCCCCTCCCCTTCAGATCTCGGTCGTGGAAATTTGCACTGAGGTAGAGGCCAATGTAATCTACAAGACTGTATAGTTCGATTTTTCAAATTTTAATTTATGTATTTTATATTAATCAATTTATGCTAATTTATGCAAAATAATTTTTTGCCTATAAATAAAAAAAAAAGCTCCAAGACTTCTAATTTTTGGTGAACATATTCTTTTCAATATCCTCAACAATAATATTGAAGCAAAAATTCGGCTTCATAATTATTTCTTATGTATTTTATTGTTTATTGAATTTCTTATGTATTTCTTTGTTTTTTACTATTTGTTTTTTGTTGGTTTTTTGTCAATATTTGTCGCAGAACTTTTTTAAAGCATAATCAGGCTAAAATAATTCATTATCAGCCATTGAAAGTTAATATATTTGTTATTATATGAATTAATTGCAAAAACACAATTTACATTGGATTTGTACACAAAATCACGTTTTTGAGCAATTTTTGGGTCGACAAATTTTTTTCAAAGGGGCGTGGCTTCAAAACGGTATGCCCGGGAGCAACAAATTTGGTCTCAAAAGTTGCGTGATACTTGAAAGAAAAAAGTCATAAAATGTCGCGGCGAGAGCATCACGCGTTACGGAATAATCACGCGAAACGTCGAGGAGGGGGCAAAATGCCCCCCCCCCCCCCCCGTGGGAATAGGGTTAATCTTTACTAAGCCGTGATACCTGTGCCGTGAATGGGACAAAAAAAAAATGATGTAATCCACTGTGGCAACAACAATGAAGAGATTATCAGATTAAGCTGAATTTGAATTTGCTCTATCAACACATTCTGTCCATGATAAATGTCAACTTTCAAAGCAGGAGCATCCTCCTTTCAAAAGTTATTCAGAGTTGAAAGTGAAGAGTGTGCAAAGGGTTTTTAAGAAATGAAAAGGGGTCTCTAAGAAAAATCTGATCAGCCTACTGTACCAAAAAAAAAAAAGGGGGGGGGGGTGTAGAAAAACTGCTGAAAACCCACTTTCCCATTCAATGTATGATCCCAAACTCAAGAATAATGTAGAAGAAGAATAGTTCTTTCAGAAAATATTGACAAATCAAAATTGACTAAGTGGACCCGTTTCACCTTTTTTTTTTTTGAGTCCTCACGTAAAATCAAGGGGTGCGACTTTTTGTTTGTTTTGCGATGCACGGTCACAAATGTCATGTCACCGATAGGGGGAATATTCCCTTCTAACTAGCCCTCCCTTCGCTCGGTTCCCCTCCAAAGATTAAGTAGACTGATTGATGATTTCCCAAATATTTCATCAAAAATGCGCATAAGAGATATTTTCAGATTTCAGGGGTTGGTGAGGAATAACACCTCCAAAGCACGCTCTCCCTCTAGGCTCCCCTCTATGCTTGGACTATTGTTAAAAGCTACACTCTGGAGATTGGCAATTGTCCAAATATTCTACTAAATGTGTGGACAGGTCGTTAAATTGCAAACAGTCATAAATATGCGAAAGCCCCGTCGTGTATAAGGTGGATTAAAATCCCACATCAATTCTTCCGCTTGGTCTTCCTTAACAGACTTAGTATACTTTTATGATTGTTATTTTTTTCCCGATATTACATGAAAGATGTGCTCCAGATCCCTCAATTCCATTCTAAAAGCTTCCTCCAATGGGAGGGGGATCCTCCCTTGCTTTATCGTTCCCATTCCATACACCTAGTACATTTTGGGGATTGAGGCTTTTTCAAATTAATAATCCAGATAAAATACATCAGGTTGTTGCAATTCAATACGAAACATGTAAAACGTTTACCGTCGTGTGGAAGGGAGTAACCCCCTCCCTTACCCTCCCCTCTCACTTCCATTGACTGAGAAAAGGGGGCATACGGCGGGGAAAAAAAAAACTTTGCTATTTAGCCGTTCACATTCCTCTAAATATTCAACGTTCTTTTTTTTTTTTACATCAAATATTTATAAAAAGTGCACCAGATCGCTAAATTTCAGGTCTGAAATTGCAAAATATCCCAGCTTGACGCGTGGAAGGGAGATACCCCTGTCCGATCCCCCCCCCCCCCAGTTATGCCCCCCCCCCCCAATCATGAAAACGCATCGACGCCCCGAATTGTTCTTGATTATTGATTTGTTTTAAAGGTTATTTGTTGTCCAGGAGACAAGGCATTAAAACATCATTACCTGAAAAAGGTTAAACACATTGAAGTCTATATAATGAATGTTTAAGCACACACACATACAAGCAAAACCATACAATCACAAAAGTCAATCAGACCTAAGTATGTTCACCCACCGATTGTGGACTCAAGGTACGTTTATTATCCAGGGCTTCTTTTAAGATTACTCTGTAAGATTCATAGGCTATTATTGCGCCGCAGGAGTAAAACAGGAATGAGAACGGCGTAAGCAATGTCCTTGCAATCTCTTCAGTTTTCTTGGAAAAGAAATGGGCTTCCACATCACGCTCCATAGAAATGAAATTAAGATTTATCCACTCATTGATGTTGATGGTTATGATGTAAACAAGGCAGGCTAGAATCAACTTTACCTCCGCAACAGACCTAATCACCTGCCGCTGTACACGAAGGAGGAAAGCAGTAGTCAGCCATATCCATACGGTGCTGTAGAGCGAGTAGATGATGCTGTAGGTCGGACGTGAGATGCCGTGTTCTTCTACGTATTCATCACTGAAGAGAAGTCCAATCGCTGCTGACTCACGGAAAATACATGTGCAGAAAATCCCGCATGAGCAGAGGAGAAGAAGAACATCGTGTCCCTCCAGGTACACAGTGGAAATGGGTTTTAAGTAAATTTCTCGGGGTTGCTGCCTGGTCGCCATGTACCGTTCATGAACCAAGAGTAAGACCAAAGGAAAGAATAACACAATATCGACGCTCTGCATCACATAGTTTTCATGTAAGTACTGGAAACCTAGCGACGATACAAGGAAGGCAAGAATCAGGTTGCAGCCAGATATCACAAGCGACAGAGTCCAAGTCTTGTAGATGTATTCCTGGAGCCCACTGCATCCTCCCATTCGTTTAGATATGAGGCGGTTATCCTTGTTCAGTTTCCGCAGCATAAAGACATATCTGATGTACATGTGGCTATGATGAGCAATAGACTGGAGCAATGATCGAACATTTTGTGTCTGACGAGTTTCAGAGTGATGTTGGCCAAGGGAAGGTGGCAAGGTAGCTCTTAATGATGTACACATCTGCCACAGAATTGCCACTGCGATTACCAGAGACTGGGTGTAGATTGGAGTCATTATCGTTTGTGATTTTTCGACAATATCTCCAAATGTTCCGTTTAAGTCACAGGGCCGACCTACTTTGCTGTGAGGACACTTCATTAGCTTGGAAATTGGGCCTTTGAATTGAGAGACGCACAGCCAAATACAAACTGACAAGAGCAGTGCAAGAGTAGCACTGTTCCGTCTAGTTGAGACAAAAACGGCATCGTAGTAATTTGCAGCCATTTTCATTGCGAGGGGAATAGAAATCCATGCTAACAGATCGGATACTTCTTTTACACTCAGAGAAAAGGTATTGCCGCTCCGAAGGACAAGACAAACAGCCTGCCCAACCAGGAGAAATTGCAGACCCACAAATGAAAGTAGGCAAAAGAGTACAAATGCATTCTTCAAACAGCTCTGCAAACTTAACCCAGTGATGTCTGATGTTGTGGATTCATCTGTATCAGAAAGCGATGAATCCAAGTTATGATTGCTTGATAGAGGAGCAGTGTTCTCGTTAGGTCTGGTTGAAGTTGTATGTGACTTGGAATCTGCGTCTGCGTCTGCATCTACGTCACTCTCCCAATTTACTGAAGATTCGTGAATTTGACCAGATGATGTAGGGGACGGTGTTGGCGGTTGGTGGTGAACGTTGAGATCTGATGAAGAATTTGCATTCTGTGATAGCATGCAAAGAACTCGGGCACATTCATGACATCTTTCAGGCCAGAGGACGACTTGACTCTTGTGAAAGTTCTCACGATTGCGAACGAAGTGTAGCATAAGCAGCTGCATGCAAAACACAGCAACACAGTATACCGCTGTTACCACAGCGTATGTTATCTCCTTTCTGTCGGATTTCTGTCCAACGTCGAGATTTGGAAGGAAAGCGAGACATGCTCCCAAGCTTGACAGAAAACATCCGAGAATTGGTGAGTGATGATACAACCTATTGTCAGAACCTCCCCTCTCAAGGGTATTCCTGTTTTCCATTTTTTATTTCTTTTTGACGTGAAAAAATCTGTTACACTTTGCAAGGCGTCAGGTACAACAGAGCAACCCTAAACAGTACGCTCTTAGTTATGCGTGACCAATCATAAAATGGCAACGTGAGATTTTCTTCTGCAATGCGAACCGAGGTATCGCAGAGACAATCTCATCTAAACGGTAATTTACTGTGTAATAACTGAAAGTATACAGTATTTCTGTTTTGAAATGAATTGTTCTGACTCCTTGGGCAGTAAGGAACTTAGATTGATTCCATTTTTGTGATGAGTAATACTGCACGTCCCTCTGTATTCAGCATCAAAAGTTGAGAGTATTACATTTCATCCAAAAGAATAGACGGGATGATTGTCATGAAAGTTTTTATTAGTACCAAAACTATTGTCAGAGTCGTGAAGACATATAACATGACAATGTGAGAACTCGTTTGGCCTTCTCCCAGATATTGTCAAGTCAAACAATGTTATCCATAGAAAAAGCATGTATGTGACCCTGCATCACAAAACCAACAAAAAGTCGCCGAACATGAATTTCTAGTTAAGGGCAGATTCTTAAAGAGCCGACTCCGAACTTTAAAATGATGTATAACCCTGTACAAATGGACTTTCCTAATCTATCTAAATAAAGGAAATAATGTATACACCCTGGAATATTGCTTACTGAGATAAGTGGTTTTGAAGTTTAGGGTCCATTCAAGTACTTTGATAATGTTACCAAGCTGCGCTTTGCTCGACGAACGGAACAAAAAAACAAAAACAAAAAACAAACAAACATGAACATCTCTTGAGTAACCACAATAAAGGAATTATTAGATGAAGTTGAAATTTAGCACACTCTATCAACACATTCGGTTCATCACCACCAGGGATCGTATTGTTTTGGTTGAGACCTAATTTCAGGTTTATAACATTTTTTTGGTGAGATATTAAGAAACCTCTTATGAAATATGAAAGAGCATGTAATTCCATGAGGAATTCAACATTTATTTGATGAAAATTGGTTTTGAAATGGCTGAGATATCCAAAAAAAGTGCGATTCTAATAAAGTGTGGGACCCACACTTTATGGCGATCACTTTGTTTTACTTTGTTTTGGGATGTCTCAGTCATTCCAAACCCGTTTCTCATCATATAAACTTTGAATTCCTCTTAAAATGGTATGCTCTGTACTATTTCATAAGTGTTTTCTTGGTATATTACAGAAAGTTAAAAGCCCAATTCTCATCTCCACCCATACTGTACTATCCCTTTAAAGGGGATGGCTAGTAATTGATCAATGGGAATCAGTGGGAATGCTGGGGGATGATTGTTCCAATCCTTGTGGGATTCATTTTAAGAGTACATTTTATATATCCATTGTGTGAAAATTATTTGCTTCAGAGTGGTCTCATATTCAAGCAATGTGCAGTTTAATGTTAACGATCGCCCTGTCACTGTACAGGCATGCTAACCTGGAAACATTGAACTGCACATTACTTGAATATGAGACCATTCTGAAGCAAATGATTTTCACACAACAATAGATATATAATGTACTCTTAAATGAATCCCACAAGGATTGGAACAATCATCCCCCAGAATTCCCACTCATCAGTTACTCGCAATCCCCTTTAGCTTTCAAAGCAGAAGCATTATCTTTTAACGTTATTAGAGTTGAAAGTCAGAAGAGGGTGTAAAGGCTTTCTAAGAAATAACACAAAGCCTCTGAACATACCTTATTACCCTTCTTCAAAAAAAGTGTTCTAGAAAAACTGAAAAAAAAAATTCTCATTCATTTTATGACAGCTAAGTGATACATTATGGAAAAGAAGGATTGCTCTTTCAGAAAATGCCAAAAACCGAAAACTGACTAGGTTCGTCTATTTCACCCATTTTTAGTCCTCACGTAAAATCTTAGCATGCAACTTTTTGTTGGTGTTGTGATGCATGGTCACATACATATGTGATTTTCTTGGCCTCCGTTCAAGGAGAATCCCAGAAATATGTTCAGAACGGCGACGAACGGCTGTCATAGTTTGACACCTTGCACATAATTAGCATATTGTCACTTTTCTTTGCATAGTTGGTATTCAACATCGTGCGACTTATTTGAGACTAGTTTATCGAAGTATAAGAAAACGGCAAGGTAAAAAAAGGGGGGGGGGGGGGCGCAACCGACTAGCCAGCGACTTGGTCCTTCGAACTGCATCTGCCTCACCTCGCTGTAGAGCAAATCCAAGATAATGTCACCTCAGCTGCTCAAAATTGATCTTCATTTATTTTAAGAACCTGGCATAATTATAGTCAAAGAGTTAAATTATATATTTCCAGCAAAGAATTTATGTAAGAAATACTGCCTTAATTTGCATAAGTCAAAAACAAACCTTACGTATGGAACAAATTGCGGGAATATATGAGATCATTGTGTGTCAATTTGTTTCAAATTGATGCATTGTGTGGCTAGTGTTGGGGCGTTGTCCTATTTAGTGCATGAGGTGTCATCAAGGAGTATGTTTAAATCGTCTTTGTATTGTTTAGATGCCCTGCTGATTGGACCTTTTAATTTTTTTTTTGACATGAAAAACCAAAGAAACATGAACGCAGAACAATGCAGAACCATTAAAGATGAGTAATGCATATAAGCCTGTCTTGTGTACATCTATTTGCTTAAGAAACTTTCGCCCCTTTCTGCCCTCAACCTCAATCACCCTTTTTTTTCAAAAAAAAAAATCTATTCTATTTCCTTCATTAAATTGATAGGATGAAGTAGGAAGTTGATCATCTGAAAATGAAATTAAACGCCCCAAACAAGCTCATCGGGACTGTCGCGTGATTTGAATGCACGAGGAGGAAATGCCGTACTCGCATTTGGAAACTGAGAAGGAAGACTATATCGGGCAAGGAGCCATTGGAGGTGGACAAGGGCGGAATAGCGCTGACGACTTTTCACAGACTAGTCCCATTTCTGTTCGCAATGAGAGTGAAATGACAGCAGAATTGGTGTTTGGAGAAGAAGGAATGAGAATTCCCATGATGCCTGTGTCAAGGAAGTGCAGTTTATCGGGACACGGAGGGAGTGTCATGGTATGGGGAGGCATCGCCGAAGAGGACGAGATTGCCATCTTTAGTTTCACCTTGAATACAGACAGGCACATCAGTGTCAGTCTTCAATCCGCTCCAAACTTTGGGGAGAGGAATCCGAACAATATATGAGTATCTGAATATAAAAACGACCCAAGTCCATGGAAACCATTTCGAGTAAACTTAAAAAAAAACTTCATATCTTTTTTATTTGTCCAATAATATTCTTTTTCACTGTGATGGGAAGACAACATTGTATATACAAATTAGAACATTATATGACAATTAACATTTACATTAATTGTGGAGAGGCCATTTTGTGTGATGGACTTGGGTCGTTCTTTGATTCATATACATGATATTCTGCTATAGAGATGAGAGAAGGATGAGAGAGGGCGCTATAATATGAATGTAAAAACGACCCAAGTCCTTCATTCTTACACTCATATAAGATTTAACTCATTTATTTCAGGCACTTCCGGGGGTAATTAGGATTTATCATTTATACACAAGATGAGTGCATGCATACGCTACAGTTTCCCAGGTCAAACAGAATTTGGCCAAAAATTGGACTTGGGTCGTTCTTATATTCAGGTCTTCATATATATCTTCATGGATAATAACGCACGTCCTTTTTAATATCGCGCTTGAGTTGCTTACCAGTTTTTTGGAAGAGCACAACTGCGAGCGAATGGATCCCCTGGCCAGCCCACTCATCAAATATGAACCCTATATCGAGGCCATATATGGGACCATCATGGGAAGGCCGAAAATTAACCCTTGCGACACTCTTCAAGACCTATGCAGGACCTAATGTAAGAGTGAAGGAAACTTCCACTTGTCCACAGGAAAAGGCACAAAGACCGACTCATATCCACCATATGCCGTCGACAGTAATGGTGGCTCAACAAGATATTGACTTTAGATAAAATAGAAAAACTGTAGAACGATAATGACCCATAATGACAAAATTTTCAGTGATAATTTTCTTTTCAAGTGCAATGAGCCATGCAGACTTTTATCCTGCTTTATTTTACCTTCCGGTGCATTACGACTGGATTTCAATTCGCTTGTTTTTTGGGGGGGTTTTTGGGGTTTTTTTTTTCGCTTTGTTCTGTTCTACAATTTCTACTTTGTGCATTGTAACAAATAGATTAATGTGTTCACGCATACGTAAAGTTTTAATGTACAATGTTTATCTATTATCTTAGAAAAACAACTTAACTTCCTTTAATGTTGTATATAATTTATTGATCTTGGTACATGTGTTCAAAGTATAAACTTTAAAATGTGTTTACCTTCTTTTTATTTAAACTTTAGCATAATTTTACTACTTACTCCTTCTGAGTAGGTAAAGGGATATTCCAGGTCCTCTTACGTGCTTACATTTTGTCATGAATCAATTATGTCGTAATTGATATAGTATAAGACAGATATAAACAGTTTTGTCATCTGCGAAATTGATATGTATTTTATGTTACAGTATATGCCAATTTCAAGGACATCTATTCAGATTTATTTCCTTCTTTTTCAATGTATCCTTGTAACAATGAACAAAGCTACTGAGTAGTAATTGAATCTAACTTCACAAACACTTTTTTCCCCTTGGTTATAAAACTGGGAGGTGCAGGAGTCATTTCATGCATCTTACGTCTGCAGAATATTTTAAGTGTACTAATTATTCGGAGATAAGGGCGTGCACACAGACACAAACACTCGCACACACACACACACACACACACATATAGTATTATGAATGAGTTTGGTTTTGCATTTATGGTTCATACATTGTACACGATATTACCTCTTTCTACTTTCACCCCTCTCCCTTAAAGCGCATAGAGACACCACGGTAGTGATATGCGCTATATGAGCACTGTGTTATATATATATATATATATATATATATATATATATATATATATATATAAATGGATAAACCATGATTACAGCCGAATTTCTTATCTGTACTACCATGCAAAAGAAAGAGTCATGGGTGGGCTATTCTGATCTGAATACAGGAACTGAAAGATAAGACAAAAGTTATAGAACACCTGCGAAGCTCCTTCAAATTTGTGCCTAGTTTTATCAAATGACTGTTGGGCTGTCTTGAGAAATTCAAATGTGTTACAAAATAATGTGAAGGTAATGCAAAGATATCTAAATTTGTAGTAGCATGTTGATTGTTAGAGACTAAGTCATACATGCAAGTATTTTTAGTAAGATTAAGTCTTTATACGTACATACCCTATCAGTTGTAACGCTCATGTCAAAGAATAAATAGGGTATTCAAACACAAGTTTCTCAAACTTGATCAAAGCGTCATATCCCAATCCTAACTATTCTCTTATGAGTTATGCTTAATCATGGGTCCACCACTACCTTTTTTTTTTTGGCATATTCAACCATTCTTTTTCTCACTAATCGGTTTTTCTGGACGTTGGTAGAGCTTCTGAAACATTTCGTTAACGCTCATTAAAAAAGAAAAAAAACAACAACATTTATTCACCATATACTACGTGCTGAAAAGTAATAGGAAGTTGAAATATCCTTGGCATATACATTATGTTCATTGCTACATAAATCACTGCTAAACTAAAAAGAGACATTGTACATGTTTTAGTTAAAATGTGCGTCATAAGGACATAATATCATATTTAGTCGAAACTTTGAAAAAAGCTTATCTCATGAATGATTATTCATGCATATTCGAATTGTTCATTGGCCAATGGTGCCTCTACTTGACTCTTCATCTTCAAACCTCTGTTCCGAACTTCTTTACCTCAAACACTGGTTGGAAGAGTTGTCCTCTTCTTTCGTGTGTTTTTTTAATGTGAAAATTAGTTCATTATTTTTCATATCTTTTAATAAATGATCCTGGAACCTGCGGGGAATCTCTTCTGTCAAAAAATATGGAGCAAATTAAACGTATTTATTCATTTGTTGTTGTTAATTCTGTTCACTGACAAGGTATATAATGCAAAGGAAATGGTAGATCAACCCTCTCAACCAGTATTGACATTTATTGAAACAAAACATACATTATTCTTGACAACTATAGTGATAACGGATGTTTGGGAAATTCGTTGTCTGAGGGTACACGGCAAAAATGAAAATAATGCTATATTCAAAAAGCAGGTAAGGATGTAAAAGAGAATTCATTTTTATGTTCTTTCATATTATACAAACACGCACACATGCAATAAGAACAGGCACAAAGATGTGAAAGATGTAAATTTAGTCATGCACTACCTGTGTTCTTAAGGTACCTTCCTTAGCAAGGGCTTCTTTAAAGATCACTCTGTAAGATTCGTAGGCTATTATTGCACCAAAAGAGAAAAAGAGAATTCAGAAAGGATTTAGCAATACCCTTATATTCTCTTCGGCTTTCTTGCAAGAGAAATGGGCTTCGACGTCTCGTTCCACGGAAATGAAATTTAGGCGTATCCATTCGTTGATGTTAATCGTTATGATGTAAATAAGGCAGGATAGTACCAGCTTGACCTCCCTAACGGAGTTTCTGACCTGCCGCTGAACACGAAGGATGAAAGCAGTAGTCGGCCATATCCACACAGTGCTGTAGAGCGAGTAGATGATGCTATAGGTCGGACGTGAGATGCCGTAATGGCCGTTATCCTTTACGTATGCATTGCTGAGGAGAAGACTAACCGCCGCTGACACACGAAAAATACACATACAGAATAGCTCGCAAGAGCAGAGGAGAAGAAGAAAATCATGTCCCTCCAGATTCACATTAGAAATGGGCCTCAAAAGGAATTCTCGAGGTTGTTGGGTTGTCGCCATGTAACATTCATGAACCAAGCGTAGGACCAAAGGAAAGAACAGCGCCATTTCCACACTTTGCAGCACATAGTTTTCTTTTGTGCACAGAGACTAAACGAGGAAGGCAACAATCAGGTTGCAGCCAGACATCACAACCGAGATAGTCCAAGTCTTGTAGACGTATTCCTGAAGTCCACTGTATCCTCCCATTCGTTTAAATATGAGGCGGTTACCCTTGTTCAGTTGCCCCGGCATAAAGATATATCCGGTGTACATGACGTGACTGTGATGAGCAATAGACTGGATCAATGATCGAGCACTTTGTGACTGACGTGTTTCAAAGTGATGTTGGCCAAGGGAAGGTGGCAAGGTAGCTCTTAGAGTTAATGATGTATACATCTGCCATAGAATTGACACTGCGATTATCAGACCCTGTGTGTAGATTGGAGTCATTATTTTTTGAGATTTATCAACGATCGTTCGAAGTGTTCCGTTCAAGTCACAGGGATGGCCTATTTTGCTGTGAGGACACTTCATTAGCTGCGAAATTGGGCCTTTGCATTGAGAGACGCACAGCCAAATACCAACTGATAGAAACAGGGCGAGAGAAACACTGTTCCGTCTGGTTGAGACAAAAACGGCATCGAAGTAAATCGCAGTAAATTTCATTGCGAGGGGAATAGATATCAACAATAACAGATCGGACACCTCCTTAAGACTCAGAGAAATTGCATTGCCTCTATGATGGACGAGGCAAACAACCAATCCAATTAAGCGAAACTTTAATCCCACCAAAGAAAATAGGCAAAATAGCATGAATGCATTCTTTAAACAGCCCTGCAAACTCAACCCAGTGACGTTTGCTATTGAATCTTCAGCTGTATTCGAAATAGTTGAATCGAAGTTACGACTGCTTGATAGAAGTGTCGTGTTTTCTACAGGTGCGGCAGACGTTGTCTGTGACTGCGACCAATCTCTACTTGCAACTGAGTATCTGAATATAAGAACGACCCAAGTCCATGGAAGACCATTTCGAGTAAACTTAAAAAAAACTTCGTATCTTTTTTTATTTGTCCAATAATATTCTATTTAACTGTGATGGGAAGGCAACATTGTATATACAAATTAGAACATATATTATTATGGCAATTAACATTTCCATTCATTGTGGAGAGGCCATTTTGTGTGATGGACTTGGGTCGTTCTTTGAATCATACACATTCTGCTATAGAGATGAGAGAAGGATGAGAGAGGGCGCTATAATATGAATGTAAGAATGACCCAAGTCCTTCATTCTTACATTCATATAAGATTTAACTTATTCATTTCAGGCACTTCCGGGGTAATTAGGATTCATCATTTATACACAAGATGAGTCCATGCATACGCTACAATTTCCCATGTCAAACTGAAATTGGCCAAAAATTGGACTTGGGTCGTTCTTATATTCAGGTCTTCAACTGTATCTTCGTCACTGTTCCCATTTATTGAAGGGTAAAGAATTTGGCCGGATGATGTAGGAGACGGTGTGGGCGGTTTGTGGTGGACGTCGAGATCTGATGAAGAATACGCATTCTGTGATAGCAAGCCAAGAACTCGGGCACATTCGTAACATCTTTTCGGCCAGAGGACGAGTTGACTTTTTGTGAAAGTTCTCACGATTGCGAACGAAGTGTAGCAGAAGCACGATTGCGAACGAAGTGTAGCAGAGAGGCAAACCAGAGTTATATTTCCCAATGAGGCCATCAGCTCAGTCAAGCTATGCTTATGCTGAAGGTCTCCTGCTTCCCTATTTAATCAAATGTACTGCCTTATTTGTATTATATGTAACAATCAAATATTTTACGAAGATTTCTGTTATGCATGTAGAATCAACTGCACTTTTGTTTTGTACATTGTATTGCTCTTTTGTCATTTGGTTATGTTTGGTTTGAATTTGCTACATTGATGTTATTCATTTTTTTATTTGATTTGATTGAGAAGCAAAATAAAATACGAACGTACATCATCATCAAGAAGCAGTTGCATGCAAAATGCAGCGACATAACATACCGCTGTTACCACAGCGTATATGCTATCTCTTTTGTGTCAGATTTCTGTCCAACATTGGAGGGTAGATTTGGAAGGAAAGCCAGACATGCTCCCAAACTTGACAGAAAACATCCCAGAATTGATGAGTGATGGCACAGTCTAGGGTCAGTACCCTGCAGGACATTCCTGTTTTCCATCCTATATATATATATATATGAAGGGTTTGTTTGCAAAAAACCGATAAGTCCATTTTTGAAGATTTTGAAGTACAATCTCTGTCATAAAGTACGAAATAATACCTTTTAAATGATATATTGTTCACTGCATATAAAGGTATATTTTTGAAGTTATGGTCAAAAGAAGCAAAAATTTTCTTATAATTCTCTTTATTTTTCTTGACCTTTAATCGCAAATATCTCCATTTGGCAAATATGGACTTATCGGTTTTTGCAAACAAACTCTTCATATATATATATATATTTTTTTTTTATCGTGAAGAAAGTATTGACTTTGAAGAGTTTTTAAATGGTGCCAGCCACAGAGGAGTAAACTGCGTACTATGCTGCCAGTGTTATAAGGCAAATCTTTAAATGTGATGTAAGAATTCGTTTTTCAATAGGATGTGAGGTGTCAGAGAGTCAATCTCAGGTTACCGGCAATTAGCAAAGCAATAATAGAAAATACAGTAATTCTGGTAAGATACAATACCAGAGACATAGGAAAAGTTTTAATTCTTTGGATGTCGAGGGACCCAGCCTAATTTCATTTGATATCGTTAAATACTTGATAATGAGTTATAACGCCAGTCACTTTGTATCCATTATCAAACGTTAAAAGCCATTCCAACAATACATGAGAACTGTTTATGAGAGTTTTTATTGGTACTAAAGCTGATATCCCTATAGGCATGAAAGACATATTGATAATTCTTTTTATATCATAAAGGAATCCATTTGGCCTTCTTCCAGACACTGGTTTTAAGGCATCACAAGTTAAATGATGATGAGCATAGATAAGAGCATATCTGCATTTTGTTTAGTAGTCGATTAAGGAAGAATTCTGGAAACATATCCAGAGCAGTGATTGAGATGTTGTCATTAATGGTTTGGTTGAACACAAGCCTTTTGTCAGGCCTCATGACTCAGGTTTATATTGAAGACCACGCGACTTGATTGAGACTATATAGTTTATCACTGTGAAGAACGGCGAGGCAAAGGGTGGGGGGGGGGGGCGCAACCGAGTAGCCAGCCACTCGGTGTTTTCTAACTGGATGTGCCTCACCTCGCTTTATTAAGAACCCGATGGCATGAGGAGACGTGCATGGCCAGATTGAATTGACAATGTTTACAATAATTAGTATAATGTTCCACAATTTTTGTATACTCTTTTCATTTTACAAAGTTTTGTTTGCCCTTTCTGTGTTACCAAAGAAAAGTGAAATATATATGTTTTTGTTGAAAAATGAAATAAAATTTAGATTGAATTGAATTGAATCTTCATTTATTGCCCGTCGGGGTACATTCAAAACCAACGAATATGTAGCGCCCGTCGTCGACTATGTGTATCGAATTAAGAAAACGATCATTGGCAACGATGGACTTCAGATTTGATTTTATTTGATTTGATTAGAATGCTGACCAGTGTGAAAGGAGCTCGATCAAATATTTTATGGGCTATAGCACTCGTAGTACTCCTAGTAGTAGCCAGTACTGAAAACAGTGCTGCATAAGTAGCCACGGGACCTTCAGAAATAGCACTGTAAACATGACAATGTCAGTCATTAAAATAGTAGCAATCTGTCAATGTCTGTAATCTGTACCCAGCAGTGATTGAAGAAGAAGTAGAATAGAATGATCCCAATTATAAATCAAACATATTTTTCTTTTGAATAAAGTTGGTTGAATTCAAAGCAGTCCTCGTAGTACTTCTTCAAACCACAGAACCATGCAAAATTGCCCAATGTTGAAAATCAGTGGCTCAACATTCAGGGGCGGGGGGGGGGGGGGAGATGAACATAGGGAGGTAGACAGAGACATCTAGGAAGATATGGAGATACATGGAGCAATACATAGTAGAGAGGTAGATGGATAGATAAATGGAGAGATAGATAAACAGATCGATTGATAGATAAAGACATATATATATATATATATGTATATATATATATATATATATATATATATTATATATTATATATTATATATATACATATATATATATATATGTGTATATATATATATATATATATATATATATATATATATTATATATTATATATATACAGATAGAGAGGTATAGAAGAGAGATAGAAGTATAGAGACATAGAAACAGAGAGAGAGAGAGAGAAAGAAGAGATAAAAAGAAAAATAGAGGGAGGGGATGCTAAAGATAGATGGAGAGAGAATAAGGAGAGAATTTATGATTTCGACGTTTATCGTCACTACTAATGACAATACAATCAACCTACAGTATGATGTCTTATTTCATGTATTTCATTTTACTGCTGCATTTTTTTTTCTTGCAAAAATATTTACAAAGTCACTTGATTGATTGAAAAGATTTTATTTTCTGCATTTCATATTTTCTTTCAGAATAACAAAAATAACAAAGGCAGGTTCAATTACTCAAATACAATTCTGAAAATTATTGACATATTACATAGTAAGTCATATTTTGTATGTAAAGACAAATGAAACGTTAAATAACATACAAAATGTTTATATGGCCAATAATGACTTAATTCACAGTACAATATATAATATATACATATGATGCAGAGGGCCGCCGTTATAAGCCGTGCTTGAACAGACGGACAGCCAGAGTTATCAAACAATATTATTCAATCGAACAGCGGGAATACTTGGAAACACGTAAAGGGTTGAGAAAAAATGCACAGTACATGTATTATTTTTTTGGATACAAAATTGAGACGAAGAATTGTCATTTTATGCATATTACAACTGTAATAATTTACCTATCTGCAGTTCAAGAGAATATCAAGCAAATCAAAGTGTAGCAGATGCAGGAGACCATTATCATTAGCTGATAGCTGCAAAAGAGTATGGCCTGAGAAATAAGAATTAAACGATACGGCAATAATATTTATAAAATTATGTATGTATATAAGAGAAAAGATAACGAAGTAGGGTAGTAATTTCAGTCCAACAGTGCAATTTGTTCAAACCAAATTTTCGACGCATACACACGTCTTCTTCAGGGTCGACATGAATGATGTGACACGTGACTGTATAATTTATCAGTCACAATTCAGCCAGCTGAAGGACAAAATGTATAGTGGTACATAGTGCAAAAGTGTGGAGTGTTTGTGTAGCAAAAAACAAGAAAAAAAATAGAATTCATATTACAGAACGTCACAGTTTGTGTTCGCTTGCTGTGGAAAAATAGTATTTACAATAAGAACATGATCAGTATGACATTATACACGAGTTTATTGAAGTCTTCAAAAGTGACTGTGTGCTTAAAGGGATGGTATAGTACTGGCTGAGATGTGAATTCAGGTTTAATTTTTTTGTGAGATAATAATAAAACAACTTATATGAAATATTAAAGAGCAAATACGATTCTAACAGCAATTAAAATTTTATTTGATAAAAATTGGTTTTGAAATAGATGAGACATCAAAAAACGGAGAGTCCCACCTTTTATTAGGACCACTTTGTTTTGGATATCTCGCCCACTTCAAAACCCACTTTCATCAAATGCTGCTACGCAATACATATTTTAGAGTATTACAAATTAAACAGAGCTCCTAGAATTTGATAACAAAATATTTCAGAATACTTGCTATAAGCTGCTGCAAATGTAGGCCTGGAATAATTAGGCGACAATTTCAAATTACGTTCTTAACATGATGGTGAGCGGATATTCATAATAATGTGTCCTTCCATATGCATCGATATGGTTAAGAATTTGAATGTGCACTGCAAATGGAAACATATTAAGATTCATGTAATTGGAAGAAGTTTCTTAGGCTTCATTATATTTCACAATCCTTCTTGTACTCTATTGCGCAAGAACGAGGACGCATCACAACCTATATATTTTGCGTATCTTTTGCGAATTGTCTGTTTTTTCTGGACGTAGGTATTGCTGCTATCAAGCTACATGTATATCGTAAAAGTTCATTAAAAAGATAAACATATAGAGTTATGTTTTTGTAACAATGTGGGTAAAAAGTTAACATGAAGTTGACTAATTCTTGACTTCCACAATCTGTAGATTATTGCAGAAATTACTACTAAAGCAAGACGAATACATTTTCGAACTCGAAATGGCGAAATAAGATTATCGTTCGAAATTAAAAAAATAACTTTGAAATTATATCTTACGAAAGATCATGCAAACACATTCGAATCTTAACTGGCTACTTTTGGCTCTACTTCATTCTTAATCTTCAAACCGCTGCTCTCTATACATCTCTGCCACAAGATCCGGTTTGAAGACTTTCCCCTCAAAGTCTGTCTTTAATTTTGTTTAATTATTAGTGCAATAATTTTAAATTGGATATAACTATATTTCTATTAACAAGGTCATGCAACGTACGTTTTGATACATTATTTTAATCTACGTAGATCATATAATTATGTCACATTCTCAAAAATAATCTCAAGAGTATGATAGCGATCATTATCCCGTTATTTTGTCTGTGTGCATGCGACTATTATAATTTTGTTCACTTAGAAGTTATGTCCTGCAAATCCAAATGCTTCAAAAATACGCACAGCTTTTTCAACCAGTGTTAGCAATAAAACGAAACATTTATTGTAAGTTGGGTGCAGATGTATGTTCCCCCCCCCCCCCGATTCTTGAGGTAATTAAAAAAATTCCCCCAAAGCTTGCACCAGATCGTTGGATTTCAATGACGAGATAAACGAATTCCGAATATTTCATCAATAGTGTGCAACAGATCTGTCACTACCATTCCAAAAATGCATAATCAGTCTCCCCATGTGGTGGTGTCGATGGGGGGGGGGGGGGGTCATGACCTTTGTAACTGCGACAATTGTTCCCATGGAATATCCTGCACGCTAAGTCAAACATAAATTTTACTTGTAAGCATAACCCTAAACCCTAACCCTAATCATCACATCAAGCTAAACTATGAATCCTATCACAACCCCAACCCTAACCCTAAGTCCTTGGAGAAAATAAGACCGGGGCAGCTGTCACAGGAGCAAATGTCATGTCACCGATAGGGGGAATAATCCCTTCTAACTAGCCCTCCCCTCGCTCGGTTTCCCTCCAAAGATTAAGTAGACTGATTGATGATTTCCCAAATATTCCATCAAAAATGCGCATAAGAGATATTTTCAGATTTCAGGGGTTGATGGGAAATAGCACCTCCAAAGTACCCTCTCCCTCTAGGCTCCCCTCTATGCTTGGACTATTATTAAAAGCTACACTCTGGAGATTGGCAATTGTCCAAAAATATTCCACTAAATGTGTGGACAGGTCGTTGAACTGCAAACAGTCATAAATATGCGAAAGCTCCGTCGTGTATAAGGTGGATTAGAATGCCACATCAATTCTTCCGCTTAGTCTCCCTTAATAGACTTAGTATACTTTGTATGATTGTCAAGTTTTTTTTTTCCCCATATTACAAGAAAGATGTGCTCCAGATCCCTAAATTCCATACTAAAAGCTTCCTCCAATTGGGCGGGGGGGGGGGGGGGGGGGGGGGGGAGGGGGATCCTCCTTTGCTTTATCGTCCCCATTCCATACACCTAGTACACTTTGGGGATTGAGGATTTTTCAAATTAATAATCCAGATGAAATGCATCAGATTGTTGCATTTCAATACTAAACATGTAAAACGCTTACCGTCGTCTGAAAGGGTGTAACCCCCCCCCCTCCCCTCTCACTTCCATTGACTGAGAAAACGGGGCATACGGCGGAAAAAAAAAACTTTGCTATTTAGCCGTTCACATTCCTCTAAATATTTAAAAGGAAGGTAAACCCAAAGAGCAATGTGGGTTGAGTGAAAGCAGCAAAATTAGTAGAACACATCAGTGAAAGTTTGAGGAAAATCGAACAATCGATGCAAAAGTTATGAATTTTTAAAGTTTTGGTGTTGGAACCGCTGGATGAGGAGACTACTAGAGGATATGACGTATGAGTGGACAACAATACAAAGAAAATATAAAGGAAATTCAACAAAAATTCACTTTTCTAGAATTATGAAAGAGCAATGGACCAACCTCTTTCAGAAAGCAGGGGGAATAATTGCTACCCTTAACATATGTCAATATCAAGTTGATGGAATTTGTAATTTTCATGAAAAGTGGATTTTTGTAGAATTTTCTTTATGTTTTCTTGGTATTGTTGTCCACTCATACGTCATAACCTCTAGTAGTCTCCTCATCCAGCGGTTCCATCACCAAAACTTTAAAAATTCATAACTTTTGCATCGATTGCCCGATTTTTTTCAAACTTTCACTGATGTGTTCAACTAATCAATCCACATTGCTCTTGGGGTTTATCTTCCCTTTAACGTTCTTATTTTTTTTAACATCAAATATTTATTGAATGTGCACAAGATCGCAACATTTCAGGTCTGAAATTGCAAAATCTCCCAGATTAACGCGTGGGAGGGAGATAACCCTGTCCGATTCCCCCCCCCCCCCCCCAATCATGAAAACGCATCGACGCCCCGAATTGTTCTTGTTGATTAATTTGTTTTAAGGGTTATTCTGTCCAGGAGACAAGGCAATAAACATCATTACCTGAAAAAGGTTGAACACATTGAAGTCTATATTATATTTAAGCACACACACATACAAGCAAAACCATACAATCACAAAAGTCAATCAGACCTAAATATGTTCACCCACCGATTGTGGACTCAGGGTACGTTTATCATCCAGGGCTTCTTTTAAGATCACTCTGTAAGATTCGTAGGCTATTATTGCGCCGTATGAGTAAAACAGGACTGAGAACGGCGTAAGCAATGTCCTTACAATCTCTTCAGTTTTCTTGCAAAAGAAATGGGCTTCCACATCACGCTCCATAGAAATGAAATTAAGGTTTATCCACTCATTGATGTTGATGGTTATGATGTAAACAAGGCAGGCTAGAATCAACTTTACCTCCGCAACAGACCTAATCACCTGCCGCTGTACACGAAGGAGGAAAGCAGTAGTCAGCCATATCCACACAATGCTGTAGAGCGAGTAGATGATGCTATAGGTTGGACGTGCGATGCCGTGTTCTTTTACGTACGCGCCACTGAAGAGAAGTCCAATCGCTGCTGACAAACGGAAAATACATTTACAGAAAAGCCCGCACGAGCAGAGGAGAAGAAGAACATCGTGTCCCTCAAGATACACAGTAGAAATGGGTTTCAAGTAAATTTCTCGGGGTTGCTGCCTGGTCGCCATGTAACGTTCATGAACCAAGCGTAAGACCAAAGGAAAGAATAACACAATATCGACGCTCTGCATCACATAGTTTTCATGTAAGTACTGGAGACCTAGAGACGATACAAGGAAGGCAAGAATCAGGTTGCAGCCAGACATCACAACCGACTCAGTCCAGGTCTTGCAGACGTATTCCTGGAGCCCACTGTATCCTCCCATTCGTTTAGATATGAGGCGGTTATCCTTGTTCAGTTTCCGCGGCATAAAGACATATCGGATGTACATGTGACTGTGATGAGCAAAAGACTGGAGCAATGATCGAACACTTTGTGACTGACGAGTTTCAAAGTGATGTCGGCCAAGGAAAGGTGGCAAGGTAGCTCTTGGAGTTAATGATGTAAACATCTGCCACAGAATTGCCACTGCGATTACCAGAGAATGTGTGTAGATTGGAGTCATTATCGTTTGAGATTTTTCGACGATCCCTCCAAGTGTTCCGTTCAAGTCACAGGGCTGACCTATTTTGCTGTGAGGAGACTTCATTAGCTCTGAAATCGGGTTTATGAATTGAGAGACGCACAACCAAATACCCACTGACAGAAACACGGCAAGAGAAACACAGTTTCGTCTAGTTGAAACAAAAACGGCATCGTAGTAATTAGCAGTAAATTTCATTGCGGAGGGAATAAATATCAATAGTAACACATCAAATACCTCCTTTACACTCAGCGAAATCGTATTGCCTCTATGATGGGCGAGACAGGCAACCTGTCCAATAAAGAGAAACTGCAATCCCACCAAAGAAAGTAGGCAAAATAGCATGAATGCATTCTTTAAGCAGCCATGCAAACTTAATCCAGTGACATCTGCTATTGAACATTCAGCTGCATTCGAAAAAAATGAATGCAAGTCACGACTACTTGAAAGAGTAGCACCTGTGTTTTGACCAGGTGCGGCAGATATTGTCTGTGACTGCGACCAATCTCTACTTGTATCTGTATCTTCGTCACTGTCTCCATTTATTGAAGAGCAAAGAATTTGGCTGGATGATGTAGGAGACAATGTCGGCGGTTGGTGGTGGACGTCGAGGTCTGATGAAGAATCCGCATTCTGCGATAGCAAGCCAAGAACTCGGGCACATTCATGACATCTTTTCGGCCAAAGGACGAGCCGATTCTTGTGGAAATATTCACAACTGCGGAGGAAGTGTAGCAGAAGAAGCTGTATGCATATGGCCGCGAAACAGAATACAGCTGTTACCACTGCGTATGTTGTCTCCTTTATATCGGATTTCTGTCCAACAAACGGCAGATTTGGAAGGAAAGCGAGACTTGCTCCCAAACTTGATAGAAAACATCCCAGAATTGATGAGTGATGATACAGTCTTTCGTCGGAATTCGTTATCTTTAGGGTATTTCTGTTTTCCATCCTTTCTCCTTCTCAATCGTGAAGAAAATTTCAGCACAGAAGAGATTTAATGGATGATAGTTACAACGGAGCAATCTGCACACTTATTTCTCAGTTGTACATGGCAAGTTTTTCTTCTTATACTTCTCGTTATAGCGATGTAAGATTTCGTTCTGCAATAGAATCCGAGGTATTTAATTTCATCGGCGATTAAGAGTGAAATAATATAGACTATGCAATAATTTGTTCTGGTTAGAGACAATAGTACAATAATGAATGGTTGTGAGTCCTTGGATGTTAAGGGACTGAGACGGATTTCATTTGACATCGCTCAAATATTTGTTGATGATAGTGCAAATCACTTCGTAGTCATTACCAAAAGTGAAAAGCAATTTTATTTATGCAAAAGAATAGATGGGGTACTCTCTATGGGAGCTTTTATTATAATCAAAACTAACGCTCATAAGCATGAAAGTCGTGTTGCTTGTTTGATATCATGAACAACAAGACCACTCATTTGGCCTTTCTCCAAACATTTTTTTTTTTTTTGCCACACAAGCCAAACCCTGTTTAAGGTTCATACGAGGTGTTACAAAAAACATTTCCCTCTTTTGATCCTTAATAGTTCGAAAACTATCAGATAACATTGTCATTGATATGAGTAATAGCTATATAGTGTACACTTTAGGTAGAGGTGATTTGAATATGAGAGCATGTATCAGTTTCGTTAAATCAATAATTGATTTTGAAGTTAAGTTCCGACTTTGGTCAAATTCAAACCCTCTGTACAAAATTGAATTTTACACAAGGAGCAATGAAGTGGTCGTGAGTTTGTGCTTACAAGGACTCTGAAAAATAGACATGAATACCACCTTTTTAAGAACTCTGCTGACTAAGCTTCTAGGCTCTTGCTTTCGGGCACATGAATGCTTTATTAATAATTCATGATGGATTGCCCTGGTCACTTCTAGTCTAAATTCATGGTAAAGGGTAAAACGCATGCACATAAAAAGAATAAGCACATGTTTTCATGTCCTTACATTCACTACATCTAAGGATGAATAAGGACTAGCTGTGATAATGGAATTTCTCATGCATATGTCATAAAGCATTCAAATCCTTGTCATTGTTCAGGACCATTGTCTGGGTGTTAAACACACACTCCCATACACACCAATTATTATTGACCCCTTTAGCCTAGAGACAGGCTAAAGGAGATGTTTTCTCAGTGGCTTCGTATGCCTTCGTTGATTCCTTTGCATTGATTGTGTTGCTGTCTGTATGTGCAGTGTAGAGTGGGTACATTTTGTATGGAACTTTTAACCACCCCCTTCCTCCTATAATGAATTGAAACGCTGCTTACCGTCCAGCAATTTTACCTGACAGGTGGGTTTAATAGTGGCTCAGTCAACCTATTTAATAGGGCTCACACCTGTAAATAAAATGGAATGTCCCAGACCCCTTCACAAATTCGTACCAAAGATACAAATATAAATGAAGAAAAAAACTAATTAAAAATCATTAATGCAGTTTGGCATAAAACTGAATAGCTGCAGATATTGAATATGAATTCCTCTACAAACTGCATTTTGGTTGGAAGATGAAAGCTTTTCTCATGGAATTGGAGGGGACTATATTTCATTTCATATTATGTCACTCGAAAACTTGTTCTGAGTGAGTCGTGGGGGTTCGCTCGCAGAGGTACACGCAGAACACCAGAAAGAGACCTTTACCGGCAGCACCTCTCAGGCAACTCCAACGCAGGTACTTCTCAGTACCTCTAAGTCACTCGTAACAGAAAACGGATCGGTTTCAAAGCTCTCAAGCAGGTCACACGGAATACACGCAAGTACAAGATAAGTAGCACGCGTCTAGTAGGTAAGAAACAAGTGCGAAACTCGCAAACATTCTTGTCCGCCCGGGCAAATTCTCCTTCGTGCTGGAAAATCCCTCCTCGCAACAAGCCCGAGTAGCTTGCCCGGAAAGGTGTGACACGGCCTTTAGGGTGGGATTTCACGGAGCACGCGAACGATTTGCGAAGGACGCGAATAGCAAAATCCAGCATTCGTATTTTAGTCTGCAAAAGATCGCCAAATGAACGTGAGGATTCGGAAGCGTCGTCAATTGTTCGCGAATGTCGTTTTTACTTCGGCGAGAATTTCAAAAAAGTTTGAATTTTTTTGCGAACCTTTTCCGCACACTTGGTCGTGATTTCCTCGTGAATTGTTCTCGAAAGTGTCTTTAAAGCCTCGTCATATGCGCAAGACCTTCGCAAGACACGCGCGATGTTCGCAAAATGTTCGTGAAACCCCAAACAGACTCCGAAACTTTTGAGAATGTCTCGCGTATGTTACGCGAAATCTGCGAAGTTTTTCCGATCATTTTACGACGTAATCGCAAACTGTTCGCGTACCTTTTGAGATATTTTTGCGAACGTTTAGCGCACGTTTGGGGGATGTATGACCTATACGTTTTCTACAAATAAAAATCGAAACATACATCTAAACATCAAACAATTATTAACAACATAGTAACAAAAGAAATTAAAGACTAGCAAGGAGAAATAAATGTTTGATATACAAAAAAAAAATCGTAGAATACACTTAAAATTAATCTTAAGTATGTAAAATTTCATTTGAACAATAGAGATTATTTGTTGGAGGAACTGCCAAAAAAAAAAAAAAAGATCAAAGGCTTTACTAGTGGAGATATGTCCTAGGAAAAAAAAATGTAGGCAAGCACACGATAGAGAAATGAGAGAAAAAGAAAGGAGAAATAGAGGAAAGAAAAAATTCATCTCAAGACAGCTTCCACCTCTCCTTGAGTACATTTTCTCCCATGATTATTGACAATTGTTCGCATTTCCGTCGCGTGTTCTTCGTGTACGTAACATGCTGTACTTTAACAATGATACACACGACATTCGCACATACGTCGTGGAAACTTCGCACAAATTGCGCAAGAACAGTTTTCGGCTTCATTGTCGGAAAACATTCGGAGAAAAACTTTTCCGAATGTTGGATTTTGTCATTCGCGTCCTTCGCAAATCGTTCGCGTGCTCCGTGAAATCCCACCCTTAGCGAGATACCCGGACGCGCTCTACCATGACTCAGAAGAGGCCGACTCAGTTTGCGCTCTGCGGCTCATGCACATCCAAACGGAACTTTGGATTCCAATAATATCTCCCCTTTGATGCAGGAGTTCTGTTTGAATAGACATGAGCGCTAAAACGTATTTGACAGAAGGAACAAAGGCATGCACACCTGTTAATTACGAAAATGAACAGCTGAATGCATGTCGTCATGCATGAACATCCGCACAGACTGAGACCCCGTTTACAGTGCGGGGCCGGGCTCGGCCGCGGCTCGGCCGCGGCCGATCACGAGCCTCGCAATTTTGTCCGTTTACACCGCTGGGCTCGGCCGCGCTTTTGATTCAAACCTTTCATTATTTGGTCGTAGTGGCGCTCTGCTTGTAAACTAACGCAATTTGGTATTGTCTGGTTTTCAGACCCTTTGCCAACTGAATTCCGTGGCGACGAAGTCGCCGTTCGGGCAAAGGCCTTTGCCGAAGGAAAAAAATCCTTTGCAGGACAAAAACCACCTTACCATATGCTAGTTTTCGACGTTGAGGGGGTTAATATCCTGAATAGCGAAATAGTACAGGCAGAGAGTTTGGAAGACAGACTAAAACTGGCCGCGCATTTGGCCCAGTTTGCGTTTACACTGAGAAAAGGCCGGGCTCGGCCGCTGCTCGGCCGCTGCTCGGCCGCGGCCGAGACCACCTCCAGAGCGAGGCCAAATGCGAGGCCAATTTTGGTCTCGCATTTGGCCTTTTGCGCGTTTACACTTAGGGGCTGGACTCGGCCGCGGCCGAGCCGCGGCCGAGCCTCGCACTGTAAACGGGGTCTGAATGAACTGTTCTATCTCTTGAACATACTCCTTTTTTTCAGACATGTACACTGTGTTTGAATGGGTTTTGTGAAAAATTAAGGCGCTGATTCTAAATCAGCTTCGAGCCGGACGTTCGAGACTGTGCATACACATGTGCAACGTATGTTAGACCCCGTTTACAGTGCGGGGCCGAGGCCGGCCTCAATTGCGCGGCCGAGCCTCGCAATTTTGTCCGTTTACACTGCTGGGCTCGGCCGCGCTTTTAATTCAAACCTTTCAATATTTTGTCGTAGTGGCGCTCTGCTTGTAAACAAATGCAATTTGGTATTGTCTGGTTTTCAGACCCTTTGCCAACTGAATTCTGTGGCGACGAAGTCGCCGTTCGGGCAAAGGCCTGTGCCAAAGGAAAGAATCCTTTGCATGACAAAACCACCTTAAACTATACCAGTTTTCGACGTTGATGGGGTTAATATCCTGAATAGCGAAAGATACAGGCAGAGGGTTTGGAAGCCAGACTAAAATTGGCCGCGCAATTGGCCGCGCATTTGGCCCAGTTTGCGTTTACACCAAGAAGAGGCAGGGCTCGGCCGCGGCTCGGCCGCGGCCGAGACCACCTCCAGAGCGAGGCCAAATGCGAGGCCAATTTTTGGCCTCGCATTTGGCCTTTTGCGCGTTTACACTGAAGCGGGGCTGGGCTCGGCCGCGGCTCGGCCGCTGCCGAGCCTCGCACTGTAAACGGGGTCCTACTTTCGAGTAAACTGGTATGGCTCGAAGAATACAGCCCTACAGGTTTGTAAACAAATGCTTGTCCATTTATAGTTGCTGATGCTGGTTCTATAATCATGAAGGTGCTTCTGAAAAAAAAAAAACACTTTTAAAAGTCCTCCTCTCCCCCCGGAAAAGTGTATTTTTTTTTTAATGGTCACCAAACATTGATTGAAAAGGAAATAAATGGAGACAACATGTGGGTCAGGGCACACAAAAGTATAAGACATTTACTATTACCCACTGTATGTTGCCCCTAAGAAATATCTAACAATCATTCATAAGTAAAACATTATCACTCGGCCCCTTGACCCCATGGCCTGCAACAATCTTCAACCAATCCACTAATAACAACATCCAATTTACAAAACATTACTCCAGACTATCTTCGTAACATGAAAAAGACAACAATAAAATTCTAACACAATTATTCAACCATTCACTCCAAGGCCTAAATCATTCCTTATAAACATAGCATGCAATAATCCATACATACAACTTTTTGACGAAGCTGTTTTCGCACTAATAAATGAGCATTTAAGTAAAGGAGATAGATATCTTTCGGAGAATTTAAAGTATATAACCAACCTTCTGAAAACGAATTGTCAGAAGAAAGTGTACACCTCTGCATTATCATTGCACTGCCAGTGATAATGATAAAAAATATATAGTAAGTGTGAAAGTGTTAATGTGGAGACATAATTATGGTTTGAATTTATGTGCTGGAAGGCGTTCTCAGCATTTACAAGCCTCTCCTGTAACTGTTCGCTGTGGTCCATAGCAGTTTTGTATTTTTCAAGTCAACGTTCACGTTCACATCATAAAGTAGATCTATTTTGTCATCAGAACGCAAATAAACTTTCAGTGGATAGATGCTGTGATCAAACACAATATGGACCACTTTGGTACGTATGGCATATATATGATTTGTTATGCTCAAAACCTCTATTCCATTTCGTATAAAGCTGACAAAGACCTGAGGTCGAAAGCTTCTACCACCAGCCGGTATCGTGCGAGATCTACTGTCTTCATTATTGTCTCATGCTGTATCATTCTTACTCATTGAGTAAGTTGTCCATGTGTTGGCGCCATAGTATCATCAAAAACAAAACTGAAACAAAGTTCATGCTGTATTAATCAACAGTTTATTTCTGCACACAAATTTCCGAGCGATTCGCTCTTTCTCACGTGTTGATACTGAGAGAACTACTGTATAACAAAACAGTGATTGATGATTAATTATTGATGTATATAAACATCAATCGTTGATTCATCATCCTCAAATAATACCGTAAGTCTCAGGAGAAGTATTGAAATTTCTTCCAGGTGAATAATACAAATTCTTAATCATTGGAACGGAAAAGTGTGCACATGTACTTAGATTATTGTTTAACTATATTTTGTTTTTGTCCGCACTGTTTACGCGACTTGATTAGATATAATAATAGAGAAGGCTTATTACCAGTCTTTTCAGAATCCCCCACCATTTCACATTATCCATTGATTTTGTAAGTCTGATTGAGGAAAACGCAGGTCTGGAACAGTTTGCAAAGGAGATAATGTTGAAGCCACTTTGTTCATGCAAAGTTACAATAATCAATGTGTAATTCAGAAATGCTGTCTTTTGAAATGTGGTGTTCATTATTTCATACTTCCTCACACTGTATATTTTATATTGCACGTGATTGATAATGCCTGACTATGCAAATATGTACATAAAACCCTTGTACCGAATGTATCTTTGTTCTGACTTCGCGGTAGGTCCTATGTATCTCATAGAAGCCTCTTCGCTACTAATCAATTCATGATTGCATTGCACTGATTTTTAGACTGCACTGATTACACCTGAGCAGAAAGCGCATTTTAAAAAGGTCCGTAGAACCGTTCGGGTTTCATATGTTAGAAGGATTTCTTACAACGTTTTGTTCTGTCCAGGGCAGGATGCAAGCTGTCTTGTATCAAATATTACAGTGATCATTTTCATTATGGCGTATGTCCAATCCGTGACAAGATCGACGTTTGCGACCTACACCTTGTTTTATCTATTAGTAGCTTTGATACCAGGTGCTGTTACTGAAGGGATCAATACCACCGACACCTTTTCTGCAGCGGAATCCACCACGAACCTGAAAGCGTGGTCTGAATCTAGTGGTACGCAATCGCATGATTCGTCGTCTGCCCTGAAATGCACTCTTCTGCTCAGAAACAAAAAGATCATGATGTCAAAGTTACGCGATGTTTTTTCGAAGGGAGCCAGGTTTGTGTATTTCAAACTGGAATTCAACAGTACTTTCACAATGTACTCAAACAGTTCAGACGTAGTTGACCCGTTTACTTGGGTTTTGGCCGTGGACGGGAAAGGGAAACTTCTCCTTACGTACCCATTTGACTTTGAGCAATTGTCTTTAGGGACGCTCAGTTACGGTGTGTTCCACATGAACTTGACTGTTGCCGTACCTCTAAATGGATGCTTCCAAAAAGCTGGTGACAGAAACAAGCGACAAATATTGGCGTCGTTGGTAATAGAGCTGTTACAGTCCTTGAACGATACACAAACTGATGGCAGAGAACTGATGGTATGTTTTGAGAGGCAACTAACTTTCGAGGAGTTTGATCTGATTGGAGTTTACGCCATTCCTCTCTGCACCTATTATGTTTTTCAAGCCAGCACATTTTACAACTGCTGGATGGGTAATAGCGAATCTTTTGACTCTGAGCCGAGGATTGTAAGGAAACATGTGTGGTTGGGGAGAATACTCTTTGTCGGTTTCGTCCTGGCCTTCTTCTCTCCCCTCGCAGCGAGTTTCATCATTCAGAAAAACCCTCCTGTCATGTTCACTGGTGAAGAGTATTATCGGGTGGGTTTGAACTCAGATTTACCTCTTGGACTGAAGTATTCCATCTGCTTCAGTCGTCAGGACTGTATGCTGATCGTGGCTGCGCGTTGGCTAGCGTGGCTGGTGTCCGCCGTTGCGTTCGTGCTGATACCATTTATACCGGTCATCATTGCGGGGGATTCGTTCTCACAGCGCAGGGCAGTTGCGTTCGAGCTGCTCCTCAGCGAAAGCTCGGTGCGATTTTGGGTCATTACAATCATGATGATATACTCCGTCACCACCGCCGTGCTGTTTTTTGTTTTTTATGCTGGTAATGACAATTTTGAAGTCACAGATGCTGATCGTCGATATTTCGGCTTTGCCGTCGACATGCCCGTTGAACTTCGCGTTCCAGAGGTGACTGATGGCACTCCTCTCTCTACATTTATGTTCACCATGCTGTACAGAACGCAGATGGCAGTCAATCCAGATGTATGGTATTTTTTCTTTCATCCGATTTGGACATACATACGTGGACGAGGTTTCTGGACCTTTGTAATATTTCCCTTTGCTTTCATCTTCGCTGTAGTAACATTCCTCGTATTATTACTTTTCAATTCTGTTCCTCTGATTTACACTGTGCTGTGGATAAGCTCAAAATATATCGACAACCAAATTAGGCCTTGCAGGATAATCCTTGCTGTGTTCACCGTGTTGTTATCATTTGCTGCTGTTTTCATCTTCGTCGCGGCTTTTGTTTACGTAGCAGAGCTGGTTAGTTATGTCTTCATCGGCTTTGTAGTGAACTACGACAATGCTGGGGCTTACCTAGTGTTTGCTATGACGGTCGCTGATTACTTCATCAAGGCAGCGACGGCATTTTACGATAAATATTGCATTCTCCTCAAGCGCGTCATAGAAGCTGCGGGGCGCGTCGATATTTGGTGGCGCTTGGGACGTGGGAACTGTTTTTTAAAATTCAAGGAAGGTGTCCCCTTCATTTCTCTACCTCTTTTCCAACGTATAGTGGCGAAATACCAGCCGATATACCTTGAAGTCGCGGCCATTTCTCTGCGGCTAGTAGTCATCGCTGCTGTAATGGCATTCGGAGTCGCTACGATTGTCTCCATCGATGGTATCAGCGATCTTCCAGCTGTTGTAGAGTTCATCGCTACCGTCATCGTCGCTGGTGTCATATCAAGGCTAGAGTTGATCCTGAAGTCACCAGCTAGCGAGAAGAACGAAGGGGCCGCAAATGCTAAACTCCTGGAACATTTCTTGAGGAATAACAGAGAGTGACAAATTAAGTTTTTCCAACATAATGAGTGAATACCGTCTTTGACTTTCATCTCAGAACGTAGATATAATGGTTTTAATAGTCCCACCGACGGCCGTGAGATATGGCAAAGCAACATATCTACATATTATAATATGCAACATCTTTTCCCGTAAATTTGATTAAAAGACAAGTCCACCTTCGGATTGACGGAATGCAGCAATATTAGCAGAACACATCAATGACTTTTTTTTTTTTTTGGGGGGGGGGGGCAATCGGACAATCCGCTCAAAAGTTATGAATTTTAAAGCATCTGTTCACTTACTGCTGGATGAGAAGACTACGACCGTGTATGATGTCACATGCGTAGAATGATATAAGGAAACATAAAGGGACTTTTACAAAATTGAAGTTTTGGAGAAAAAAAAAGGACATTTCCTCGACTTGTCACAGGCGTATGTTAAGGGTAATATTATTGTCCCTGCCTTCTGAATGAGTCAAGTCAAGTGTTCTCATATTAAACTAGAAAAGTGAAAACAATTAAGCTAAATTTTCTTCAGATTTTCTTTATATCGCTCTACACAGGAGACAGGCTGTAGGGGTCTTCTCACCCGGCAGTGACTAAGTAGAAACTTAAGTAGACAAAAATCCATAAATTTTGAATGGATTGTCTGATTTTCCTCAAACTCTCACTGATGTGTTCTACTACTATTGCTGCGTTTACTCATTCCACATGTCTATGAAGGTGTCATGACTGTTGATACGCCAAAAAAATAAACAAAATATAAACAAAACAAAGTGAAACCAAACGCGAGAGTTGACGATGTCTTACAACTTATTGAAGTTGAGCTTACTGAGATTATGCGCTACTACAGGCAAGTGCATGCGTAATTTTTGCCTCTGTAGGTATTTTGTGGTTTGATAACATACAAAAAATCGTTTTGGACAATGACAATGCATACATGCAATTTGTTGGCGTACACTGCACTTCGCATGTGATGTGTTCGATAAATAACTTGTGGTAACGCTTGATACGTGTCAGACAAAGTATAGTTCTGCCCATGATTCTGCGGGTACTCGCACAGCCATCATTTTGTTTGGCAAAACAACGTAATGCCCTTTACGTTAAACAAAATCAATTTTCCATCAATTTTGACAAGCGCGTTATTTTGCCATATCCTGGTTGCAGAACAAATTAAATTATCCGACTTACTTCTGTTATCTCAACGACCAGTTCACTTTTTCTAAATTTTTAAAACAATAATTGAGTATATGAATATAAGAACGACCCAAGTCCAATTTTTGGCCAAATTTAGTTTGACATGGAAAATTGTAGCTTATGCATGGACTCATCTTGTGTGTAAATGATAAATCCTAATTACCCCCGGAAGTGCCTGAAATGAATGAATTAAATCTTATATTAATGTAAGAATGAAGGACTTGGGTCATTCTCACATTCATATAATAGCGCCCTCTCTCATCCGTCTCCCATCTCTATAGCAGAATATCATGTACATGTATATGAATCAAAGAACGACCCAAGTCTACCACACAAAATGGCCTCTCCACAATTAATGTAAATGTTAATTGTCATAATAATGTATGTTCTAATTTGTATATACAATGTTGCCTTCCCATCACAGTTAAATAGAATATTATTGGACAAATAAAAACGATGTGAAGTTTTTTTTTAGTTTACTCGAAATGATCTTCCATGAACTTGGGTCGTTCTTATATTCATATACTCATTTTTTTTTTTTTTCAGAAGCAACAGCTTTAAGGTTAACTTTTAAACTTACTTTCCTTTTCCTGTTTTCTCATGTTATTTGCACCAGTTGTCGTTGTTCTTTGAAAGTACTCAATGAAAATGAAGAGGCTAATATATCATTCATTGTCTCGTGCAGTTGAACATCGATTGTATAATCAGAATTTAATTTTCATTTTCTGTAACGTGCCTCGAGCCCTTTGCAATGTAAATATTTTTCAACCGAATTTCAAACGTAGAATAGAAGTCACGGTGAAGGGACTTGACACTCATAGAGTGGCTGAAAAGCGAACTTTGTATTTTGTTGCAGTACGAAGCATACCATGTATCAGTTTGAGATCTTCAAAGACGATCGTCTAAATAAAGATTTTAAACTTGACGAGTCGATAATGAGTTGCTTATAAAGATTGGTATAGATTAAAACTCTCATGTCGAATATACCCATACCAATGCATTTATCATCACTCTTATGTCACCTCAAGATGCATGTACAGTTGTCTTGAAGCTGTAAATGCACATTGCCAATTTCGGTGCACAGTTACTCGAATCAAACTCTTCCTGTTTTATGTCCCAGTTTTTTTTTTTTTTTTTTTTTTTTTTTTTTTTTAGACAGTATATACGTGTGTGTGTGTGTATTTTTTATGTGTACAAATGATGTACTTATAAATGACATTGATTTTTTTTTTTTTTTTTAATGCTGTCCTAACTGCCCTGATCCGAACCAACTTATATCCAGATTTTAGATCTAATTTTCAATTTTGAGATTTTCAGTCATTTCGATACTGGACATTCAATTATAAATATTGTTGAATTTTCGGTTACTATCAATTAATCAAGAACTTTCCAATAACATTTTTTTTTTTAATCTGGCTGAAATATTAGTCATAATCTACATATTATCATTGATGTGATTGATTATTGTGAAAAGGGGGATATTTCTGATGCACTTTTACTGTTAGATTTTGAAAATGCTTTCGAAAGAGTGGAATATAAGTTTATGTTTGACGTGCTGAACAAATTGGGCATGTGTAATAATTTTATTCAATGGACAAAATCTCTTTATAATGATTGAATTAATTTTGTCATGAGCAATGTTCTTTTTTTTTTTTTTTTTACTAAACCGCTGAAAATGTCCCGTAGTATTTTTTAAGGCTGCAGTACCCTCCTTCGCCTTTGTTGTTTTTATTATCTATTAAAATGCTTGCGTGTTCTATACGTTCAAATTGTTATATAAAGAGCATGGCTGTAGGTGAGTATGAGAAGAAAATGAGCATGTTTGCAGATGTCACTATATGTTTTGTTTTGTTTTGTTTTGTTTTTTTTGGATGGTAACACAGAGTCTTCTCAAAGCCTTTTTGATCTACCGGATAAGTTTGCTTTTGTATTGGGTTGTAGGATTAACAGATCCGATGCAATTTTTGTTGAATCTGAAAAAACAAAACAAAACAAAAAACAAGACTGTTTTGCCTTTTGCTGACAAGGGTCTGGATTGGAAAAGAAACACTTTATATGCCCTTTGTGTCATTTTTTCACTGAATACAAGAGCCTTGAGCGAGTTGAACTTTGTTCCAAAGTTATAACAGATTGAATTCACTCTGAACTGATGGAAAAGACGGATTAATCTCTTAGAGGAAAAATATTAGTCAAAAAATCTCTATTTTTACCTCGGATATTCTATTTGTTTTCCGTCCTGTGTATCAACATTCCGCAGTCATTTTATAAGAAACTCATCGAAATGTTTCATAATTATATTTGGAAGGACGGGAACGATAGAGTGAAGAGAGTCGTTTTGTATAATGAATATATTGAGGGAGGTTCACAGATGGTTGACGTACATACTTACGCCTTAAGCCAAAAATGACTTGGGTTAAAAACTTACTTGATGACAATTATACTATTGTTTGGAAAGCAATTGAATTGAAACCTCTTGGAAAATTGCGTAAAGATGTCACAGTTATGAATTATGGAGATCCGAATCTTCAGATTCTCTTTTAAACTCTTTCGGCAATTGTCAATTCGTTCAGTCAATTAAGTTATGATTTGATAGACGTAAAGTAGAAGAAGATTTAGATGCTTATAAAGAAGATTATTTTTTATCCCTTTGGTTTGGAAAAGGAATTACCCATTTACCTGACTTATCATGTGGCAATAATGAAACTAAAACCTTTGATGAAATGGTGTTAGAATTTGGGTTACCAACACAGGAGGAAGTATAAACTCCCTGATCAAAGGTATACTCCCCGAGTGGTTTTAAAACACGGGGTTTGTAGATAGGAGTCTATTTGAAACGATTATAGAAAATTGATCAGGAAAGTTACACAACATGCTCATAAAAACTCTTAGAGAAGCTGCTGATTGTTTCAAAGCACAAAAAATGTGAAAATAAGCCCTATAGTTAGATTGGTCTAGGGTACACTGCTCGAACTTTACCTGTTCAGAAACCCAGATGAGGGCTTTTTACTTCAAACTTATTCACAACTTTATTTTCAACAAACAATGTTTGTTCAAACTTAAACGTTCGGATTCAGATAAATGTCATTTCTGTGAGGAAGAACTAGAAACGATCATTTGTTTTATGGTTGTATAAATGTCCGTCCTCTTTGGAGCAAACTGTCTGACCTAATCAATAAACAGGTGACCCCTTTTAGACTGTTTTCAAAATTTAATTTTGTTTTTGGAATTGATATTAACTCTCACAAGATGTGTGTATAAATCTTCTATTTTTTGTGTTTCAAATTTTATATTCAAAGATCAAAGTTTCAAGATTCCTTTCCTTGCTCGATTCTAAAGCTTTTTTAAATTTGGCTGAATTGAAACACAATGTAGAGTACAAAATTGCTGAAGGGAAGAGTAGGCTTCACATTCACCAAAAGAAATAACAGATTGATTTCTGATTATCAAACTTGGACATACATGTGGTAAGATTTTCCATCTCGATATAGTTTGTCTACATATTTTTATGTATCTAAAAATTATCACTGTAAAAATTTCATTCCATGTACCCACTTTGTATGTTGTGTGTTGTGTTTTGGCATGCATTGTTAAATTTTTCTTCTTGATACACGTGTACATAGTGTGTCTACATATGTAACTGAAACCTATCATTGTAATGGATTCACTTTATGTTTTCCCTCTGTGTGTTTTTTTATACGTTGTTTAAAGAAATTGTTGAATAAAGACATTTAAAAAATCGGTTTCTGTTTTGTTGTATTCTTTGTGCACTTATCGCTTTTATAAAGGCGTGTCATTTCATTTTCTACATTTTCTCATATTCGTGTTTGTTAAAAAAAATGTCATCTTCTGTTACATAATAATATTTACGACTGTTCACATGACCACATCGCGCGTGGTCAACCAAACCGTCGTATATCGGGCGCATTGACTTTGCGCGTTATATTTGTGATATAAGACAGGGCGGTGACCGCAACTATACTGTGCGCGCAGTCAACAAAAGTGTCGTATACATAGTAAACGACAACGACCTTTGCAAACCGAAAAGGGATAAATGTAGCTCTCTTTCGATTTCTCGCATAATGCCTAATAATACAATTTCAAGTTCAAGTTGTTTTATATCATCATCTCAAGCAAATTGGTGATACAATGAAATGTTTGGGAATACAAATAGGCCTACTGTCAAGAAATTACAGCAATGTAATGAACATAATACTCACATGTGAGAAAGACAGGCAACTGGTTAACAGAGATACAACAAAAATGCTTTGTCATTATGGTTAACTCAGAAACAAAGTTGTTGGAAATGGAGGGGATTGCTAAAAAAAAAAAACAAAAAAAAAAAACATAGCATGTAGTGTGCAGTCCCCTTAAAGAAATGTTAAATTTCAAAAGTAAAAAAAAGAATGGGCAATGATGTCTTAGATTAGAAAAAAGGTAGTACACAGGCACATCCACACACACACACACACACACACAAACACACACACACAGACGCCCATTAACAATTACGAGACAGCTCTCTTGTAAATTCGATGAAAACATCACACGTTAATGTATTAAGAATCAAAATCTGACGCATTAAAAACAAATAATAATAATTGGAAATGTAAGTGTACCAATCATGATTGCGAAACTGGGCAAACTTCAAACGCGTTTATCTCGAAACATCATTCTTACGCGAAAGTTGCATACTAGTATACGACGGTTCAGATGACCGCCAATGAATTTCTTCCTGAGACGGGAATAACTTGCCGCTGGACAACAAACCCTGTCTGAAGTTTGCTTGGCTCGAATCGTGTTTGGGCACAGTTTTCCTCAAGCTCTGTTTAAATAGACACGCGGGTATGGAGAAGTCTTATAAGTGCGAATGCTGGTGCGTGACACCCAAACTGCTGCATTCATTCATTTAAATTATTGTCAACCAACAAAGAAAAGAGAGTTTGTTTTGCTCCTTTTTTTGTTGTTGTTTAAATAAGGCATCGATTGACTATTGGGACTGGAACTTTTTTTTTTTCCCAAAACCACACTCTATACTCCTTTATCTGTTGAAGATGAATACATTTTTTTTGGTGATGTGTTGTGTGGCTCGGGTTGGGTTATTTGTTTTTGTTTTTGTTTTTTCTTCTTTCTTTCTTTCTTTTTCTTTCTGTAAAACTTTAGGTAGGTTTGTACCTTTCCTGTAAACATGTATTTTTCTTCCCTTTTTTGTACTCAAGATTTAGTAATATATGGTAATTTGTGGTGTTAAAATTGTATCACTATACAGTATATTTGAATCAATCAATCAATCAGTCAATCAATCAATCAATCAATCAATCAATCAATCAAAACGGATATACATGTAGTGTGTGAAACCTGTCCGCAGTCCAGGGCTGTGCAATCGATCGAGTTTGTGCGCAGGGTGTGCGCTGTGTATCTTGGGGTCTATACATGATTTCACCTAAGTACATTGTACTAGGTGTGAAGATGTATAGGCCTACATTGCAGGTAGCGGATGCCGCTGAGTACTACAGTATGGAGAAGTCTTATAGGCACGGATGCCACTGCACAGTCAACCTAGCTTCTGCATTCATTGCATACAGTACCATTGTCAGCCACCAACATTCCAGGATCTTTATGCAGCCCACACTGGGTGACGAGTTTAACGCTGCTTTCTTGAAAGAAACATCACGGATTATCCTTCGGTAACATGGCTTTTCACTTCGGTTCTCTTCCCTTACTATCCCCATCTCGCTGCGAAATCATATTGATCATCTTACTTGGTGCCACAGTCCTTGTTTCTTGGCGTTTATACGGTAAGTTTCTCATGTAGTTACGATCTTTCCACTGTCTACCATTTTAATAACTTTACATTTTGTCATACATGCAAAAAGTGAAACGTCAACATGTGAATCTCCTTTTAGCCCCCTGATTCATTGTAAAAGCAACTGTTAATATTTCGATACTTTGTGACCAAAGATTAAATTTCCCTCGATTCCGAAACATGCCAGTCAGAGTTCACAGAAAAATATTTTGGTTCATTTCAAATATCTTGTTTTCTTGATACTCGAGACTTTCTACAGAGTCTAGGAACTTTACATGAGAGATAATTTCAAGAATATTCGAGGTTTGAGCTGCCAATTCATATTTTAATAACATAATAATGCTAAGTGTACATGAGGTGTAGAGAAATACATGAATAACGAATGACTAGGAAATAGACTCCACTGATGTTTGAATCACGGAGTTGATCTTTAATCATTTGCAGAATAAGGCATAAGGTAGAATATTTATAAACATGATAAGGTGTGAAGTGTTGATAAAATGATAATCTTAAAACACAGCCGCCAAGTCGTACTTTCCGAGAGGTCAGTGAGGTAACTTTAGAGAAGCTGGATTATTGTCATGTATGTATAAAATTGTGAATGGTTTTGCTCCTGAATACTCAAGGCGAGTTTTACCCCAGAAAGCTAATCCATATTCTGCAAGGTCAGTACCCTTGTACCAACTGTACCTAGCTAAACCCAAGACCGAGTTTAAAAAAAAATAGTCATTTTCTTACACAGCAACGAAGATACTTAACTCATTATCCGTAATCTATCAAATCCTCCGCCTTACAGCCCTTGTTTAAATGCAATGTCAACAACATCCAGGTGATTAGATTTCTTGTTTCTTTGAAAGTTGTATACATGCATTCTTCCTGTCACCTTTCTTTCTCTCGTTCTCTCTCTCTCTCCCTTTATCTACCTGCATAGACTCCACTTTTTTGAAATGTATTATTGTATATGTTTATATATGTTTGTAATGTTTGTTGTGTATATTATAAGATAATATGAGTTGTTACAGCAGGGCGCACTCGAACAGCACTCACTCACATCTTTTCCTCAAAAGCATACTATTGTAATTTGTAGGGGAAAAAAAAGCACACAGTAAAACTGAACTTCTTGTGAGAGGTTAACCTGAGCTAGATTTCCCTATGAGGGCATCAGTCAAGTCAAACTTGGCTTATGCTGACGGTCTCCTGCTTCCTTGGTGAAATGTACTGTCTTATCTGTATTATATGTAACTATGAATGTTTTACAAAAATTTTTGTTATGCATGTACTATAAATTGCACTTTTGCAGTTCTCCTCTGTCATTTGGTTATGTTTTGTTTACATTGTTGTCACACCGATGCAATTCATTTAGATTTGATTATAGAGGCAAAATAAATACGAACGATCAAATATGTAATGTTGGCATTCTGAAAAGCTGGTGTCTGAGACAAATCTGCTGATTAATGGTTTCTGCCACCTCATCTTTGCGGGAAGAAACCACCATCCAACTTTTGCAATAATAATGTATGAAACATGACAACTGTTTGGGCCTATCTCCTTCGGTGCACGTCACAATTAAGACCAACACCCACGAGTCAAACAGCCCACGAGTCATACAGCCCATGAGTTATACAGCCCACGAGTTATACATGAGTTTGACACTAAACGAAAATGCCCATGAGACCGACATATTGAGCCCCTTGTTGTATCTGTCAAACTCGTGGGCTGTTTTACCTAAGTGTCGAACTCATGGGCTTTATTTGTCTAGTGTCGAACTCGTGGGCTCTGGACCCTTTTCAATGTCGAACTCGTGGGCTGTATAACTCCTGGGTACCCGGTTCCGTGGAATAACTCCTTCTCCTTCACCTCGTCATGTATGTGTTCTTAAGGTCAGTGGAATGTTTTATCAAACTTTTTGAACGGGGAAGTATACTCTAAAAAAGAGTATTGTAGGTTTCAGTTGTTTGTGTCAAAGTAGTTTCTACATTGGTAACAATTATGTACTTTATTATCAATGATCTTTAGAAATCTCGCCTCTGCCAACGCATCAACTAATACTCATGATAGTATTGGACAGCTGCACTGTGGCCACGCAAAGGCTCCGCCAGTTGGCCAGCATGTGCGTTGTATCCTATGTTTTTAATGATAATAGCATACAATTTCATACGTTCATGTTGTCTCTCGGGCTTTTCAAATATTTCATCCAAAGCCTGAATATTTGATGCAGTCACCACTGTTGATACCATCTGTCACAGGTCATCGCATATATTGCGTAAAGAAGTGTGCCATGTCATACTGAATCCAACTTTTTTCAGTTTAAACTTCGATTTCGATTTCGATTTATTTTCATATTTCTTGATAAAAAAATACATCAAATATAACAAAATTAAATGAAGTACATAATATCAAGCTGGAGACATACATAAAATATTGCAAATATATAAAACATATAGTGGTCGATCTATGACGTTTTGAATCTGTGAATGGATGCTAAAGAAATATGAAGGAACCTACTTAAAAGCGAGCTTGTTGAGCGTAGGTCCCAGTTGAAATCGAGTTAAAGATTAAGATGGGGAGCACGGGTACAACAATGACCGAAACATAGAGAAAAAAAGAGTACATTTATACAGTTATATAGCAAATTCTTCTCTAATGCAGATTTGGGGTCGGAAAAGCCACATGCTGTAGGCGGATGAACCATTGTACCATAATAACAATATGACTCAATATATGATAACAATAATACGGTTAAAAAATATGAAAGATTTGTACATTGCGTGTATTAAGGAGGGAACACATGCACCTGCAAATCCCCCCCCCAAAAAAAAAAAAAAAAAAAAAAAAAAAAAACTATAAGACATTCAAGAAGCAGTTACAGTGCAGAAGGAATTAAAATACCAGCTGTTACCTCGCCCCAAATGTCTTAGAGAAGGAAGAAAAATGCAATAGGTCATAGACACAGTGACAGAATTTGAGGGCACAAATAGCTGGTTTTAACACAACAACCCTAGAGTACGGTACAGCGGGATAGTCCTGTACAGCACAAAACAGATTTCAGTGAGCTGAATTAATGTAATTATTCAATAAATACTGTCTTAATTTGCATTTAAAGGATGATAGTGATAAACAACCTGTGAGTTCAGAGGGGAGATCGTTCCAGTATTTCGGTCCCGCATACATAATTGTTTTCATCGCGAAAATTGTTCGCTTAATGAAACCCCAATAATGAAACTTGCCGCTTAATGAAACCCACATAATGATTTATAGATAATTGGCGCTTGATAACAACACAATGCATTGCAAGATAAATAAAATGCTCTTTTTAGGTGAATTCATCAAGCATACCAGTATCTACTCATCTTCTTCTCTGCTTTAAAGGACAAGTTCACCTTCATTAACATGAGGAGTGAGAGAATGCAGCAATATTAGTAGAACACATCAGTGAAAGTTTGAGGAAAATTGGACAATCGATGCAAAAGTTATGAATTTTTAAAACTTTTGTGTTGGAACCGCTGGATGAGGAGACTACTAAGGCTCGTCATGTCATATGAGTACAACAGTATAAAGAAATTGTGAAGAAAATTCAACATATTTTCACTTTTTTCGCATAATAAAAGAGCACTTACTTGCCTCTTTCTAAAGGCAATGGGAATAATATAACCCATAACATATGTCAGTAACGAGTCATGGGAATGTGTACTCTTTTTCAAAAGATGAAATTTTGTGTAATTCTCTTTATATTTTCCTTATATGGTTGTACGCGTGTGACATCATACACTACAGTAGTCTTCTCATCCAGCGGTGACTGCACAAAAACTTCAAAAATTCATAACTTTTGAACGGATTGTCCGATTTTCCTCAAACTCTTAATGATGTGTTCTACTAATATTGCTACATTCTCTCAATCCTTATATCAATGAAGGTGAACTTGTCCTTTAATATTGATTTTTTTTTTTTACTTCCTCTGCATACCAAGAACAATGCCGTATACATTATCGTAGACAATCATTACGCCTACATTCAGCAGTGGTCAGTGCACACAAATTGAAACATTACAACCTTGGCAAATGTGATGGTGAACCCCAAAATCAACCCCCCCCCAAAAAAAAACAACAACAACAACAACAACAACAACAACAACAGACAAACACACAAATAACTAAAAAAAAAACACACACACACACCAACGGCACAACCATGACAAATTAGGATGTTTGTGGGGATTCACAACTGAAATTTGACAACGTAGTCTGTTTTTAGATTTCATTTTTTTTTCCACTAAATGAGGAAGACTTCTTCTCCTGCATCATTCCTATTCAAGTTTAGGGACATGAACGTTTTTATTATTATTATTATTATTATTATTGTTATTGTTATTATTATTATTATTATTATTATTATTATTATTATTAATTGCAATCTTTGTTTTGAACACTTTTTTTCTTAAAAGAAAGTGTTATTAGCATGACCAAGAGGGTTTTTTTCATGTCTTAAAAAGACTCTCTACTTTGAACTACAATAACTCTTAATGCTACTGCATCAAAGTTGGTAAATCAGTTCATGTGGGTTTTAATAGAATGATTATGTTTGATATTAAGTGCAGACAAAAGTCTTCTTTGTAGTTACTTTACCTTCCAGAAAATGTCCTTTCGTTCCATTATCACAGTAGATTAGTAAATGAAAGGCTAGGCAAGTCCATTTTGCTTTAAGATATTTAGCATGAAATTGTTAAGCTTAGAGTCAGCTCTTTCGAAATTTCCCTCAACAAAAGAATTCTATGTCTGGCAACATCATTGTGGTTTTGTGATGCAGGGCCACAAATTCACAAAAGCAGAATAGGAAAGTGTTCCATAGACAACATGGAATGGCCGGCCAATGATAATCAAGTTTAAGAAATACCTAAGTGCGTAAAAGAAAATCAACTCATTTCAGATGCACATATTGGTTGCAGAAAAATTAGAGTAAGCCAAGAAAAAAAAAATGGAACAGTAGACACTATGGCCCTCGAGCTCTCTCGAGAAATGCTCTAACTGCGACTCGCGTTTCTCGCAATAAGCACTGGACATGGGGAACCAGTGATATACATGTATTTCTAAATCTAAAATGTTTAATTGGGGACACAAGGCCACCACAAACATCATACAAGATATAAACATAATCTGTTATTCTTTTCTTCGGTATGGCATGGTTTTAGTAGTGCTTAATATACTGTTGGGTAACTTTTGTTTGCGGGGTGGGGGGAGAGGCTGAAAAACAATTAATGAATGTCACATTATTTACGCTGCTTTTTTTTTTGTCGTTGCAGTAAACATTATTTAGGTGTAAACATAATCTTTTGTTCTTTTCTTCGGTTTGGCATTGTCTTAGTAATGTTTTATATACTGTTGGGTTAATTTTGTGTGGGGAGGGGGTGAAAAACAATTAATGAATATACACTTTTTTACCCCGAATGTCACATCATTTACGCCAAGGTTTTATTATTATTATTATTATTATTTTTGCAGTAAACGTCATGTAAGGTATAAACATATTCATCTTTTGTTCTTTTCTTCGGTATATATGTCATGATTTTGGTATTGCTTTATATAGGGCCTTCTCCAGTGTTACAAACACATGAGTCAGTATCACTTAAGAACTTGCAAATGAGGCCATAAAAAAAAAAAACAAACAAATTTGCCTAATTTTCTGGTCAAAACACGGATGCAGTTGGTTCCACGCCACCAGTACCAGCAGGTGCCACGCACGCTGCTTCAGGGCCCGACCATGCCCGGGCAATCCCCGCCACGCCTGACAAAGGAGGTAGCATCAGGTCCCATACTGCCCTACTTTGGCAAAAGGAAGCAAGTGCCATTTTTTTTAAATGGATATTTACTTTTTTTTATTGTTTTAGCACATTTGAGGAGGACAACATAGCATCATCAGGTCACATGAGAGAGGAGAGGGAGTCCTGCGTCACTCTTTCGCGACAGATGAATGAAAAGCTCGATTACATAATAACAGAGCTCGCTGCATTCAAGCGGAAATTGTCTCTGTAAAAAGCAGTCTGTTGCGGAGCTTGAAAAAAAAAAGCATGGGAGACGCATCTAGCAGAATCGATGATATACAACAAACACCCATCTAATAACCGCTGCCGCCGAGATGTTTGCCAAGCTTCTCGTTATTCCTGTGTAAACCGCTGCTAGAATTCCTCTTATTGTCAACGCTCACCCTCAATGATCGGACCAATGATCGTGCAGGTGCTGGGAAACGTCCGGATCCTATCATCGTCCGATTCGAGTGCATGATCGACGGATATCGACGGAGATCGCATACTTTGAGCATCCCACGCAGTCGACTCGGGTCACAGACGGCCCACCTGGCGAGCAAGAACCCGACCCTGGTAAGCGAATCTCCATCCGTACCGATCTTCCAGCTAGCATGAAACGCAAAAGGGGAAGGCCCGCTTTCACCAGTCGCTCATGATCTCCGAAAGAAGCAGCACCTCTCTACCAGAATCAAGATAATTGGCACCAAGATAATTCTACACACTCGCCCAAGATCGACTGACAATGCCCAAAGCAGCTGGTCAAACTGTTGTGATTCTTAGGCGTAATCATTTCACTCATTTGTTATAATAAAGGTAAAATATCACAAACATCAATCTTTTTTTTTTCATCATGTATCCCTGACCCCTAACTGTACACTGTTCCATTTATGTATGTCATAGGCATGTCAGTATTACAAGTAGGAATCGTACTGTGTTATCCTATTACCCTATCGCTGTTTGATTATACTGGAACTTCAACGCATCCAAAAGTCTGGGGTGATGATATGGCGGACAATAATATTATGTAAATATTCTTCTTGTGTCATTTATATTTCACTTTCAATTAGACATTTTGCTTCTTTAAAGCGCCCTCTGGTGCTGTCCTTGTATGCGGTAGCTTTGATCATTTCTTTTTTGACACGTAAGGATAAGGATAATCTCTGTTCAGAGGCTAACCTGCCACTGATCTAATTCCACAAAGTAACTTTGACCAGCGACGAGTGAACTCGCCCCTCAACTAATGGTAAGGATTTGACTGGCTTTGTTGCCAGTGTATCTCATCAATCGAAACATGATTATTGTATATGATCAAGCATACACTACCTTGGTACTTGAGTGTAATGGATTGCTTTGAAATGATATAACTAGCACTTAAAAGTTGTCTTTTCTTTCTTCCTTTTTTTTATGACGATAACACGTACACAACGTGATGAACCAAAGAAATTTATAATTATATTTTCATTTGATTATTTAACTCTCTATAAGATTTGATAATTGATTGATATTTATGATCTTGTTTATGATGTTCTTGAAAGTTAAATATTCACTTTGGATGAAAGATGGTATGAATATGCATAAATACTTATGCTGCTGATTTATCAAAGTATACCTTTATAACGACTATTATGAGTTATGCCTGTCGATGTGTGCATGTCGGCATGTATATCAGTACGTTATTACGTCGGTATCAATAATAATTATGTGCATATGCATGTAAGTATCAATGTGTATAGTATTATGACGTGTGTATTGTATGTGTGTATATTGTGATACATGTTGCTGTGCATGTTTCAGTGTATATGTGTATATATGCATATCAATGTACATATCGATGATAATAATAGGTATACCTTCATAAAGTCTAATTGTATCTAATGCAAGCACTCTTTTTCCATCACTTGTCTTCACATCCTTCTTCCCTCTTTTACTTTCTCCCTCTCTCTCACATCTCCTCACCCTATCTGTTGACATTTATCTACTTTGTCATCACTTCTGTCGACTTGGAACGATGTGCTTTTGCATTCGTCGCAGCTGAATAAGAAAGTTCAGTGCGTTATGTAACAGGCCCGGTGTGAAACTCAATATGTTGTACAAGTGTAATTTTAAGTTCACGCTAGCCAATGTGCACTCGGCTTGGTTCATGCTACCGATTTGACTCGGTCTTGTTAAATGTCATTACGGATTCCAACAGCTTTCTTTACGACCAATTATTTGCAGAATGTTGAGCTGTCTCTGATGGATGTATTCATTATTCATTTAAAACATAGCTCTGGAATCGCCACTCTGGTTTCCTTCATGGTATTCTTATTATCAATCTGTCATCTTTGTTGTTGAGCCAAGCCCTATTCTAATTAAGTATTGTCGTTTCCTCGTTTATTTGTTAGTTGTTGTTGTTGTTTTTTCTCATTAAACGTACGTTCATTATGTGATTATGTATATGTAATGCAAATATAAGTTAGATATCATTTGGGCCGTTAACGATTGCCCCGTCACTGTACAGGCATGCTTACCTGGAAACATTAAAACTGCACATTACTTGAATATGAGACCATTCCGAAGCAAATAATTTTCACACAACAATAGATATACAATGTACTCTTAAATGAATCCCACAAGAATTGGAACAATCGTCCCCCAGCATTCCCACTGATTCCCACTGATCAGTTACTAGCCATCCTCTTTAATTTTGATCTGTTGAAACTGGACAATGATAATATCTCAAGTGACTTTCTTCAAACATTTTTGTCTTCTTCCTTTCTTCCGCTCATTTCAAAATCTGCACGTGTTACAGATCACTCTAGTACCCTCATTGATAACTTTTTTTTTGTAATGTTTTTCCCCTCCCCGATTCTTTTATAACTCTTTCAGATATGACTGATCATTTTCAAATTATGACTTATTTTATTCTTAAGACCTCAGCTAACATTGTTAAATCTTCTGCATTTCCTTCATTTAGTCGCATGAAAAATTAGCTAGTCTTGACGCGGCCAATGAAAATATTTACTGTTGAGAGTATTAGAAAGTGTGTATTAATTTACCTTTTGATCACTGCTTGGATGAAATAGTTCCAGAATAAAAGAGAAAATCAGAATACAAAATGACACCTAGGTTACCGTGGATCTCAAAATCAATTCTCCATTCCATTACCATAAAAAAAATCAATTATATTATAAATACAAAATGGAAAGAAATGAGTTATCTAAGAATAAGTATACATCTTATAAAAATACGATCTAAAAAGAAAAAAAATATTACTCTACGATATTATTGACATATCATTTTGATATGAAAAATACTTGGAAGGTTTTAAAACAGGCCATGAATATTTAATGTAAAAATTCAGATATTGATAATATAAAGATGAATGATGAAATAATTCATGACTCTGCTCACATTGCAAAGTCCTTTTAATTCTTATTTCGCAAAAATAGGTGAAACGTATGCTCAAACTATCCCTGCTACACAGAACCATTTCACTGAATTCTTTAATAGGTCAGTATAATCCCAACTCCATTTTTTTTTACTCCTACAAATAGATGAGATAATAATTGATATGGTATCTTCTAAAAAGAACAAACGAAGTTCTGGTTATGATGAGATTGATAATGTTATTTTGAAAGATGTTATATCTTCAGTTGCTGATCCACTTGCTCATATATCTAATTTGTCAATGTCTCACGGCTAAAGTTATCCCAATATTTAAATACGGCGATAAACTTGATATCAGTCATGTCAGTAATTATTGTCCAATTTCATCATTATCTTCTTTGTCTAAAGTCTTGAGAAAAAAAAAGCCAACATATTTATAAGAGAATGATCAATTTTCTGAAACAGCATACAATTTTTACAAATTCTCAGTTTGGTTTTCGTGAGGAGCACAGTACCACTCATGCTCTCTTAACTTTCGTTGAAAGAGCGGCCCATGCAATTGATGACCACTCCCATGTGATTAATATTTTCTTGGACTTCTCCAAGACCCTCGATACATTTAATCATGATATTTCACTTTACAAGTTATCACATTATGTAATACGTGGGAGGGCCTTGGATTGTTTCAATGGTTATTCATTTAATAGAAGACAATTTGTCATAATTAAAAATGATAACTCATTAATTAGAGAAGTTAAATGTTGGGTCCCTCAGGAACGCCTGTTAGGGCCATTATTATTCATTATCTATATCAATGATTTTGTCCAGTATCTGAAGCTCTTTCTTTTATACATTTTGCCGATGATACTAATGTACTTCTTGATTGTGATATTGATGTTCTTGCACAAAAAGTTTTAATAGCATATTGAAAACAAAAGGTAACAAATTTGGTTAAAGCTAATAAGCTCTCGTTGAATGCTCCGAACACGAAATATATGCTTTTTAGTAGTACTGCTGGCACATAGTTTTGGATGACACTCATTTAGAAAGAGTTTCATATTTTAAATTCCTTGTTGTTATTGTAGATTATAAACTTTCTTGGAAATTGCATATTGATTATATTTGTAATACAATTCCACGTAATATACGCGTAATCATTTAGACTAAACAGTTGTGTTTCCCTCGAAAATCATAACTTGTGTTATACTCATTGATATTGCCTTCGCTTAATTATGAAGTTTTAGTTTGGGGCAACACTCACCAAAATTTGCTGGATAGAGTGTTTCTTTTGCAAAAGAAAGTTCACCGCGTCATTTGTTATTCTCAGACAGATGTATTGTTTGCCTTTTATAAGCTGTTAAAAATCACAGATTTGTTTTTATTTAATTAAGGACAATTTATGTATATGTATAACAATAACTCTCTTCCTGATATCTTCCAATCCATGTTCCTATCAAATCAGTCATTTCACGAATGCCCAACTCGACGTTCTAATGGATATCATTTGCGTATTCTTCGTACGATTTTAGGCAAGAACACGTTTGTTTATATTGGCCCCAGTTATTAGAATTCCTTGTTTCCCGATATTAAAAATGCCCCCTCTATATACTCATTCAAAGGAAATTGATTTTTGTTTTTGTTTATTGCAATCTTATAATTTCACTGAATTGAATTAACCAGCTGTTATAACCCCTTATCTAAGAACCTACGTTATCACGCATTGATTGTTACGTATATTTTAGCTCCTATTATTTCACTCATATAAGACTAATAAATTTTCGCGATTATATCTCTATTACCTTGTTCTTTATCGCGTCACATTTTCTCTCTCTCTCTCTCTCTCTCGACATACTTCCGACAAGATCACTGGTCTGCGCTGAACGTTTTTGTCTGTTCTGTTCTGTTCCGTTCTGTTCTGTGCTCTTACTGTTATGTTAGTTTTGTCTCATTTTGTCTCGCCTCATAGTCAACTCTCTGTTGTACATGTACTGTTACTCCTATTTCAGTCACGTTTCATGTTTATTCGTGTGTTTATGTGTCTGTTTTTATTTATCTGTCTTCCTCGTGTGCTTCCAGACTTTTTCTTTGCTCTCAACTGATGTCTTTTCTTCTGAGGGGCCCACATCCTACAAGCTTTTGCTTTTTAGTGGGTCCCTCGATTTTTCGAATTTTGCATATTGTTTGCTTACTTCTAATCACTTGAGTTTTATGATGATATAAATCATCGTCAGGTGGTACTATCATTGTACATACTTTTCATCCTACATAGTTTTACGCACCTTATTTTCTGTTACAAAAGAAAAAAGTGTTGTAAGAATGTTCTTGTCGAATCATGAAATACAAAATTGAATTGAATTGAATTGAATACCATTGGGTTATTCTTTTTTGTTTGTTTGTTTGTTTGAGGAGGGGGATCTGGAAAACAACTAATAAATGTCGCTTTATTTACGCCGAATATGATTATTTTTTTCTTCAGATTGTTACAATCATGACGTGGTGAGGTTCAAATTACCTGCTATGAAGAACGGTGTATTGGATGCCCAGTCTGAAGGGGAGAGATCCGAATCGTTGAATCAGGTACAGTACCAGATTCTTTAATACTACACCATTTCAACATTGAAATGTAACGCTTGCCTCGCACTACGCTCCATTGATATTCAGTACTTGTTGGTCCCATTTTGCCAGTTATCTTTTAATCTTGGTTACTTGATAGTTCAATTTCTTTTCTTTTTTTGTGGGGGGGGGGGGGACTGAGGACATCCACAGTGTAAACATACTATCATGCCCTTGTAGCAAAAGTTTGCGCACGAAGCAAGGAACATCCGGGCATTAAAACAATACAGTGTACCTTGCACAACAAACTACAAACATTGCACAGGTCTGAGTGCGTCAGTGGTGGGAACTGTGTGAAAAAAATAACCGTAATTACGGTAGAATTGTTTGGCCCACAAGAACGCACCAGGGGGCTTCTGTAACATTTATCATGGAACTTCCACGAAATGGTGTACAGTTTGGATTTAATTATTCGAAAGGTTGAAATAAAAACAAACAAACTGAGACGACACATGATTATTTCTGCAACTATAAATGAACCCTTCGAAGACTCGTGCAACTCGTGCAACCTCCCCCAAAAGTGACAGAATAATCAACAAATTGATTGTGGTCTCTCTCGAGGAAGAAGAAGACGCGATCACTGTTTCTTAAGATTTGAGAAAAACAAACAACAAACAAACAAATAAAAAAGGAAAGCCCCCGTCCCTCTTTCAAAACAACCCCGACCTCGCAATCTATACCTTTTCCCCTGAGTTGCCATAATCATAATACCATTAATCTCTGTGTCTTTTCTGCAGACGTCTCTCAGACTCTCCAGTTCCAACCTGGATCGCCAGAATCGACGAATTCTACATCTACGTGAGGCGTGCAGGCGTCTTGGTCTAGAGACCAATAGTCTCAGCAAACAGTCGCTTTCTCGTATGGATCACATCTTCGTGCTAGACGAATTAAAGACACTTTATTGCGCAGTACCTAAAGTTGGCAGTACTAGTTGGAAGCAGCTTCTACTAATTCAGAGTGGAATGATAAACCCAACCGATCCCATCAGTAAAACTCATCCTCACTTAACAGCTGAAGAAAAATTACGTACACTAGATAAATTAAGTGTGAATGGGGCTACAAACAGGCTAAGAAACTACACTACATTTTTATTTGTTCGAGAACCTTTCTCCCGAATTTTGTCCGCATACAGAAATATATTTCAACAATATTCAGATATTAGAAAGCTATATGCGCCATTGATATTTAAGTCCAAGAGGGAGTCACTGGGAAAAAATCAAAAAGTGACCTCAAATTCGTCTGCTACTACTAAAGGCAAAGTAACTTTTAGTGATTTTGTAGACTATGTTAGTAATCCTAGGAACGCTCTTAATGGTGTCGAAGAGGAACACTGGCGAGAAATGTTTCGCCTTTGTGCGCCGTGCGATATTAGATATGACTTCATTGGTCATTTGGAAACACTCCAGGAAGATGCAAAAATGATCCTTGACCAAATAGACATACGGGAAGGCGTCAAATTCCCAGATTCTGATAAAACAACAAATAGCAGTGTCTCTTCTATTTTTACAGAATATTATGGGCAGCTTTCAACACAACAGTTGGAGTCATTATACCGGCGTCTCTCGAGAGATATAGAATTTTTCGACTATCCGATTCCAGCAAGTATCAAGATGCAAATGAATGCCTCATCTGCGTTCAACGACTATAGAGGAGAAAACTGACATTTGCTTTCCCCTGTTTTCTTGGATCTCACGATTTTATCTCTTCCCATCGAGAGGTTGGCCATCTGCCCGCGGATTTCTCTTTCATTTCTGGCATCCTGTCGTGGTTGGCTGAGACCAATCGGGTAAAACCACGGGCTTCCAAGCTGACATGGTTCCAAGTCTGACTCCCAGGCTTGGGGCAGTACCCTTTGGGAAATCACTTTATCTTTATATTATTATTTAAGGTCCTTTAAATGAGACTTAAAGGTCATGAGGTCCGATGTCTAGGGGAGCTGTGTCCTATTCACTTAGAGAACCTCGTGTCACTCCTGAAAGAGGAGGCAAACTCAAGGAAAGTGACCAAGCATAGAGTGCTGTGGCTTTATACTGAACTCCTGAAGGGTCGGAAACTTTGCGGAAGCATTTCCAATGAAAAGAAATTTAATCAATTTAAAACTTCAAAGCAAAACAGCCTCGACAGTTGTTTTTTTTTCGTATTAAATAATTCGATAATAATGCGATTTTGTTGACGCTATTCACATCCAGCGGGGTATTGAGCACCTGCACTCCATGTGACTCCCGTCATGGAGGCAGCACACATTGTCTCCGACATACATTCCAATTCTTTCGGACCCCAAGACTTCCAATACCCCATCTACGGTGAGTCAACGCCAGTCTGAAGAAGCCTGCAGAAAGCAGTTACATTATACATGTACACTATAGGCTTTCCATGCCAATTTCGCAAAACTGTCATTTATTTTCATATCATGTGCACTCACATTTGTATGTTTGAAGCAGCTCACCGACTTTGATCAAATGATTTCACGTTTAATGATTTCAAATTCGTTATTAGGCACCCAGATTAGTGGTGACAAGTTCAAATTCGGATGTAAGCATTCATATTTGTCGTTGGGCATGAATTTCCAAAATGATAGATTCAAATTAGCGGGATGGGCTCGATAAGCACTTAAAAGCACTTTCACTTTCGTTTTTGAGCAAGCGATTTTCACGATTGAGCATTCATTTTTTTAATGCACTATACTTATGAATATGCCAGAGTGATTTTGTCCAGCTAATCATTTAATAAAACATTTGTTTTTTTTTTATTTTAATCAAAATTTCATCATCATGAGCAGCATTTGTTTATTTGAACATTGATATTTTTTTTCTTTTGCTAAACATGTTATGTATATTCCAATACTAAATCCTCATCTCGTCATGTCTTCGCATGGCTTTCTTTGTCTCTTAAATCACATCTTTATATTCATTAAGATTACTAGAATTATTATTATTGTGTTCATAATTTTCATTTGGCATCCTTATTACAATTTCAATCTTCATGCTGGTTTGTGGTCTCTATTTTATATACATACTTTTTTAATCATGTATTATCCACATGAGGGCGTTTTTTTTACATTCGATTTAAACTGTAGCATAAGTAATTTACTGGACAACATACAGGTTTAATTTGAATGATATGTTATGAACTTCTTTGTCCATATCATGCGAATTTGAATGCTCGGAAGGAGGTGGCGACAGGCGTGACAGGTGGAGACGAAGTTGATAACCATTGTCAAAAATGCATGTCCATTCGATATATTAGAATGCGCAAATGCGAATTAGAAATCGCTTACCAAATTAGTCAATTTGAAAGAAAAAAAAATGAATGACGGTATTTCAATGCCTGAGCAAATTTGACGAAACTGGCTGCTTCTGATATGAAATTGAATGACAAAACATTGAAATTTTTTTTGCGATGTGTCGAACTTCCTTGTTCTGTTTTGTTTTGTTTCGTTTTATTTTTCACCCTTATTCAGTTGGGTACACACGGCACATCGAATAATTCTTGCAACTTGAACACTGTTATGTCTGCCAGAAACCTGAAATCTTCCGTATTTCAAAATAATTACGATTTAAGTAATCATGATGTATGTTATTTATCGTGTTTAAGTGATCCATGCGATACGAGTCCACCTTTTTAGTGGACCACTCTTTTTCCATACCTACTTTATTGTTATCCTTCAAAGTATGCATAGGTGTTTTTAGTTATACTACTTATATCATATTTTATTTTATACTATGCGATTCACTTTTCGTTCATATTTCTTTTTCCTTGAGTGAATTTAATCAAACAATGTACTTGTTTTACTCATGCTTTATATTGTATCATATTTTTCACTCCTTGCTGGATGGAAAAAAAAAAGCTGTATTGAATAAAAAAGTACCTTGAATACAAATGTTGCTTTGAATGATTCCCTTCTAGAGAGAGTATTTAAAATATTCTAGATTTCTAAGAAATACTCTAAGCAAGAAATTACATGTCTATTATAATATTTACAAAATTTTCTCGCCTAACATACCCCGACGTAAGCGTAATTTACACTATAATTCTAATATCTTCCTCCTTGATATTGCTTTGTTTCAATCAGGGCATTCTAGACTAGAAATACCCATCATTCTCTACTGGATATCGTGCTGTTAGTGCAAAAGGAAGCTCTCCGTGTCATTATTTTGTATTCTCCCATTGTACGTTCACATACTTGTAAATGTATCGTTTGCTTCTAATAAGCTTCTAAAAATCACAGATCTGTTTTATACATTCGTCATAATGTTTGTACTACGCATAATAATAATTATTACACCCTAGTCCATCTTTTTTCCCATTTTTTTTAGTCGCCTCCCATCCAAAGAAAAAAATTATATATATTTAAAAAAAAAAAATATCCCACCCGCAGTTCTCATGAGTACCTCTTACCTCTCATACTTAACGTTTCCAGCGCAGAGTACATTGTGTTGTTACTATAATCCTCGTGTTTGGTACTCCCTGATTAATGATATCAGGATTGCATCCTGTCCGATAATAATAATAAGGTCTTATTTACCCAGGGTAGCCTCTTCAGTGTTGCCACTGCTCTACCAGAGGGCCCTGCCATTATTATTACCCCAGCGTTGCCAGGTACCCATTTATACACCTGGGTCGAGAGGGACATGGTGGGTAAAACATCTTGTCCAAGGACGTAAGCACTGGGCGGGATTTGAACTCGGGTCCTCCGAGCGGGAGTCGGGAATCTCATCCACTATGCCACAGCGCCCCCGATGGATTCTTTTAAAAAAAGATATAGCAGTCTGTTGTAATCTTGTGGTTTCATAAAATCGAATAAACCTGTATACATGTTATTATTCACTTGCAAAGTTTTACATTGTCATATTGCTTCTCTTTATCCGAGTACAGTTGTCACAACCTTTGTATTTTAATTCAATTCAACTTTATTTTCATTTCCATTAAATGAACAGGGAAAATTGTATACTATGCATTAACAGAACATTTTTTTTCATAATTTCAAAAACGTAAATTAACAAAATACATGTGATCAAGAGTAACACATAATTTCGCTCTTAAAGGCATAATTTATACATATGCATAGTACAGGATGGGAATGTACAGCTGTATTACTCTTTATATATCAAGTGATATATGCAAACCGAAATCCCCAAATTTCGTTTTCCCTTTAATATCATGTTTCCGTATCATGTCTCCGTAATGTTATAATTGTTTTCAAGACGCTATTTTAGTAGTTAGTTTTACGAAGTATTGATTTATACACATGTGCAAGGTTTGGTTTATTACGATAATTGTTAAAATAGCTGTATGTTGTATACGGATTATGCATGTTGTGGTGCATACCTCATTATTGTGATTATATTAGAGGTTCCAAATTTTAAAAGACATTAAGCGCAGTAAAAATGTAAATTATGTTATCCAATACATTACCGTCTGTTCTGTTGTCTTACTTTTTTTTTTTTAAATACATTTTCTTCTGAGATGGGCTCACATATTGCAATCATGCTTCTTTTAATCGGTAACTTCACTGTACGTGCATTCTTATTGAGATCCTTGGTGGTTTATTACAATGTTTCGTTTTTCCAGAGCTTCGCTACATGCAGATTCATTTACATCTGCAAGTCCTGGAAAGTAATGTAAAGATTTGCAGGTTAAAGAGCAGAGCGAAATGACAGATAGAGTTGAGTAACGTTATATTTGATGTTCGATTCGTCTGGATGAGTATAATATAGTATCCTTATTTTTGGTATAGCCATTCAATCATATTCATGCAAAGATGAGTGTATACGTTAATTTTTCGGCGAAAGTGTATACATAATAATCTGTTGAAAATTCCATATTTATGCATTGTGACAGATGTACCAATTGTTAAATCAACGTTGATATGTTATCAATGAAATAAACAAATCTGATTAGAAACAAAGAAGTATTTGGAATCAAGTATTCGTCCTATTTGTGAACTTTCTGAATGTTTAAATGCATTTTCTGGTACTTGAAAATGACATTGAATGTTAGAAATCAACGTTTATTTGCTGAAATACATGAATGAACAAGTCTACATAGATTTATGAATTTCACTGTCCAAGTGTTCGGCAACATCTCAAAAGAAATTACTCCGGAAACTTGTCATGTTGTAGACCTACAATCTATTTTCTCGTCACAATATTTCGGGCACCTCGCCATTTATGTCGAGTGTTTTACAGTATAAAAGCACTTGATAAACGACAAGAAGCACGAAAATTTGTAACTGGGAACCAAATTTTCGAGTGCAGATTGATAAGTATTAGGAGCAATTTCTCTGATGTTCTGCTTAACATATATCTAAATGTATCTATATCTATCTATGTAATATATTCATATATGATAAGTATCATAAAGAGTTCTTTTCTAAGAAAAGGTAAATCCACTTTTAATAGAAAGTTAGGAAAATAACCTTTATGTTTTTACTGCGCATGCTTCTAGGTGTGGTCTTGCAATGAGTTTATGTCCTATAAGAGTATCCGATAATGGAATAAAGAAAACGTGTCTCAGAAAAATGTATGTGTCTTAATTTGTTTTAATGAATCGATAGGGCTTACCCTTTAGGATTTTGCCGATTTAGCACCATTTGGAACAAAAATATAAAAAAAAATATCAACGTTGTGTACAACAGTACACGTATGATTATGTTTATTTCTTGTCTTATTTCTATCTTTGTATATATATTTTTTTTTTTTGAGGGGAGATGATTTGTTATCTCTACACATTCTCCCGTGTCCTCCATCTCTCCAAATAATTTGAAATTTTAAATATAGAAACGGAACACTTCACAACCAGTAATCTTATATGTGAATCAAATTTTGTGATCTTATTATTTGTGTGGGGCAACTGAAAGAAACAGTCATTGCCGTATCCTCTGGCAGAGCTGTCCCATTAAAACAAAAACAATAAAGGTATGGATAAATAAATACATAAATATCTGAGAAGCTCCATCGGCATGGAAGCTACATAGCCAGCCCATAGCATTACCCCATGCTTAAAACGTGGTCAAGCATGTACGCTCGCTTCTTCTGGTTGAATTCTGTTGGATTAAGCACCTTTTGGATGAAAATTCAGTTTTCATCCCCTGATTTTTTTCTTCCATTTTCTCAAAAGAATTTCCATATTTATGAAGTGTTAACTCTATAAAACTGTTGAAAATAAATGCATTTCTGTGAAAAAGTGTAATATGATTTAAAAAAAATGAAATTTGTACCGCTTAAAAAAAAAAAAAAAAAACATCTTCATAATTATGTAAATATCTTGCATCTATCTATGTGTATATACATACACCTATGGATCCAGCTTAAGGGAGACTCCATGCTGATAGTTACTTTATCAAGGAGACACGCGACCTTTATAGAGAGGGAGGGAGTCATGATAGCTTAGATACCCCCCCCCCCTTTCTATAAATGGAACTAAAAAAATCCATAGGTTCTCTCGTGTCGTTTTTAATCTTCTTTTCTACAGTTTTGCTTGTTTGTTTGTTTGTTTTTTTGGAGGGTCGATCTTTCAGAGTTACTTCAACGTACTTCAAATCAGCAGTTACGAAGTACACGTGTATAATTTCCATTTTCTATGTGTGTTTGTGTGTGTTAAAAAATTAATGGACTATTTGTGAGGTGCGTAATGATGACATCATAGTCTTCATTATTCTGTAGGTTCGTACATGTGGATGCAGCGAGTATATTTTTCCCCTGCAGACATGATTACCTTCAAAATTCCACAACTTTCTCACTTTGTGTCTTTGTGGTAGGGTTAATACAAGTTGAAACAAAAATCCAGCATTAGTGCTTCAAAATAGCTATAAAAAGTTAGGGATAGAAACAAACAATGTAACACATTGAACCAGTATAATCGAAGCATTGTTGAATATACAAAATGTGGACAATAGTTATGATAAAAATGTTTCCATACTAAACCGTCTACAGTTATGGTTTATTGAGAAAAATAGTGATATCTCCTTATATTTTAAGCTTTATTGCGAAAATGTTGTATGTAAGGATTTTCGTGAGACAACTGACCTACACACATGCATCAAATGTGATAACTTTAGCATTTTTAAAATCGTTGCTCCAAAGGGTAAACAGGACCTTTAACATGTGGTATTATTGTTTCCCCAGCTCTTTACACCACATTCAACTTAAAGGTCCTGTTTACTATTGGGAACAGTGATTTTAAAAATGTTAAAGATATGACATTTAATGCATACATTTAGGTATGTTGTACCACAGAACATCCTATCATATAAAATTCTCGCGATAAAGCCTAAATATAAGGAGATATCTGCATTTTTCTCAATAAACCGTACATGTAAGTGTAGACGGCTTAGTCTGGAAACATTTTTATTATAACTATTGTTCACATTTTGTGTATTTAACAATACTTGGCATCAATTATACTGATTCAAATTTTTGCATTGGTTCTTTCTATCCCTAACTCACATTTCGAAACTATTTTGAAGCACTAATGCTGGGTTTTTGTTTCATCTGCAAATGGTAAATTATGCCTTTAAGCGGGAATTGGCATTGCCCTTTACAGGTCTGTTATGCCTATTCCAACAAAACCTTTCAAAGCCAATCAGTAAAGAAATGTTATAATGTCTTGTTTCATAAACATCTTAATTATACATATGCAGTTTTTTGTTCCATTTATCAAAACTTTAACAGTTGTTTAAGATGTTCCGGTTTGAAACTTTATCATTGTCAGTATAAACTTGCTCTAAAAGTCAGTTATAACGAGGCTGGCAACGTTACGGGGCTAGAGGTGAGAGGCTGTGTGTCACAGAAATCAAAGTCTAGTGTGAGAGAGAGCGGATTAAATGCATTTTTATGTGGTATTGATTGATCAATTCAAATGATTTTCACCTATCTTCCTCATTATATTACATGCATGAACTATTTCATTATCTCTCGGGGGTTCTGTGTTTTCATGATTTTAATCCACGGCTGCCAGAGTCGGTAGGGGATACTTGTGTTCATAATGCACGTTTTTAGTGAATAGCCTTTACATAATACTATACAATCGATTTATAAAAATGAACCGAATTTCTATTTTCTTTGAGTGGTCTCATCTGAAATAAGCATCGATTTACTGTCAAACTAGGAATCCATCTCTTGGCGGCGTTGGTGAAGTTAAGCTGCACACAAACTGAATTTGTGTGCAATTACATGATATCGCACGTACCGTGCGTGCATCCAATGGGTTATGGTTAAATCGTGGATACGGATGCCGCTGCACGACATCCAGTCTGCTGTAGTGGTACTCATTCAACATCATTTCATCGCCAGCGGCCAACCACGAGCAAGCTCTGACCTCGGCGCACAATGGGCAATATGTTTGACGCTGATTGCTGAGAATTTAAATGAAACATCACGGATTTTTCCATTGGTAACATGGCGATTCACTTCGGTTCTCGGCTGTTAATATGTCCATCTCGCTGCAGAATGCTTCTGCTCCCATTACTTGTCACCACATTTCTTGTTTCTTGGCGTTTATATGGTGAGTATCATCTTAAAATGGGTAGGTCTATATCTTTCAACCTGTTGTTAAATCGAAGTAAAATGTCCACGTAAATAATAATATTTTCCTCGGAAAGTCGAGTTTTAGCAAAACGGCAAATATTCAACAAACGGACAACTTGTTAGGATTACCTGATTTTGATTACACGATTTTTCTTCCATTGGAGACTTGCCAGAGTTCACAGTAAAATATTTGTGTATATTTCATTCATGCCTTTCATGAAAGAACAGTGCCCCTCTCTCTCCAAAATAATCATGAAATCGTCTCTTCAAGAGCTTCTGAACAATTGTTTACATTAGAATTCTAAACTAAACTCTCTCAGAAGCTAGATATAAATACACCCAAGCAAACAATATTATTAACTCTTCGCATGTCTGTGGAAGTGGTGCATGTTTACCTAGTGCAAAATCGCAACGTAACAGTTGATTTTTACTCAAAATTATTCAAATCTACGAAAAGAGAGCATAAGAGAAAAGTGAAAAACAACAAGAAAACAAGAAAGGAGCAAGTGATCAAAATCTTCGACCGTTCGCTTTAATTTGCTCTACCGTGACCACTGCAGGCAGTGCATATTCTAAGGGTGTAATCTTACACCGAAATTGTGGTCGTCCTGATGATAATATGACAAGTGTCATTATGAGAAGCTACTGGTATGATGTATAGCGTGTATCATCATGACTGCGCGGAGTTGGTGATTTTATGAAATCATTACAATTAACAGCGAATACAACTTCTCCCTTAAATGTATGATAAAGATTAACTGTGATGATATAGAAAGGATAAAGCTATTTCACAGATTATAAGAGACGATATTTCATATTGTAATGTTCTTGCTGATTTTGAAGTAAGAAGTAGCTAATGATACGATCTGTATTTCATAAGACATCATGCACATAGTAGGATCAGTTATACGTCTGGCCATTCTTACTTGGTCCACATAATGTACGTAGCGATTAGGGAGTACTTGATAATGCTGAAAGACACACACATAAGAAAAAAAAATTAATTTTTCAATAATTCACAATTGAATTAACTTTGGCTATACCTGCTGCCAACCGTTTTATGCATTTCAAACAGGATTTATTCGCAGGAATGAAAAAATCATTGGTAGATAATGAGAAATTTGTCAAGGGCTGTCGTAGTTATGCTTTGTAAAGGTTATGTGGGCTTTAATACTGTTTTCCAGTTAAAAAATGGACTCACAAATTCATAGTTTAAAAGGGTATTTGATAGTCATAGGCCTACCTGTTAGGTCACACAGATAAATTCTGTTTTTATGTTTTTAAAATATATTCATTTTTACAGTATTGCTTTCACAGGAACCAAACTAGCCCATACCTTTGTGAATGATGGGAACAAAAGCCTAAGTGACTTTTCTATTGAATTAGCATATAAAGGGAAACGTTCATTATGTATTCTGTAACAACAGCAAAATGATCACCTACTATGCTTAAAGGTCCAGTTTACCTTTGGGAGCAATGATTTCAAAAATGTTCAGGATATCACATTTGATTCATATGTGTAGGTCTGTTGTGTCATAAAACATCCTACCATATGAAATTTTTGCAGTAAAGACTAAAATATAAGGAGATATCAGTGTTTTTCTCAATAAACCGTAACTGTATACGCTTTAGTCTGGAAACATTTTTATTATAACTATTGTTTATATTTTGTGTATAACAACACTTGACATTGATTATATGGATTCAAATTTTTACAGTGGTTGTTTCTATCCCTAACTCACATTTTAGAACAATTTAAAGCACTAATGCTGGGTTTTTGTTTCATCTGCAAATGGTAAATTATGCCTTTAACATAGGCTTCTGATATGTATATGTATGTATGTGTATGTATGTATATATATATATATATATATATATATATATATACATAAATATTCATTAATACACACATGTATTATTTTTATTATCATATGAGTAGATGTTTTGTTATGTGACCCAGCACCACGAAACCAACAAAAAGTCGCCAGACATGGATTTTTGATTAAGGTCAGATTCTGAAAGTTGCATAAAAAATTGTGTATATCTCAATTTGAATGGACTCTCCTAACCTATCTCAATATTGAAAAGAAAGCACACACTATGGAAAAGTGTAAACTGAGATAACTAACAAGAGGCTCTGAAGTACAGGGTTTATTCCAAGCGCTTAAAGGGGTTGTACAGTACTGGTTAAGGTGGGGATTCCATGTTTCAACATTTCTAAGTGAGATAATGAGAAACCTCTTATGAAATATGAAAGAGCATGTATTTTAAGAAGGATTCAATGTTTATTTGATGAAAATTGGTTTTCAAATGGCTGAGATATCCAAAAAAGTGATGATAATAATAAAGGGCGACAGGCCACGCCTTTTATTAGGATCTCCTTGTTTCACCTTGTTTTTGGATATCTCAGCCATTTCAAAACAGATTTTCATCAAATAAACGTTTGATACCCCTTAGAATTGCATGCTCTTTGACATCTCATAGCGTGGTTTCTAAATATCTCGCAAAACGGTAAAAGCTAAATCCTCACCTCAGCCAGAACTGTACACACCCTTTAACATGAATACAAACAACAACGTTCATTACTGTGACAAGGCTATGAAGTGAATTTAAAGCATGATCCAATCCATTCATTAACCCTGAACAACGCTTTTCCTTTTGGGTGATTGTTGTCCTTTGATAGCAAAAGAATAATTGTTTTGAATAAATGTGACAAAGCCATGTGTAAATGATATGCATTTAGACTTTTGTAATAAGAAATGGTAAAATTGCCAAAGAAAAACAATGTGAGATTGTGCACAATGAACCACTGTGGGTCTAATATAAATTATTTATTTCTTATTACAAAAATCTAAATGCATACCATTTACACATGGCTTTGTCACATTTACTTTCATAGAGTGGTTTGTAAATATCTCGCAAAACGGTAAAAGCTAAATCCTCACCTCAACCAGAACTGTACACACCTTTTAATCTTTACTACGCCGTGGTACCCGTGCAATGAATGGGACAAAAACAGGATGTAGACCACTGGAGCAACAACAATGAAGGGATTATCAGATTATGTTGAAATCGAACATGCTCTATCAACAGATTCCATCCATGGTTAATGTCAACTTTTAAAGTAGTAACAATATTCTTTCAAAAGTGATTAGAGTTGAAAGTGAAGAGTGTGCAAAGAAATGAATAGGGGCCTCTATTGATCTCGCTACACTACCAAAAAGGGTTTTAGAGAAACTGTTGAAAACCCACTGTCCCATTCATTCTATGATTGTAAACTCAAGAATGACTTACAAGAAGAATAGCTCTTTCAGAAAATATGGAAAACTCAAAATTAACTTGGTTAACCCGTTTCACCTTTTTTGAGTCCTTACGTAAAATGTTTTAATGGGTGCGACTTTTTTGTTGGTTTTGTAACGCACGGTCTCATATACATAATATACCAGATCAAATTTCTTTTTTTTTTCACTCTTTCTTTTCTTGATCTTTAGTCTAAAAGCTGCATGAGCACCTTTTTGATGCTTGCATCGCTATATAAGTGTGCACTATTATTTCTATTATTATTATTATCATCATCATCATCATCATCATCATCATCATCACAATAAGATCAAGATATATCTTATACATTGTGTTGTAGAGGAGAAAACAAACAGAATTTACTAATTCACATTAAAGTCAATGTAATGGACAATCTCACAGCACGTTTCGTGCAACATACAGTGCGTGTATATCATGACATTATTATAATATTGTTGCACGAAACACGGTGTGTGATTGTACATTACGTTGACTTTAATGTTGTAAATTCTCTTTGTTTTCTCCCACTACAACACAATGCATGAGACAGATATTTAAGCTCACCCTAAGGTTGGGCTTTGTAGACGCAATATACCTTAATATGCCCTTATATTATATATAGTGTCTTCCTCATGGAGGGGGCGATTCAGGTAAAAAATGCATGATACTCGTGGTGGACAAGGAGCAGCACCGAAGGTGTCTGCACGTATTGCGGCTCCACTGCCCTCCTACTTATACTCTTCTCTGTTATTTTATCGCATGGGGCGCTTCAAGTGAACGCCTCCCTGAATGCCCGCACATAATCAATGTGAATATCGCCACACCACTGGGTGTCAAGAAATGTGCCTCCTGCCCAAGCCGACCATGCCTGACGCCATCGATGAGTCAATTTGAACCGTATCACTATGGGATACGGGGAAAGGCCTTGCAGAGGTTAAGGGTATTCATAGACACCGGTATGTCACCTTGACTGGTTAAAATTCTGCCCTGAGACCCACCAAATGTGGCGGTCACTACGGTTTTTGTTTTTGTTTTTTTTTTTAAATCCCGACCCTCATTTTGCTTGCTGTATTACGGCCGTTACATGCTCATCGCAAGCTTTCCGATTAATTTTACTCGTTGGAGACTTCATCTTCCTTTTCACATGAAGATCCTCCCCGTCTCATCCTCTTTACAATTCGTCCAGTCTAACAAACATGCTATTTAGTAATTCGATTGTAATTCGTCCTAGTAAAACAACACTTAATATATGCATATAGTTATGTAAACCTATAACCTATGAAATTACGATATTAAACTATTCATTTGGTCTTCGTGTATATGAACATCTGGATTGGAACACTCATCTCAACTCGTATAGATAAACTTGGGTAAAGAAATGTCGGAAGTGTTTCCAGACTGAATAAATAATTTCCTTGAAAAATACTTGGTATATTTCACCATAATATTGTCCAACTTAATTTACGGAATGCTCGTAACTCAGAAAAAGTTTGAAAAATATTTATGATACAAATTCCTTAGGTCACACGGCCGCGGAACGTTTTCCATATTTTTATTTATTTTTTTTTTTTTTTTGGGGGGGGGGGGGCGGAAGGAGCGGAAGAAGGGCAAGATCATTGGCATGGATATGCAGTGGTGTTGTGATTCCCCCTCCCCCGATTTCATTTTTTTTTGATTAACCAAAAAAGTGTATGTGTGTGTGGGTGGGTGGGGGGGGGGGGGGGGAGGGGCTCCCCCATCCCCACGGTTCCACGACCCCCGGTCTGTTTGGAAAGCAAGCCACTTTAAAATCAAAGGCCTCCATTTCTTTAGCCCTGGGCTGTTAATGTATAGTTCGAACAGACGAACAATCAAATGCATCCATATTCCATACAGTAGACGAGGGAATCTATATGTATCACCTCACCTGAACGAAATTTCGATTAATCCAACATTTTGCTCTTATTGACGACCTAAAAGTTTGGAAAGTTTTTTTTTGTCCTAATCTAAAACAATTTCAACGATTTTGCGTCTTGAAATTACGTTTATTATCCTCTTAATGTAAAAAGGGACAAGAGAGAGTTAAACGGTGTTACCTTATGATTTCTTTTCAATTTCATGCCTTAGCTACAAAACCTGCTAAATGGCGTTAGATTTTTAATGGTCAGTAGTTACATGTTCTCAATTTTCCAATCCAGTTTCATGAAAAAAAAAATCCACCGGCTGTGGTGCTTGATATGTAGGTGTTGCATTTGATGTATCTTTTATGTTAAAAAGCTGAGTGAAAACTTGTAATTACCATGTATAAACTTTTATGGACCATAACTACTTTTCTTGTTAATCTATAATTTAGCATATACTTGTATAAACAGCAGCAGGTACATCTGAATAAAATAATCATAACCATCTATGATAGTACGTGAATATGTAATTTGTGCGTGCGTACATATAAGGTGATTGTAAACTACAATACAGGTGCCTACGCAGGATAGAGTTTCATGGGGGAATTCGTGCAGTCAGTAGTGCTACGCTCTGTCGCTATGTCCGTGCAGCTTGATTGAAATTCTCAGCACTGTTTACGCGTCGAGTCTGCCAAGATGAGAAATCCCTCCCCAGAGATTGCCTAATTCATTTTACGGAGATATCAATAATTCATGCCTAATTTTTCTACCCCATTCTCTCAGCCTAATGAGCTGGCTATAGGGGCGACGACTTCTCAGAGGACGCAAAAAAAAAAATGTTATTATCGTTATTATTATTTTAATGGCGTTTCCCGTTCCTCCGAGTAATTGTTAACTTTAAGCTTCAATCGGTAATCACGGCGTCATTTTCCATTCATATTTGCTTATCATGTATAAAAAGAAATTTACTTGAAGTTGCTGATGTGCCCTATGGGATCTTTTTTATTGACTGGTAAGGAACTTGATTATTTTTCGAAATCATTATTTCATCAGTAACGCAAAAGTAGGCTAATTTGAAAATATTTCTATTTGGTTCTATGTATGGTGTTCGTAAAATATGCCCAGTTTCATTCCATACTTAAAACAGTTTCATGCCACGAAGGATGATTCAATTAGTAGCAATGAATTATCCCGATTGAAAATTCTTTTACAGGCTTGGAATACACTCATACGCACACACACGCACACACATACACACAAGAACACAAACACACACATTCACACAATTAAAGAAACCAGCTGTGATATTTAAGTCAACAGCTAGGCATTCGGTCAACACTAACGGGTTGATTGGTGTTCCAATCTGAAATCAGGATAATAAAGTAGCAGCTGTGGGATACGGCGTTTTCTTTTTTTCGCATACAAGTCATTATACGTTCACTTACTCCTACTCCCTCAAACCGTATCTTACTTAGCTTCGTCCGATCTTCAGTCTAGCTTTCCTCATTTCTACGTCCTTTCTTTCCATTTTAACCTTTTCCTCCTCGTCTTCATATTGGCTTCTCGTACCCTCTCTTCTTTAACATTCTCCATCCTTCTTTTCCATTCTCCATCCTTCCCTTCAACTCGCCACCCTTTCCTTTCATTCTTCAATCCTTCCCTTTCACTCTCTGTCGGTACTTTTTCTTTCTCTATCATTCCCTTTCATTATTCATCCATCTCTTCCATCTTTCCCTTCCATTCTCCGTTTTCCCCCTCCATTTGAATTCCTCCTATTACAATTATTCTCTGTCATTTCCTTCACTTCTTCATATTTTACGCTCGTAATCCATCCTTCCCATTTATTATTTTCCATCTCTGTCATCCTTTACATTGGGCCTCCGTCCTTGCCTTGCATTCCTTGCCCTTCCCTTCTATTCTCAGTTCTTTCTTTTCATTCTTCCTCTTTCCGCTCCGTTCCGTTCTTTCGTTCCATTATCTCCTTCCTTCCTCCAATTATTCATCCTTTTCTTTATTCCTTCCCTTTCCTTTCTCCGGCATACCATTTTACCTCCGTCTTTTCCCTCCATTCTTCATCCTTCACTAGCATCCTACCCTAGCTTTCTTCGTTCCTCTTTTATATCCAATTTTCCTCCTTCTATCAAATTCTATGTTATTACTTTTCATTTTCCGCCCTTCCAGATTTTTTGTCCATCCCTCCCAGTTATTATTCAAGTTTCCATTTCCCCTTCTCTCATCCACCTACCATACATTGGTTGGGTCATCACACTCAAATGTCAAAACCAAACAGTAACATTTCATTTGTAACTAAATATTTACTGCTCAATTTTTGCTGTCATTCATTACACATTTTCGTTGTTGATCCGTTGTTTGTTTGTTTGTTTTCTTAAAAATAGCAGTTTCTTGTGTTATTATTTTCTTCTTCTTCTTTCCTGTTGTACACCCCTATAGACTTTTCTTCTAGCGTTAATATAGGATAATACGACTACTAAAATAACAGTTTTCTTATGTGGGATTGTAAACGTTTGTCTCTTAAATGCATTGAAAAAAAGGAAGAAAAACACATTACATTACCTACAATCTCTTACCCTATTCTCATTTTTGGGAGGCATGAAAAAGAATAATAAAGTGGAATTGAAGACTACCGGCCTCAAGGTCCCTCCATCTCTTTGGTGGATATAAAAAGAACGTATCAATTGAGCCAGTTAAAGCGTCTTGAATCTACATGGCACGAGAAAAATTATCCTGGGTTTTGTCGTGCATGATATTCTCGAGTATAACCGTTCTCTCGCACCAAATTATGCGCAGCATTATTCTTGTGTTATGACTTCAAACTGAGACCAGCTAGGTCGACTTATGATTTATTCATACTACACTCTGAAATGTGACTACAAGATAATCTGACGTCTGGCGAATAGATTTTCCCTCAGCCGTCCCTCAATCTTCTATCATAGCAAACTGTATGAGGCAAGCCCTGGTTTGTGGGGAACAGTCGGTGGTAGTAAATTTGAATGCGAGTAGCTGATTGGGTCTTCCTTAGCTTATTATGCATTTCCAGCTGATGTAATAATAATGATGATGATAATAATAATAATAATAACAATAATAACAATAATAATAATAATAATAATAATAACAATAATAATAATAATAATAATCAATAACATTCATCATTATTATTGTTGTTATTGTAATTATTATCATTATTGTTATTATCATCATCATTATCACCATTATTATAATTATTACCACGTTGCACTTGTTTCAACAGCTGAAATATAAGGGGCGAGTGTTATAAACATTTTAATTTACAGGTATACAAGAAAAAACAACGTCGACTTTCATGTTCGCAAGATCAAATTTAAAAACTCAATCTGAGCGAGCAATTTCGGCGAAAACTTCCTGAAACGGAGATTATCCATCTGTATGCGATCTTATTTCTTAGTAATCAACGGGACTCAAGCGGGAGTTAAAAATCTGGGTACAATGAATGTGGCAAGTCGGTTGAGAAATGCATGTATGTGTGTGTGCGCGTGTCTGTCCGTCATTTTCTGTCTCTTCTCACCTCCCTGGTCTGTCTGTGGTCGTGTACGTTCTGAAAGCTGTATTTTTCAATCGACTTCATTCAACATGCCATAAATCATTTTGTGTATCGATTTCTAGCTCCCGGTTACTACAGTAGAAAGATTCGTCGCATGACATTAGAAAGGTAAACATTCAGGTTCAGACTGTAAACTCAAAGGCGACGAGCGCCGCTAGAGCGATCGAGTTGTGTCATGAAAATTGACGTCTATATCCACGCTTGCAGGTGAACGATTTCTTCAAATTTTTTTAAGTAATACGAAATAAATCATTAAATATATCCTGAGATTTTGGTTCAATTCGAGTTTGCGGAATTTGAGATATTCACATGAATACGAAAATGCATGAGTATCGCTAGAGAGCCCACATCTCTGTATTCATGCACATTATAATCTCTTCAATTGCATCGAGCATAAAAATGCATACACTTACACCGACATGAACGCGTACTAAGACACTATTCGTAGTACGGGTATTATCATCACAACCAGTTCTCCATTAGAACAGCTTACAGGCACATTAATTCACTGGATTACCTGCGCTCTGGTAGCCAGCTGTGAATTAATCTGATTTGCCAATGCAAATACTGATCTGTTGACTCTTCCTACCACGTGCTTGGCACCGGCTGTTACAATTTCTCATTGTTAGTCGCATTCACTGATATCGAGAGAATACACACAACTCGTGAGAATCAAGGTCCCTAAGGTGTATACCATTAATATCATCTTGAACATCCACGTAAAATTGCGATGTACAGGCATCATCATAACTTCTTGTCGACATTACAAATGGCTAAAGATTATCCTTAAATTCCAGCGATAGTTTCAACTGATGACTGGTTGTAAACGCATCTGATGTGCTCATGTCATCAATAGTAACGGAGTTGTTTGATCGTTGATACCTACAAGAGAAAAAGCAATAGAAATTTGATGAAACGACATTATTCATTTTCTTTTTGGTTTTTTATGTTGGGGGGGGGGAGTGGTCGAGGAGGATGGGGGAAAAAACAAGTCATGACTATAACTCTTTATTTTACAACATAATCATTTATACTGATTTTTTACATTTTAACTTTTTCTTTTTGCAGATGCATACAATCATGAACTTGTGAGGCTTGGATTATCTGGTGTGATGAGCGCTGTATTGGATGCCCAGACTGAAGGGGACAGATCGTCAAATATGGTATTAGTATCTGTTATGACTAACTATTTTTTACTTTTACAGCTCGTTATTCCGAAGGTTCGTTATTCCGAAGGCTCTTCAGCCCGAAGATTCGTTATTCCGAAGGTTCGTTTTTCCGAATTTCATTTTCGGATTAACAAATCTTCGGAATAACGAACCTTCGGAATAACGCCACAAATGTTCGGATTAACGAACCTCTAGGTAAAGGGAATCTGTGTGTTTCGGATTAACGAACCTTCGGAATAACGAATCTTCGGAATATCGAACCTTCGGAATAACGAACAGCACCCATTTTTACACATTCAAGAATTGCCTCGTACTTTGTTCCATTGCAAATTATTCTGAACTTGGTAGTTTTAATCTGTTAAGTTCCAACAAATAAGATGGTTGTCTTTGATTCGAATTTGATATGTGTTTTATTTTGTACTTTTACTTTGTGTATTGTTGTAACAAGTTGCTTGGCGTCAAAAACTTCTGGACGAATATTAAAAAAAAAAATGCTACATGTATAGGTACAATCATTACAAAGACATGAAAATGTACAGTAGAAAGTAATGCTTCCCTCATGATGATAAATCTGTAGCATATCCAACAGTATTATTAGATATACAATAAAATGTGTCCACGAGGCGAAATGTCAAAAACTCAGAATAAAACAGATTACAAGATATGTCATTTTTTTTTTTTACACTGTACGCTCAATGGTTATCGCCAGATGGCAAGAAAAGACAGAAATGCACAAAAGCATACCCTGCTTGCCACGGGGCGGGTTAGCAACTCAAAGCTTTGAGAAAATCTGCTTTCAGGGCAACGTTTCATAAAACTTGTTATCTGTGACAACTAACACATATCTATGACAAATTCGTTCTCAGCCAATCAGATGCAAGGATTTCAGTAGCTTGTCACAACTCATGACAACTTGTCACTGATAACAAGTTTTATGAAATGGCCGGGGCCCAGGTCAAAAATTGGCACTGAATACATGAGAGTGTATGTACAGTGGCTCCGTTTTCAGTATTGAAATTTATAGGGCAACATCTCGTACGGAAGCCCAACATACCGTATTTGCATGTGATAATAATTGTACTAAAAAGGTAACAATCGCGGCACCGATAGAAGCATCAATGGCAAACCGTAAACGATGACCAATTTTACAACTAGAAAAGCACTCTGAGAGTGCAGAGCTCCGCAAGCAGCTACTTTCCACCCATGATCTTGCTCTTCCCAAAGAGATTTTTCTCCTCTCCACCAGTGGGGAAAAGCTCTTTGGGCTCTTCCATAGAGATCAGTGATTTCCACCCATAAAAATCGCCCGATTTCCCAATATAGAAGCCTTTGTTACGTCATAAACCCTCAGTTGCACGGCACAGCTTGAAATTTGAAGTTTGAAGTCTGATTTATTTACTCAACGACCCTTATGGGGTATGGGAGTACAATGTCAACTGGAAATACACAAAACAGAAAAATTTCAAATAAGATTTAACATGTGTAATACTGATACGTATATACAAGATATCAACATAATCATTAAATACAATTTGCATTAGGTATATTATAAATAAATATACAAATGTAAATCTATCACATAAATTACGAATAATGCAGGCACTGCCTGATGCCAATAATCACACAAAGGATACATAGAATATACTAAATCAAACGAAATAATAAAGTGTACAATAACTAACGAAAAAAGGATATTATTACTTTACAAAACCTCGAGATATTTGACAAAGTCTTTTTCTTATAGTGGAATTAAACAATTGATCATATTTAAATGTATGAGGATATTTCCTATAATACTTCTCGAGAAATGTTTTACGTTCCGTCTTAAAGAAGGGACATACAAACAAATAATGAAATTCATCACCAATTTCGTTTTTAGAACAATGAGTACACAGACGTTCAATTCTTGGAATGTCTTTGTAACGCCCAGCCACTATTGGAAGCTTATGATTGAGACGAATCAGTTACTTTTCAAAGCTGAAAATCGCTGCTTAAAATTATTTAAACAGTGCATTGATTGTTTAGCATCACTGTGCCACTCCTGCTGACTCATGTTTTTAATTTCTGTATTTACTATTCTTCTGAATGTAGATAAAGACAGGTTACTTGCTTGACTCTTCCACACGTCAGAAAGGCCTAAGCTATCGAGAATATTCTTCACTTTGAGAATCCAACCCTTCTGATTCCCTTTCAAAAAGGAGAAAAATTCAAAGCTATAAATGATGCTTCATAATTTAGCTGATTTCCCATTTACGAGACGATACCAGAACATTAGCATTCGACTAGCGACAGTTTGTTTGTTGTTTTTTTTTTTAGTTTGTAGCGCCCAAGTTCACCGTTAAGTCATACAATTGGGAGTTCTCTTGTTCAGACTGAGCAATACTCTTTACAGAACTTCAAATAAAATGTTTCAATTTGAATTACGTTTTCAAAACCCCAAATCTCACACTCATATAACAGTATTGGCAATATCAATTGATTAAGTAGCTGGCCCTAGCAGAAACTAGAGCACGCACTTCAGTGCACGTTTGAAAACGTCAAAAACGCGCAGTTCATTGACCCTACCTGTCAAAATATCAAAAATCCTTCTTAAATTCCCCAAAAATTATTGGATCACTACCAAAATTTAATCATTTGTTACTTGTGTCATTTGCAATCTTTTCTGGAAGGTTAATTTAAATCCGTTAACTATTTTTTGAGTTATTCCGCACACGGCAAACAAACGAAAACATAACCTCCTCCCTTGGCGGAGGTAATAAATTGCAACACCACTTATTAAAAGAAAATACGGGAAGGAAGGTCTGCATGTGTGTGTGTGTGTGGGGGGGGGGGGGGGCTGGTCAGTTTAGCCGGAAAGAAAATTCAGCCTTCTGGCTGACATCAAAGTATTCGGCTTTCATAATATTCCCGATCAACTACGGCAAGACATTTTTTTTTTTCTTAAAGATGAGTATAGTGCAGGTCGGATGCCCCTAAACTTGTCTTCCCTCCCCATCCATCGATCGTGCTAGCTTAGCTAGACAGAAAATCTCGTAAGCTGGAGCAAACGTATGAAGGACCCAAATTATGCTACTGCCAGACATTTTGATTTTTGATTTTTTATTTGATTTGATTTATTGGTTCCTGCATTATATTGCTCATGCAGATACATACACATGTAAGCCCCGGTTATATACATTGTTGGTGCTATATTATGTAGATATATATATATATATATATATATATATATATATATATATATAAATTAATTGTTAACAAAATAAGTTTCTTCATTGCCTTGAGAATATACATCAATGCAATTTCTTCATTGTTTTTACAATGTACAACAAAACATATCAGCAATGCAATGAATAATACAGAAGGGCTACAGCTTAAATGGGCATTCCAGACAATTTTCATAATCTTACATCATAGTACATAACTCAACAGCTCCATGTCTAGATTTGTGGAATTTATTGTGGTTCTTAAGCAGAGAAACAATACTTTGAAAAACCATAAACAAATTACACTGAACAAGAATAATGACATAGGAGGCAGTGTAATTACAATACCGCTTGCTTGCGAGTTTACCTGTGTACAATCTACGCATGCCTTCTTCTTTTGTTCTACTTCCTTGAGCCCCAACTCATGCATTCTTATGGTTGCCCTGCCTTGTCATCATCCTTGTTCATTTCAATTTGTTATAAATTTTCAAATATTCTTATTCTCCATCCCAATTATCATAAATTCTGAAACTCTGTCCTAAAGATAACTAATTTATAGTTGTTTAAATGTGAAAATCTGAAAATCATCCGGAGGTCTCCTTTAAGCGTTGCTTGATTTGCATGCAGCCCTCGTACATAATACATAACATATAGAAAATACGAGGGAGGGATGACGATGACTTGCATGGAGCATGGAACTTATATACAAGGACATTCATCGTATCGTTAATTAATTCATGCACCTGTTCATCTCAAAAGCGCCACAAAGGCATTTTCAGCATGCTTCACTGCTTTGATCCCATCATCGTCGCCGCCAGCAAGCCGGGAGAAGAACTAGACGGAGATTCGAGAAATCTAAAACTATATACGCAGAAAGAAATAACTCACAAAAATCAAGTAAAGTGAATGTGCAGTTGTAGTGTATATTAGGAAATCATGCCTAAAACAATTTCGCTTGGGAGAAGCAGGCAGTTTTCAAAGAAAGCTAACATTTTGGCAGAATGATCGTCATTTGTGATCTTAATATTTCACTTTTTCGCAGCTTATGCCAGAGCAAAAAGAGACGGTAATGGTAGAGAACAGGTATATCTTGCCATTAGGCAAGGTCTTGTGCGTGTTCAAAAAGTGTGCGAATCAGCAATTACCCATCTTTTGACACAAAATTTGTCATGATCTCAGGTTTTGCTGCTCCTCATCATCTGTATTTATTCAAAGACATTTCCGTCTGAAAAAGGCACATTAGCAAAACAAGACTGAAATGAGGGGAACGATTCTTTTGTTAGTGATGATACATGATCACACAATTGTTATTGTCCAGACACCTGAATCATGGTATTCATTAAAACGCACATGCATGCGTCAGCGACGATGATTACATCAAAGAAAGACTGCCGTGTGCAGTCCATGTATATTAGGTCCATGCATAGAGATAGGATAGAAGAAAGGAGAAAGGATAAGAGGGAGATATCTGTCTGCCTTCGCTAAAGGATAACACAAAGTAATATCACCTGGATCACTGATTAGTAAAGCATGGCAAAGTATTTTCTCATTGTGGTACAGGTGAGCAGTTACAGGTCATGGTCGGTTGCATAACATTACGCAATAAATTCAGAACGGCTATATTTCCACGAGGGAATTTCGTATACAATACAATTACAATGACAATATAAGATCACTGATATCCAGAGAGCAGCGTTGTCTTTACAGCTTTCTTAAAAGAGTACATAGACTTTAAAGTTCGAATTTCAGAAGGAAGAGAGTTCTAAATATCGGGTCCAGTGTGTCTGATAGATTTCAGAGCCATCACCGTTTTAGGATTTTGTAAATGAAATTTATCAAATTGCCTAGTGGGACAAGAATGTAAGTCCTTTAACTGAAATAATGAGAAAAAAGGAGATGGCAACTGACCATTATACGAACGAAACATAAAGAGTGAATTTTGCACACACACACACAAAAAAAAATATATATATATATATATATGAATGCCATTTACATTAAGTGTTTTTAATTCTACGAACAAAAAACCGATAACCTGAATTGGTGCATTAACGTAAAGCTTCCTTTTTTTTCTTTCTTTTTTTTAGAAGCAATATACTGTCAATGTGACTTTTTGCAGTTGCCCAAACAATGTAACAATATGAGATGTTCGATAATATCAACGAAATATAAAGTATGACTAAAATATTCGTTGGGATATAATACTTAAGCTTACAGAGTATACCAACGTTGCAAGACACTTTATCTGAGATATCATTCCCATGATGAATCCCCTTGAATCCCCATCTTGAGTCCCGATCTTTACTTTTTTGCTTTGTGTTAACACAGTCATCTTAATAGAATTTGTGTTTGTTGCTCCCTATCCAGGTGCATCCGTCGCTTTCCAGTCTGGATCGACAGTATCAACGAATTTCACATCTACATGAAATTTGCACGCGTCTTGGCTACACCACTGTAGACACAAATAGACTCAGCAAAAAGTCGCTTTCACGTATGAATCACATCTTCGTTCTGGACGAATTCAAGACGCTTTTTTGCTTCATCCCAAAAGTTGGTTGTACTGGCTGGAAGCGGCTTTTACTGCTTCTAAGCGGGGCAATAAATTCAACCGATGCCATCAGCCAACCAAATGTTCACATACTGGCTCAGAAGAAATTACTAACGCTGCCCAAGTTAGATGTGGAAGGGGCCACAGAAAGGCTACGAAACTACACTACATTTTTATTTGTTAGAGAACCTTTTGCCCGAATCTTGTCTGCGTATCGAGATAAATTTCTACTTAGTTCAGGTAGAAACCTTTATATCAGAAACTACTTTACGCAATTAATATCTGGATCTGTAAGGAGGAAGTCATTTCAACAAAAGCAAAATGTATCATCAAATTCGTCTGATACAAAGAAAGACACTGTCACCTTCAGCGATTTTGTGGACTATGTAGGTAACTTTTGGAATACTCTGGATCTTCCTGCAGAAGAACACTGGCGAGAAATGTTCCGCCTTTGTGCACCGTGCGATATTAGGTATGACTTCATCGGCCATTTTGAAACGCTCCAGGAAGATTCAAGAATGATCCTCGACACACTAGGCGTACCAGAAGGCGTCAAATTTCCTGATTCTACGAATCCAACAAATAGCAGTGCCTCCTCTATTTTTGACCAGTACTATGGGCAGCTTTCTAGAGAACAGCTTGAGTCATTATACAGGCGTCTATCAACAGATATAGAATTATTCGACTATCCGATTCCAGCAAGTATTCAGACGCGTATAAATGCCTCATCTGCATTCAACGACTTTATTTGAAAACATTGACGTGGGTGTGCCCCAGTTGGATCAATCCTTTGGATCCGTTTCCATCTGTGGATTGATCATCTCTATGAGGTATAAACTTGTTTTTCCTTGTCATAGTAGGAGCTTTTGTGACTGAGCAGTTAATGGTAGGCGGATATTAGACCACAGGATTCCATGCATGCAAGAGGTCTCCGGTTCGAATCCTAGCCCGGCAGCAGTACCGTATGGAAAGCACTGTACTTCATAGCCTTTTGTGAAGTCTTTCGGTCCCGTGTCGGATAGTCATATCCTATGTACGTTAAAGGACCCAATTCTCTTCTCTTGAAGGGTAAAGCAGAAACTCATGAAAATGGACAAGCTCCAAAAAAACAACAACAACAATCAAACAAACAAACAAACTTTCTGACACATAAGAATATTGATAATAACAATGAAAATAGAAATAACTATACTAATAAACATCATCATTACCACCAAAATGATAATGACATGACTGTGTCTTTTTCATTCTTATACTCACTAATGAGTTCATAATTATCTATAAACATTCACGATGGTGTATCGCGACATTGTGTAATGGCACTGTAAAACAATGACTTCCTATCAAGATGGTATTGAATGATATGGACTGCTCCAAATAGCGGGACGCTGTATTTTGCAAACCATTGTCTTTCGTAGAGCTATCTTGCTGTTACTATGTCTGCGCGGGTTCCATGACATTTGCTCCCGCGACATTTGCTCTCATGATAAATCTGCACGCTAAGCCAAACATGAATTCCGCCCACAAGCATAACCCTAACCCTAATCCTAATCCTCACATTAAATTATTCAAACCCCATCGCAATCCTAATCTTAACCTTAAGTCCTTGGAGCAATAAGACAGGATCATTTGTCGCAGGAGCAAATGTCGTGTCACCATCAGTGCGATATATTGCTGTTCCTTACGCATTTATTCTGGTCCTGGAGACACATTTAGATTTGCAGAGATCATTTTTGGTCTAAAGAGCAAAGCCAACGAGCAATATGAGAGATAGCGCTGAGTAACGAGGTTCTTTTCTCATGGATGAGTAAATAAAGTAAATAAGTTATCCTCATTCAAATCTTAGGAGACAGAGGGAATATATAATTATACTAATATACATACTAAAGGCATTTTTTCTTATGTTCATGAAAAACAAAATACACACACTGATTAATATATGGTGTCGGAGTCTTTTTTATAAGACTAAGATAAACAAACACGATTAGAAACAGATAATGTTATTTCACTTCAGTATCATTCCAAGCTCTTAAACTTTATGACTTCAAAGTTTCATGTTATATCTCTACAAAATTATATCATGTGTAATCAAGCAAAAGAAAGTTCGAAGTCAATTCCTGTTTTAGCTTCTGTAACCGTTTGAAAATGTAAAAAACAAACAAACAAACAAACAACGCAGGATATGCAGGCATAAACTGCTAAAGAGGTTGTCCCAAGTAGCAGAAAATGTAAAAAAAAAATAAATAAATATAATGCGCATAAAAAAAGTAATTTCATGCATTCAAAAGTGTGAAAAGGGCACTACGACATCAACGTTTCATATCAAGCATGACTACCAATCTCCTGCCGAATTCTGAAATTTTCAATTTGACTGCCAATTTCAGACATTTTCAAGTTCCGTGTATACAAGTCATAATCGGACCATATTACTGACATGTAAACACTACAAAAAGTGCTACCGTTTATTAAATCGTAAATATGCTTACTGTTGTTTTTATAAATTTAACTGGTCAGGGTTTCTAGGCTTTACGTTGACAGGACGGTTATTGGGAGATTTCTGTGGTAGACAGCATCATTGAGAAGCAATAATGCTATTCCAATGGCTATTATCAATCGAAACGTGACACTCTATTGATCATATATATTTTATATAGAATATATATATATATTTATATATTTCTGATGCTAATGGTGTTCAGCGTCTTCTCTTATATTCTGTCGTCTTTATCTTATAGACAACAGCGGATATGTATTGACTGTGCTCTTTCAAAAAAAGGCTCCCAGTTTTCTGTAGTGTACCTCAAAAATTACATCAAGGACCTTTACTTTCATTTTGTATTCAGAGTAATTTGAGTAAACAGAAAGAGACAGCATTCCCTAATGCATAATGCCTTTGCTATGGTGATGATCACACAGATGTGTAAAATGCCAATCAATCAAGACAACATCCACCATCCACGGGAAGAGTTTTGCTATTGTGTAAGTGTAATAAGTATGAGTGATTCTCTTGATCGAGTACAGAGCATTGGTTGGGAACTGCCAGAGTTATGATGAAAAGGTATTGTCATTACAACCATCTCTCACTTTCATAACCTGCGGAGCTCAAAGTAATGAACTACTTTTCAAAGTTCACACTTACAGAACAAAGGATACTCTAAATACAGATCGGTGACAGGGCGTTCATATTTATTATAGTACAATG